>OZ023225.1:600000-1092839 GCA_964006125.1 Cryptus viduatorius | reverse complement strand
GTCACGTGACATGCGCATCGGCTACACACATCTAGATTTTCAAATCGGATAAATCAGTACGGTGTACGAAGAACTTTAGTCGCTTTCAAACCCCTCATCCGTTCTTACGACGAGGCTATACGTTGTGCGAATAAAAAAAAGTGAAAGAAAAAAAATAGAGCGGAATATTGAAAAAAAAAATTTATGCGAAAAATTGTAGGATGATAAAAAAAAAAAGTTGAGTCGTTATGCATAGACAAACTATGCGGTATTTAGGCTATTTTTGTATTTTATTCTTCATTTTCACCGGTAGTAGTGTCGACGCACGTTTGAGAAAATACATCTCGTTGATATCGGACGTTCATAAATACTACGGAACGTCGAGTGTCTTTTTTATATCGTCTAACGACGATCGGAGTAAGTAGACTTTGGATATAATGTACTTAAACAATTCGTGAAATAATGCGGATCGTTAAGTGAACCGTAAATTTAACGGGCTTTTTCTTTTTTCTTTCATTTTACGCAAAAAATAAATTCGGAGAGTAATCGAATTTTTTTCCGAAACGAAATTAACGTATAAATCGCGTAGATTTTACTTACTCGGGTAAACAATTTGTCTTCATAAGATTTCGATGTTAACGACTGATATCGGGGGAAAAAAAAACATCGAAAATGTCGTACGGCTCTGAAATGAAATATTGAACTGATGTAATAAAAAAAAAAGTATAACCCGAACGTATCAGATATTTCAGCGTCTATCCGTTTCCGGAGAAATGGTGTCAGGACTCTCTGTATATAGGAAATATAGTGCTATTGAATAAATTATAATCTGTAGCCTACGCCCATTCAGTCCATTTTCCGGATAGCGTAGTAACTAACGCGTGTGGAGTTGATTTCGACCCGCCAACTCTTGTAGCCAAACGAATACGAGTTTTTTTTTTCAATAAATGTTCTCAATATCAGAGAACAAAGATATTCTGCTACTAAAACAAATTTTTTTTTTGATAATTTTTATAAATATTGATTTCACGATAGTTTTGTTTTTTTCTTTTTCATACGTTTCCGGTCGCGTGCTTACGAATATTTAGCGAGTTTCGTTGTAGAATATCCAAAACCCCATTAATCGACGAAGATAAGGTGAAAGTAATTTTTTCACGTACAGGTATAGCGGAATATACATTGGTTCACGTGTTATCTCGAGATTTTTCTCGAAAAGGTGTACTAACGTTGATTATCAATTTCGACGTCCTCGACGAACGTGTTAAGTTTTATAAAAAACACATAGTTCGACCGCTAATAGTGGTTTTGCTAAAAGTGGTTGGTGATATTGCCGAATTTCACGAGAACACTCGCGAGATGAACATATCGCATCCAATATGGCTGGTGATTTTCGCGGAAGATTTCGGCGCGCCGCTTTGCGAATATTGCATTAATCCGGTAGGAAATATTTTCGATCTTCGATTCGACACCGAAATGTTGGTAATGTGCTGCCAAAATCCTGTGCTGAAGGAATGGTGGTGCGCGAGAGAAAATAACACCGAAATGGCAGATTTCGCAACTTGGGTTGAAAACAAACATTTTACGGTAACCGCGAAAGAAGGACTGTACGCCAGGCGACACGAAGTTAACGGCACCGAGTTTCGGGTGGCCCTCGTCACGGTGAGTCTTTAATATTAAAAAAATATTTATCTGCTGAAAATAACAGGGAAAAGCTAAAGGTATTAAGAAAACGGGAACCGAAATGGCTTATTAAGGGCGAAATTTTTATTTTTTCCTCGGAGATTCCCAAATTTACGATTACGATTTTTGTTTATTAATATTGATAGAGATATTTCAATGCAGCATGTCCTTTGGGAAACATCCATCATATATTGAACTCGTAAAAAAAAATTGATGATATAGTTTTGCATAATTTCCTCGCAGAACTCAGCTTTCCTTCAGATCAATGGCTCTACAATCCGTGGATTCTTCGGCGATGTTTTAAACGATCTTAAGCGCCGAATGAATTTTACAATTACCGAGATACTGAGAGAAACTCGTTTCGGTAGCTTAAGCTACTCAACGAACAGTTGGTCCGGTGTTGTCGGTCAATTAGCCAGAGGAAAGGCCGATCTCGGGGTCGCGGAGTTCACTATTACAAACGATCGACTCGATGTCGTTGATTTTACTTTGCCATTGGTACTTTCGAAGAATCGATTGTACATTAAGGAACCCGACGGTTCGAGGGTTCAATGGTCCGCTTACTTTAAGGTTCGCAAATTGAATAATAAATCGATGGAAATTTAGTAGAAATTGAATAAAATAAAATTGTTTCAATTATTGTCGTGTCGCGATATCCGCGATAGAGACGATTAAGGATCCGGCAATTTATTACTTTCGATCAATAGTACGTCGAGGATTACATCGATGTAATGTTTGTTCCTTTGTAGGCATTTACATTTGAAATTTGGATGACGATAGTTGTTTTAGTAATTACAACTCCCATATTGCTGACGATGATTAAGATTAAAGGAGGAACCAATCTATTGCCGAATCTTTTTATCCAAAACTATATCTACGTTTGGGGGATATTTTGTCAGCAGGGATTGTCCGGTAAGAAAAACTCGAGGATTTACCTAATAATTCTATGTATCGAAGGTTTCAAATGGAAAATATAAGGGGTGAAATCCAAATTGCGTCTTTAATTTTTATTGATTAAAGTCGAGTCGACGAAAAAGAGGCAAAAAGAAAAAAATTACGAGAATAAATTGTAAAAAAGCTAAAAGTAAAATCGTATTAAAATCTAATTTTAAAAGTTTTTAATTTTAACTCAAATTCTTTTCAAATCTTATCTCAAATTTTCTTTTTTACTTAAATTTTGTCTGAAATTCGTGGAAAATTCGAAACGGAGTGAAAGCGCGACTTTATTTTTTCAAGTCTCCGACCGATGAATTATATTGACGAAAGTTCGTTTGTCGGTACAGAATTCCCCGCCGAAACGCCACTGAGAGTCGCTTATTTTTCAATATTTGTGTCGGCGTTAGTTGTATCGGCAGCTTATTCAGCTTCGTTGATAAGTTTCCTCACCGTATCGTCCGCCAGTTTGCCTTTTACGACGATGGATGGCTTCGCGATGGACGGATCTTATCAACTTATAGTTTATCAAAACAGTTCGGATTACGATTTGTTTGCCGTGAGTCGAAGTGCCGAATGATTTTTAACTTAAAGTTATTAAAATTGCGTTATATTTTATTCCCTTCTTTTCATATCGTTAATAATATATCGCGAACATATCGCAGGTTTCGAACGATACTATTCTTTCGAAAATGAAAAAACTCATGAAACCGTGGCAAGAGCTTCCGACGACTTTGGAAGAAGGATTCGGAAGAGTATGTAAAAACTTTATTGTCTTATGCAGAAAATGGACCCAATAAAAATTACGAAATTACGATATATACTGTATTTTACGTGATAAATTACCATTTTACTCCAAAAAAAAAGAACAAATATTAAAAAATAATCAAGTCACTCAAAATTGACAGTTAAATAAATAAAAAAGTTTGAATAATAATTAATTGTTTACTGTTTTTTTATTTTTTTTTTATGAGGATTTGCTGATGAACAATATAATATTGCGCAGGTCTGCAAAGAGAAAGTGGCTTTTTACACGACGGAGGCAGGAAAGCAGACAATGAATATACGTCTGCCATGCAAACTTGTGGCCATTGATTCCGGGCGTACGGATAGCCTGGCGATGATAATGCCGAAAGACAATGAGTACACAGGAGCGGTGAATTACCAGTAAGTCTACAGTACCAATAAATAAATTATTTTTAATAGCGTTGTCATTGTAAAACGATCGCAATTTTTATTCTACGCTAATATCTCTCGCGAACTGATGCGACCGAAAAAAATCAGCCCGATGCATTAATTACCATTTTTTTCTCTTTTTTTAACGTATTCCGCGATTTTTTTAGTAAAAAACTTCGAAGTTTAAAACATCAATACGCGAAATGTGTCGCACGTGTCGATTATTTATCGACCACGTATTCCATTGTGAATAAAAAATTGTCGAGTGAATATTAAATTTTGTTCGCGAGAACTAACACGCCACTTCGTTATATTTAAAGTCTATCGTTCGATCTCGACATTGACATTGTTTCACGTATGTGTATCATCGGTACTTATATTCATCGCTCAAGTATATCGCTGTGACAGAATATCTAACGACGCTATTTCGCCGCGGCGATCTCACGTTTTCAAATAGATAACATTTTGTCAACAATGTGCAGCAAGGCACATTTAAACTTCTGTTTTTTTTCCTTCAGTATTCAACGATTTCAAGACAACGGAATGTTGAATCGCTTGAAAGAACAATATTTTATCAAAGGGAATCCCGCGGCGACGACTTACGACGTCGTAACTATAGGGGGTGTAGCGCCGATATTGTCGGTACTCGCCGGCGGAATAATTCTCGCATGTGTTATAATGTTTTTCGAAAAGACTTACTCTTCGTGGAGGAATTACACTCGGAAGGGGTTACGATCGAGTTCGCGGAAATCAGGGATACACCGGTGGTTCAACTTTTACGGAAAGAATGATTCGAAGTTTCAGCGAAAAGTTCGATTGTCCGTCGATTATAAAGATGACGAATCGAGGAATTCTAATATGGGATATTATTATCCATAAAAATTGTGTTTATTGAATTTGTTATATTTATCGCGCCGGCGTCATACGGACGATAAAAACGATGTAATTGTAATAAAGTATGTGGATACGTTGTTTATATCGTTCAACGATAATATGTACCTGCGATGCGAAGACAAATACAACATTTTCGTTAATTTTCCCAATAATCGTACTTACGAAGGCGACGGTTAGGTTGGGTCTTTTATTTACGGAATAACAGCGAACCTGCACTACGTGTTTTTTTTGCGGTAAGTTTTCATATCTAAACTAAAAATCTAAAATACGTGTACTTTTTCCGAGAGACGCTTTCCACGGTGCATTAAAATTTCACGCCTTACTGTAAAATTGTATGAAACGCGCGTAGATGCTATGTCTACGACGTTCTCGTACTATGATTTATGATGCAAGCGAAACAAATTCTATCGTCGATCGATGAAGAGTTGACCGTCATTAATCGTAAAGATACTTCGTTCTTACGCAGATAAGTATCACAATGCATATTTTTACGAAAAACGTAAAAAAAACGTAAAGCTATTAATATAGCCGTCGAATTCGTTTTTCAATTTACGAGATTGAAAAAAAAAATGACACTGGAGGAAAAGAGATTTGAAACAAAAACTATTTATAGATTTCTTTCGGATAGCAGCATAAATTAACTTTCGCAAATTGTTTTGAAATCGAAGGCAAACGCGAACCCGTACTTTTTTTTCCAAACGGAAAGCACAATAATCGATGCCGATAGCATTCTGCGACAAAAGAAAATCGCCCGCGGCTCGCCTCTTTCTACGTGAATCTGCAACGAGGCGTGACTGCAACTTTATTCGTTTTATTTCTTCAGCTGGCCAAAGAAATGCGGTAAGCAGTCGCCTCCCTATAACTGGGTATTTATGGGCATTACGCACGATTTCCACTTATTTTTCTACCTGCGCGTGAAATTAACGAGATCCAACTCTTTATAAATAAAAGATCGCGGTAAAATTTGCATTTCAGTAATAATCTATGTGAAAAATATTCTCTATTGACTGCTTAAAAATTTTTCGTTATTAAAAACAACGCACACGTTCGTTCTTTTCGTGGTACGTGCTTTATGCTTTATTTTAATTACTAATTCAACTCAATTTGTAATCCAATTTGTTATGGCACTAAATATTTCATCGCTTGTAAATAGCGATATATTAATAATCACGTTATCGAACAATGGTCATATTTTTTATATGCGATTAATAAAGAATTTAATTGAAAAAAAATAGTATCGTGAATGAGCAGCAAACATTATTATTCTCTTGATATATTTTTTTTTCAACACTATCGAAGAATCGCATGATTGCACAGTACGCAGCTTCATCGAAACCCGACACAAATATAATAAATACGATCGGAAGAGATAACTTGTTTATTCGCGAACCAAATCTTGAGACAACGTGTAAACAGCAGGGTACGCTTGGTCTCCCTTCGAGTGTTTACAGATTAGCTGACGAGGGCGCGCAGAATTATGGGTAGAGAACAACGCAACGTTCATTCCTTAGGTCCGCAAGTTCGGGTCAGCTGATCAGTTCGGCGCGGTGGCAGTGAGAGTCCTGTCATTATCCTGCCACTCACGATAACTTGCGTTGTCGCGAATGTTATTTCCGCGTCAAAATTTTTCATAAATAAATATCGCGCATGTAATTGACGACGTTGGCGAGTGAAAGATTGCACAAAGCAATGGACGAGAAAGAACGGTGTAATGGCGGACTATTATTATTATTCCTGTGAGTAATTCTTTTTTAAATATATCCTCAATAATATTTAGATAAAGAAAAATGCATACATCAAACTGATATACATCTGTTTACCTTTTCTACTCTGGCACTTGCATCTCTCTTACATCGCGAACTCTAAAAGTTAAACGAACCACGTGCCCGCTTCGCGCCGGTCGATCTCGCGGCTTATTAGATTATTGTTTTTTTTCGACATGTTGTTATTGGTACTGGTGTGCGCGAGCTGTACTACGAGCGACGAACATTAGTAGGGTAATTTCTTATCGAGTCTTTTTTATTCATCGTTCCGTTTCTCATTTGAAATGTAATGTTTTTTTTGGTGTAGAAATTCGAACCGGTGAACTGAGTACCGGGGGAGAATTTTAGCAGGGACCATTTTTTTTTTTCGTATCGAGTCAACGGGTACCGATCCCGTTACAAATTTATTAGTGAAACATAACAAATGCTACGACGAATAAATCCGTCATTTACTCATGATTTTTCCTATCGAAAATGTACCTCGTTATTTCTTTGAATTCATCGCCAAGAATTCCGATCTGTCGCTCTACTTAAGTGCTGCAGCTAGTCGGAGAATATCTCGACTCGTCTATTTTCTTTTGTCTTAATTATAATTCCATAGTAAATTAATTAATTAGTCCAGTCGGGTCGGGGTTGAGCCTCGACTGGCGCCCAAGAAAAACAACATACCCGATCGAGGACGAGTTTTATGGCAACGGGGTACCGGTTATTTAGTTCATTTATTTTAAATTTATTTTTGTAGTGAAAGGGTGTCATTTATTGGAAATTTTGGTCACAGTACATATGACAATTACGAAAGACATAACTTACAAGGGTTTCGACTCAATATGTTCCAAGTAGATATGGTACAATTAAAATATTGTATCCAGTCATTCGACCGACGACATGAGACGAGGGTAATAACCCATGGGACGATCGCTTGACTGCAAAGTTCCCAAGCGAGATAAGAAGAGACGTGAAACTCCGCGTGAAAAACTATTCATGGAACATTGGAAGCAATAAAAATCGACAGTTTTTTATTTTCGTAACCCATTAAGGCTGACGCGCACATATTGCAAGAAATGATTATTATTCGTTTAATATATGTTATGTTTGTTAAAATAGCTATATTATCAACAATGTTTCGAATAAAAAATGATTTTACCGACAATAAATGAATAAATACATATGACACTATCTGTTTCTGTTCATGCGCAAACTTCCTGGAAAGTATTGTAGTTGAGTTATTAACGTGACTTATTGTTTGAAAATATGTCTGTAACTGAACGAATACGCCTACAACTTTTATAAATAATATTTTTCTTTTGAATTGTCGTTACTCCCGGTAACGAGCCTGTAACGAATCGGTAGCGCCATCCCTCGGTAGCTGCACCTAATTTTAGCCGGTTGTGTATTTGGTTGAGTAGTCCATGCGTATGTTTTGCGTCGGGGGCTCAAAGCCATTTGAACTATGCGGCGTTTCGATATAGTGATTTGTGAGTGTACTTGTTACAGTCATAATGTTCTGTATTAGTTTCATTGACGTCGTTTTCCTGTCCTTCCGGTGGTTATACTTTGGATAAGTTTCATCCTTTGAACCATCAAATTTTAAGCTGTCGGTCCTAGAGACATTCGTATTTTTCGCGGAGTTCATTAGGCGCTGTCTTGACCTATCTGGAACATGATGGCAACCCCACTTATCTCTGTCCGCGGGTGAAACGCCCTCTCGCGCCATCTAAACTGCGAAAAAGAAATTAGATCAAAAAAAGATACATCACAAGGTACAGAGATTCGATTCCTTTAATACAGTCTCGATGAATCTATCGATTGTAAAATTGCCTTCCGGCATTTTGGCCGTAATTTTTTCATTTTTAGTACTCGATTATCATTATCTTTGACTGAATTGCTTTTCAAGCAATTACTTTTCTTATGGCTGGTTTCTAAACGGTAAAAATATTTTAAAAACCGTAAATTCTGTGTCGATTTTTATTGTTAACATGACATGAAATTGACTGGATGGACCATCCAATCATTCACGGGTTTTTTATTTTCTTGGGAACGTAACTTTCGTTGATTGGCTATGCAAGCTTCGCCTGATTAATGGTGAATTTACGTTTGGTTTCGTTTAGTTCCGCTGATTGCGAAAGCTTCAGTCAAAATCCGTTAGTGTTACAACTGTGTGAACTAGTGCTTTTTTCTCGACGATTGGAAAGCTCTCGGGGGAGGGTAATAGAAAATACGTGCGCGTGAGTTTATATTAGTGTTGCAAGTACGAGTAGAGCAGTGCTCCTTTGAAGAATTATTTTGTTCAATTACTTCCTCGGGACACGCCTACACAAGTCTGATGTAGTAAATTGTTTATATGTTACGTTCGTGTCGCGTATTCGTTACGCTATTTTGTTTCCAAGGCAGCAATTGACGCTTCCCCCCGACAAAACAGTTGTTCACAATCGATTGTTATGACGTCTCGCGCTTCAACGATCCGGTCAACGATATTAATTGTCGCGGATGTCCCAATGTGAGATGTGGTTTATCGACAAAATTGTTTGATGATTAACAATGCTGAGGTTTCTATCTCGGCGAAGAGTCCGCAGTGTCAGTGGACAAAATGCTTCATCCCAGATTAGAAATCAACGTTTGCTCAGCAATAGAAACGTCGTACAATGCAGAGTGATACTCTTGGATGGTACCGACTTGACTATCGAACTGTCGGTGAGTACGATAGCATAAAAGCATTTTTAACGCCTAAAATCAAGTTTTTTGTTTCCGAATGGTAGAGATAGATCGAACCCGATAGATTTTTGTTTTCTCGTATTTTTAACGATATCATAACCTCGACACGTCACATTCGAGAATTCCGAAAGATCACGCGTCAAGAGTGAAAGTACGATATTCTGAACTCACAACTAAATGTTATCATTCGCGTACGCGACGCGGAGAAAGTCATTACGAGTAATCGTAACTTTAAAATCGAAGCAGCAAAGAAATATTTGCTCTGTATTGGAGAGATCAATTAAATTATGTAGCAACGAAGTCTCGGCGTGCGCTGCAATCCATACATTTCTGAAAATTGATCTCCGCTATGCATTTAAGGAGAAAAATTATGTCGAAATCAAAACTTGCTTGTGATATATATCGTCTTTCGACAACTTTTTAGTTGACGCAAAAAAAAACGGAAATTGAATCAAAATTGGTATTAAACGGCAAATCGCTATGGATATTATAGCGGATCTTATTTAGCGGATTTATAATGCAAACGGAATCTCGGTAAATTGCAAAATGCAGTTGTTAATCTATATGCGAATGAGTAACATTCTATACACAACACACCATGATACATAACGTAACAAACAATAAATCATTTTTTGAATAATTTTTTCCAAGGCGCAGAATTGACCGTCAATGTTTTTGACAATTGCAGAAAAAGGCACTGGCCAGCGACTTGTATGAACAAGTATTTTACAGTTTGGATCTCATTGAAAAAGACTATTTTGGACTGCAATATACGGACAGCAATAATGTCCAGCATTGGTTGGATCCGACAAAACCAATTAAAAAGCAGATAAAAAGTGAGTTTATTCTTTTGCCAATGTAAATTGCTATGTATTGTGAAAATGTAACTTAAAATGTATTGAGCTTCTTGCATACAAATACAATGATAAGAAAAAAAGGATGACAACAGTCTATGGGTACTTTTCTGCTACTTGTATATATATATTCAGATATTTTATACCTGAATCTAAATATGTAACGCAAAGGGATTTTTTTTCCGCTTTGTATTTTATAGTATACCATTGCCATTGGTTCTATTTGCAATATCTCTTATCATGATGTCCGGTGCTTGTGAAAGTCCTGGCGATGTCCTTGAATTTTCCTGCATTTTTATGAAAACGTTTGGCTCTATTTTGACCTCCTAACCACTGGTCCTCTGATGCAGATCGCGTCAATTGTATGCTTTGTATTGATGAGACATTTATTTTTATTTTTCTCAAATGATCCGGATAATCTCAGGAACGTCCAGAAAATTTACTTAATTTTTTTGCGGCCCTTGGACAGTTTTGCTTGTAATGAGATACCATCGGAGATCCGATTGTACTGCTTGAAGTATTCATGTTATCTTATGTTATTATTATTTCATGTACATCCGGTAAAAATTTATTACATCTTTGGGTGTGTACATTACATACTCTTAATTTATTCTTAGTACTAAAAATATGGTCAATCGCAAATATCGGAGAATTTTATAATGTAATGAAAAAAATTGATCATATCGTCATCGTTTATTCCGATGTAGTTGGACCACCGTATACCTTACGACTGAAGGTAAAATTCTACTCCTCGGAGCCAAACACGTTGCGAGAGGAATTGACGCGATATCAATTCTTTCTGCAATTGAAACAAGATATCTTAGAGGGAAGACTGAAGTGTCCTCATCAAACTGCGGTTCAACTCGCCGCGCTTTCTCTTCAATGTAAGTTTTACCTTTTCATTTTAACTCGTTTACATTTTGTTTGTTTTGTCAATGTAATTGAGAAAATGAATAATTGGAATGGAGGTTGATGAAATAGAAGTAATTTGTACATTTTAGCCGAATTGGGAGATTACGATGCAACGATACACACGGCCGCGACGATATCCGAGTTTCGTTTCATACCCGGGCAAACGGAACAAATGGAACTGCAGATACTCGAGGAATACGCGAATTGCACCGGTCTCAGTCCCGCGCAAGCCGAGTCCGCTTATCTAAGCAAAGCCAAATGGTTGGAAATGTACGGTGTCGACATGCATATGGTATGGGGCAAAGACGCGTGTGAATATTCGTTGGGTTTGACGCCAACGGGTATTCTTGTCTTCGAGGGAAATCAAAAGATCGGACTCTTCTTTTGGCCGAGAATCGGCCGCCTCGATTTCAAGAAGAAGAAACTCACGTTGGTCGTCGTCGAGGAGGACGACGAGGGTCGGGGCGAACAGGAGCACACGTTCGTCTTTCGTCTCGTGAACGAAAAGGCGTGCAAACATCTTTGGAAATGCGCGGTCGAGCATCACGCATTTTTCCGATTGCGCGCACCAGTCAAAGGGGCGAGCGGTCGTCAAAATTTCTTTCGCATGGGATCGCGTTTCCGTTACAGCGGTAAAACTGAATTTCAAACTACTCAGTTGAATCGCGCACGGCGCACCGTTCAATTCGAACGACGTCCGAGCCAACGCTATGCTCGACGTCAAAGCCATGTTCTGCGCGAACGACAACGCCAGAGAACGGAACAAGCTCCGCAACCGCAGCAATCCGGTAAGTTTTTACCATTCATTGTTATAAATCACTCTCGTCAACAGATTTTCCACCAATTACATTTACTAACGATACTCATTTGCCGGTGCCGACTTTTCATCTATAGTGATAGGGAAAGAGTGTTTCTGCTTTTCTTTTCTTATCAGTTAAAAAAAATTCTTCTAAAAGAACGTGTGGACGAACTTACAATTCTTTTGGTCCCAATTTTTTTCACCTTGGCTTGTCTACGACGTGAAACAAGAAAACAAACTAACGTGAGCAATGCGAGGCACTAACAAACGGAAAAGTTATAAACTGCAATATTAACTGCGGCTTAAAAGGCTCACGATGCCCGCAAAAGATTATTTTTTATACTAAAGATGGTTGCATTCTTCTAAATCGATCGATTTGTCAGGGGAAGAAGCAAACTTGGAAAGATTCCCGAGTAAATCGAGTTCAAAATCATCGGCGGCCAACGACGAAGAATCGGCCAACGTCGCTTCGTCGCCACTGATGGATTCGCTATTAAAATCGCTCGCCAAAGAGCAACAGCCACAGGAAGCAAACAACGAGTCGACAGTGACGAGCAACCAGAAGGACTCCGAACTGTCGAAGCCTATTTTCACCGTCGATACCACGGCGAATTCTTCAACATCACTAGTGCCAAATAATCAGATCGGTGCCGTTTCCTTATTGCATCCACGCTCGCCAATTCCACCAGACGTTCTTAAATGTAATATATTGAAAGCGAAATCTTTGGAGATGCGCAAGAGCTCGAATTTACTTACCGTAACGCCAATTAAAAATTCGTCAAGTGAAGTAAAGAAGTCTATCTGTACGGATGCTGCGACTATTGTCTCCGTCGTAAGTCGACAAAATAAATTCATTATTTTTTTCGTTATGACTGTTATAATTTTTTTCAAGCTAAATTAATGCTACTGATGGTTTTTCTCTTTTTTAAATTTAGGGAGGCGACAAACTGACGCTGCCGGTCAGCGGTCCACCCGCACCGACAAGCTCCGGCGACGAAGTTGTAACCGTAACACATTTCTCCGTAGACGAATGGAGGCAAGTCGAACATAAGATAACACCGGCAATTCCGAGTTCTCCGACTCACCCACAAAATCCTTTTAATCCGTTTATCCGTGACAACGACGTCGTTGCGACGGATAACAACGACGCGACAGTGGAAAGCAACGAAAAAAATTGGACCGACGAGCCGAAGAAAAGTACGAATCCATTTATTGATTCGAATCCATTTTTGGATTCGCTTAATCCTTTCAAAGAGCCGCATTATGTATTGGATAAGAAAGATATAGAATCGACGCAAGATTCGGATGTTAAAATAATGAAAAACGAAGACGCCGAGAGCAGTACTATGATAGTGACACAAAAGGTTCGTGAACTGTTTCAACTTTTATTTCATTTAGTAATTCTGCGGGAAAACTTCTCTAATGGGACAAAAAATATCCTATCGGCTGCTTGAAAATGCATGAAAGGTAATGGATTACTTGAGAGAAAAAAAAATTGCTAAACATTACAAAAATTATCTAATTTCTTTGCTCGAAAACAGAACTAAAGTTTCGGATACAATTGTCGTGTACGGACAATGGGAGAACAACACATGTCTTCTATTACAAATCGTAGACTAACTTTTGCAACACAAAAAAATTGTCAGACACGACAGAGGTGTCATTAGAAAAAAACAATTTCTGAATCTGAATATATCAGATATCGTTTGTTTTTTTTTCAATCTGATATATTTACCCGGCGGGCGATTAGGTTTCCATCTTTTCAGACTACACGAGACGTCATCCTCGATGCTCTCCTTAACATTCCTGAGGCAATAGTGACTTATTGAAACTCGTCCGCTCTGCGGTCAAGAAAGTGAAACTTCATCTGCCAAACTGTGAATATGCAGCGATTGTTCTGAACAATCAATCTCGTATCCAATTCACGAGAAACGACGCATTCCTCTCAGCGACTTAAAAATATCTCCGGTCGATTCCCAAATGGGTACGTCGTCGAGATTCGGAGAGTACGCAAAAAATCGTTGATCTTTGGATCATAGCAGCATGCAATTCTCGCCTTCATCGTGCATTTTTCTTTCCATTTCCTTCGATTGCAATTCAAGATCTTGTCCATTAATGTTCCGTTCGCTCGACCCCATAGGCATGAACAATGATGCCGTCAATTGACACTGTTTATCGTATCGATAGATATATGTTTTTGACCTCATAGAATCTGCGCCTTTGCGATCGATTCATGCATATTATGCATAAAAAATTCATAATGCATGAAATTCGCACTACATGCGTTACTTTCCGGTGTCGGCGATTTGCTTGCGAATCTTGTGGAATGGCTATGAGGAATAAGGTATAAGGAAAGAGAGCGATACATGGCATATGTTTTACAAACATACAATCGGTCTCTGTTGGAAAACGCTGCGTCGTATTCGGGGTTCAAAACTGAGTAAATCATTCCGCTGGCAAAACTTTTTCATCATCACTTTATTTTGTGCCAAAACCCACATTAGCATTTACGAAAGTAAAAATGAAAAATCATCGATAACGAAGTTTTCGACAAAAAAGCCTTTTACTTTTGGTTGACTTTTTTGGAAAAACTTAATTTATTCATCTCCATCTGTTGAAGTTCCGTTCTAAAATAGTACTTTGCAATACTAGTACGTAAAATCGGTCTTTTAGCGAAGATTGGGAAAAAATGCTATGTCATGAAAATGTCATGGAAAAAAAAAAAATTTGTACGAAAGCATCTAAAGAAAAAGATTACTCAGTTTTACCCGAATTCGATCTTCTACTGCTCCGCATATTTTGGCCGCAATGGATAAAATAAAATGCATCATATGTACATTATATACATTCGTACATAGATTTAGTAGTCACGTGTTTGTTGTTTTTTTTTATACTAACATTTCTGGATGGTTGCGGTGTTAGGTAGAGAATTGTAACATCTTACGAACTCTGCACGAATCGCCGCTTGCCGTTTATGGCTGTAAAAAAAAGATTCTTGTTACAGGAGGAGCGTACCGCAGCGTCGGACATCAGTCCGTGGTTCGTCGCTGATCCGTCTCAATCGGCGATTTCTTCGGAAACATCGTTAACTAAGAATTCCGCTGTAAGTCGGAAAACCGTCGTCACTACTCAACTCTAGTATTTCCCGTTTTTTCGAACATTCCTTCGGTTAATTGATTTTACGACATATAGAAATATTTTAACTGGTATGGGATTCCAGTGCTACGTAATTTTTTTATCGCAATATATATGAGATATTATTTATACTGCCCGAGATGGTATTATCTACTATCGTAAATAAATCAATATGTCTAAAAAACAAGAAGACTTTTTAAAAATTATAATTTCTCAGTATAGTTAGGTCGAAGGAAACAAGAATCAATATTCCAAGTACCTCGCGAAAAAAAAATACAGAAAGGGGAGGAAATAGAGTTCAAATTTATGGAATTAAAAATGTTACTCGTAGTGTTACAAACTCTATTCCGTAGATGCATCGTAGTTATGTTTTTTTTCTTAAAACTCGAACCACGGAGGTCCGCTATGCCATGACAAATTTTGCAAGTAATATTTACAATTATTGATTCACGAAAGTACCTCAACGATGCACTTTCGTCGTACGTTTTCTCTTTTCTTTGTAAATTATCCTACGCAATATTAATCGTGAAATTGTTCTCAAAGAATGTGTATCGTTGCATTCTGAACCAAAAGTGCAATTCGGAAAGAATTTCAAAGACGGAATAAAAATCTGTAATAAGACAGCTATACAGAACATACAATGATGAAGAATTC
The DNA here is from genome assembly GCA_964006125.1 of Cryptus viduatorius. Lineage (NCBI taxonomy): Eukaryota > Metazoa > Arthropoda > Insecta > Hymenoptera > Ichneumonidae > Cryptus > Cryptus viduatorius. Next base: position 1,077,348 of record OZ023225.1, on the reverse strand, counting down.
TGTATAATAATTTCGAAAAGTTGTAAATGGATCAGTAAAAAAAAATGAGTTCAACGAATCATCCGGTAACGTAACTGTTTTTTCAGCGTAAGTTGATTCGTTAATTTGTTTTTATTTGAACCCAAAATTTATTAATTTCATCAACAAGAAAACTTTTCGAGAAGTTCGGAAATTAGAAAAAAATGGAAAAATAATTGTATCTATTCGGAAAAAATAACGGATCAATTTTGGCGAAAAAAAAGTTGCGTTGCCGGATAATTCGTTAAACATTTTTTTGTATAACTAATTTGTTAATAACTTTTCGACATTATTATTATGCCAAACTAATTTTCTCGGGACCTTCTGTACGATTGAGTTTTTTCAGATTTTTATCCCATTGGGAAGTATTCGAAATTCCGGAATAAGCTTGGAATCTCCGTTAACTTAGCCTTACAATTAAATCCATGGAGTATTACGATTTCAAAAATTGTTTGTACACCGGTTATACGAGTAACTCGTGCAAACTAAAATAAATAGATGTCAAAGAGTTTCTACGTTATGGGAAAAAAAATGACAACGATTTATTCTTTTTAAATCTACAGATATTTAGAATACAAAAAATGTACAGAAATCTATCGTATTTTACCACAGTAAATTTACGGGTAAAGTGGTTGTGATGTTGGATTTGTAATTTTAGTTCGATTTTGACGAATGAAAGCTCATTTTGTCTCCTGATAGATTATCGACGAATTCATTGAAATTTTGATTGCTGATAATCTATGATAAGAGTGATCGTTAAAAAATCAGCGCCTTTTGTTTATGAACAAAAAAACAGAGCTACAACATTATTCGTCTGATTGAAAATCCAGAGAAAAACAGTTAATTTGTCGAGTTATTATTAAGTGAACTCAATATTATGTTTTTTTAAATTATAAGCCGTCACTTAAAATGTGTACAAACAATTTTTGAAACCTTAGTCGATTCCCAATTGATTTATACCGCAAGAACTACTTAAAAATCTTTCGAAATCTCGTTTTCTTTTTCGCACCCAATTCGAACATATTTTTAACGCAGCGTAGTTATATTTTTATTTTTACGTTTTTTTCTTCAATGTTTCTATCTATTTTTGTAATGATTATATGCTTATAGTTTTGTTGTGAGAAAATATAGTTTGTCGTATCGTATACTATTAGTTTTCGTAGTGATAGAAACACCTTGAAATCTCGTCCTTTCGTTCCTATTTATGATATACAATTTGCGATTCGTGAAAACGCAGTGCCGCTTTCCCAAAAATACCGCACTGGCATAAGTCTTTCATTGTTGTTAACAAATATCAGTTGAGTCGAGTAATATTTCATCGAGTCAAACGAATGTTGGTCACTTTTGTTAATAGTTAACAAATCTTATTTGGTTTAACTGAGATATGGTAATAACGGCTAAATTCTTATATTCAACTCTATATCTATCAATTATAAATTGACTTTTTTCTGAGTGCGGTACCTTCCGCTCCGAACTCTTCGCTTTCATTTGTCGTATCGTTGCTAAATGTCCGGAAGCCTTAATTTTTTAAATTCTAATTTTTTGCAACTTGGAAGATTTGCGAGACTTAAACTAGAATTTTACAAGACTTAACCTCAGCGACAACATTTACCAAATTAACCAAATTGAAATCAATCCAGTAAAAGTCTTGTTCACCACAGAATAATCAGTATTAATATTCATATTTCATCAGTTTTATCCAAGTTGAAACATTTTCCAGATAACGCTACATTTTGGCGTTTTAAAAATCTCATTTTTCCTTTTTCGTTAAAAAACTATTTAATTAAATTTCGAAAATGAAATAAAAAATTAATCAACCATATAAAAGATAATTAATTAATTTCATTAAATTTTTTTATTTATTAAATTCAATTGATTAGATTTATCGCTTTCATACCCGGTAAGCCTGATATATCGCGTGTATAAAGTTGGATAAATCAAAAATAGAAGAATTTACAAAAATGATGTTTCTTGGATTAGAAGTCCTTGCGACAAAACTACATCAAATAAATAAAAAAAGACAAAACGAAATGACGGTATGTATGATTTGCTGTAATACAATTTCCATTTCGTATATTGTATAATGACGCTACATATGTCTTGAAAGAATTAGCGTATAATGAATTGTATGACAAGTCCATGAAGATCTGAATAACTTCGTCGATGAAAAAAAAAAAATCACAGCAAACCCTGTCGCTTAAGATCTTCGTACGTTTTACGATTGACAACGTTCCCCAGCGAATCCTCGAATTCTTCTTCCTGCTCGGGTTGCCAGCGTTCCGCTTGTTTTTGCGATTTTAATTTTTCCCACAACGCCAGAGCGTCCTCGATCTGCGTAACATTGGCGAAATGCGCGGTGTTCGGAATGCCGAGACAACGCATACCGTGAGCGTGTCGCCACTCGGCAAAGTGTCGCTGAAAGGCTTTCGGTCCTTTGTAAGTAAAATTGCCGCATATCTCGCAGTTGTAACTTATGTTGAGACCGTGAAGTTTGTACAACCAGTAAGGTATGGGCTTTCCGTCCCATCCGAGAGGCAAATTTTTCGGATTGTAGGGAACCTCGTTGTCGTCCTCCTCCTCGGACTCGCTGGCGCTTGCTTCCGCGTCAGAATCGCCACGTTCGCCTTCAGTTCTCGCCTGTTTGCGCTGAACGTTTTCCCTCGTTGCGACCCGCTGACTCGAGACCAATTCCGCGAGTTTGTAGACCTGCGCCTCGAGTCTCGCAATTTCCTTTTGCTTCGCTGTGTCGCGGCCCTTCACGATGCCTCTCTTATTTTTACTCTTAACCAGTAAATTCGGATCCAGCGATGCCTCGCCTTTCGTACTAAAGAGCCTCTGAGCTCTTTCCTCCAATGTGCCACCGCACTTTAGACCCAAAGCCATCAATGCGGATTTCAGACGATCCAAACCCAACGAGGCTAATTCCTCCCACGACGAAAATGCCGACAGTTCGAGATGCGCACCGACGTGAGTCAAAGCGCTACCGGTTTCCTTGGGCCATCCGGGAAAAGTGCTGTTTTCCCACTGTACTTCGAATTGCCTCGATGCGTCCTCCATCTCGGCGCCCAAATCGTGAAGCGGCTTAACGCGTGTGAGATAATCGTTCAAATAGGTCAGAAGCGCCTCGACGTAACGCCGATATTCAGCGTTCTTGCGCTCGCGTGGAATGTCGAAGAGATGATCGAAGCTCGAGAGGTACGTTATATAATCGATCTTCTCGATGCCTTTCAGATTTATGTATTTCTCGTAACACTCGTGTAAATCGAGATACTTTCCGTATCCTTCCTCGTCCGTGAATTCAACGAGATTCGCTAATTCCTCAGTTGGATTCTCTCGCATCTTTGCCAATTCCTCAAACTCGACGGACATCGGTACGCTTATCTCGTTTGGATGCCGACGGTAGAATTCTTTTATCGATTTTAGACGGGAGTAGAATTCGGAAAATTCATTGGGACCGGATAATGCTTGAACCTGCGGAATTTATATTTTTTATATAGAATATAATATATATAATATAAAAAGTTTCATTTTTATCAACTCGGCATTATGAAGATAGTATACAAGTTAACGTTTTTCGTTCAAACGATTAATACTCCCGATGGTTGGTACAGTCAATTTAAATCGGTATGATATTAAAGTTAAGAAAAAAATAATTTCACGAAAGAATGTCGTTGTTTTTAGCGTTGCAGTTGTTCAATGTTCATCAGTTTTGTCAGTGACGCGATTTGTATTTATCGTGTTTGCAACTATTCCCCTCAGTTTTAATCTATTGTATTCTCAATGTATTTTATTTATTTTATTACTTATGGTAACAACTTTTGAAAATCGTAAAGATTTTTGGAACCATTTACATGAAATCGAACTTTTTGAAATTTTTTAATTGCCATGCAAAACTGGCATAATCCGGTAAATTGACAACTCTAGTTGAAAATTTGTATGAATGTATACCAGAATCAAAGTAATCTATCAATTTACTACTCATTTTTTCTGTAATGTTATTCCGTCAAAAGATTCAAAAATTATATTTAATAATCATTTAAGTTAAACATTTATGTGAGTGTGTAGCAGAGGCAAAGGTGTCGAAATTGAATTTAATGACAATTCGGAGACATAATATCCATTCGTTTATTAGTGATTGTTCTTTGTTCCTTAAACAATTTTTTTAACAATGCAGTTTTGCTCTGTGTACGGTGTTTTTTGCGATACAAGGCACTAAATAACAGAGCGCTTTGTTCCCTCATTTGTTTTTGTCCATCACCAAGTTGTTTCACAAAATAACTTTTTTTAACGATATTTAACGCGGAGAAAGGAAAATTTATCACCGAACTCGTTTATTAATATACATATATCAAACTGGCATATAGTTTCGAGAGAGATGAAAAACCTCAACTATCAAATTTTGAGGTTATAATTGAAGAAATTGAACAAAAAGAAAACAACTGAGTACGTTAGAAATTTAAAAAATATTTTCTAGAATCCTTACCTCTTCCTTCCTCTGTCCGTCTTTATCCTCGTAAAGATCGTGCAAATGAGCAGTACTGTCCATAAATTGATCGAGTTGCATCTTCAGTCTGTGTTCCGAATTGATACTTTCCCGATGCCCCGGCTTTTTGTGAAGCATTTCTTTCACCATTCCGTCAACCAAACGTTCTCTCTCCTCGTGATAACGTCGTTGTTGCTCCAATATAGTTTCCATCGTTCGGCGATTTGTTTCTTATAATATAAATAAACTCGCACAATCAATTGTTATTTACCCGTCCGTCGTGGACGATCGTCGTTCGGCTTCGATTAGTAGTACATGAGGCGGCACTGCAAGACGCATTTTCATCGGTCGTAAATTTCTAACCGTGGATGTCTATAAAGCCAATCGATTGGCTGGTGAAAAGTAGTAAATTCGGTGAGAGGCGGGCGGCGCTCGTCTCCTAACCCAACCTGGACCGGAAACATTATATACATAGATATACACCACAAATTCTTTGAAAACTCAATTGGCATAAAGTTAGCGTTACTAAATCTCTAGTAAGACTTCGGGATTCCACTTCAGGAGCACCCTGGTTAGGAGGAGCTGAAACACCTTAAACTAACGCGCGAAAAGAAGATTTTCTTATTTTTACATCAACCGCATTACACAATTTACATGTACAGATAACATTAAATTGATTTTATAATGAATTAACAAGTTCAAATTATTCTTCTCCTAGTTCTTTTTTTACATTCTAAGATCATTTAATCGATGAGCGATTTTAATAAAAATGAATTGTTTATAAGAAAGAACGTCGAATTTGCGTCGTCTAATGTAACTCCGTTGATCCGCGGCGTCGTCTGCTACATCAGATGATTGCTATTGACAACCTTCAGTAAAAGCAACCACGGTGGACGCGTCAGACAACAGTCGGAAAATACGCGTGACTCGTCGCTATTCGGAGCAGTTTCCAAATTTTCCATTAATCACCAATTCATCTGTGATCTTAATCGTCGTGCAAACGGAAACTCAAAAACTCTCGAAAATGGTAATAATGCGATGGGTTACAAATAGTATAATATACGAAAAAAATAGAAATAGTTTAAGATACGAGGTTATGTTTACGATTACAATGACATTTGAATTGCAGTTTGGATTTAACATGTTCCCGGATATACCGAGACCCTTCAATACTCAGTACAAATGTTTCTCCGTCTCTATGTTACCCGGCAACGACAGGCAGGATGTGGAACGAGGAGGAAAAAGTATAACTTTCTCTTTTGTCTATTTTTTCATTGTTCGCAACTGGACGTTGACGCGTCATAATTTTATTGCGTTTTCTTTGCATTGCGCAGTTATCATGCCTCCGTCAGCCTTGGAACAACTAACGAGACTGAATATTGTTTATCCGATGCTTTTTAAACTGACGAATAAGAAGACAAATCGTATAACTCATTGTGGTGTTCTGGAATTTGTCGCTGACGAAGGAAAGGTTTATCTTCCATACTGGGTAAGCTACGCTCTTCTATTTCGCATTATTCATTTCCACTCGATAAATTTAAATTTAATAACAATCGATAATAAAAATATTACAATAATTGATAATATTCATTTTTCATCCATTCATTTGGAACGCATTGTTTAAAAATTTAACTCTTATTCTGATATTTTGAGAGCAAGAAGTTGCTGTTAGTGCATTTTTTTTTTTTTTTTTTTTTTTTCATTCCAGAGATCAATTGAAATAGTAACTAATATCTGTTTGATATGAAAAGAAAAAAAATGTACAATCAATTAATACTGTTTGAATTTTGTTTACTTTCCACATTGATCAGTGGTAACTAAACTAAATGTTAAACTGAAGTAAACTAATTGTTGAAAACAGCTGACTTCGTTGAAATTGTTTCCATTTTTTTTCGTCGACAATCGCAACTATAATTGTGTTAAAACTGCATATAATATAATGCTATTAAAATTGCACTCCTAAAATAATAAATTTTTTCGCAAACTATCTTTGTTGACCGGTTAAAAAAACATTCACATTTCCTAAAAACGAAAAGAATTTTGAAAAAAAATGTGTTTGGCACTGTATAATTAAAAAAATATTTCCTTACAGCATTAAAGAGAAAAAAATGTCGCTTACAGATGATGCACAATCTTCTCCTTGGCGAAGGAGAAATCCTCAACATCGAGAGCGTCTCACTTCCGGTAGCGACCTTCTCGCGTTTTCAGCCACAATCCGAAGATTTTCTCGACATTACGAATCCCAAAGCGGTACTCGAAAACGGTCTTCGAAGCTTCGCCTGTCTGACGACCGGTGACATAATTGCCATTCGATACAATCAACGAATATACGAGATGTGTGTACTGGAGACGCGACCGGGACCGGCGGTCAGTATAATAGAGTGCGACATGAACGTCGAATTTGCCGCGCCGGTTGGTTACAAGGAGCCTGAGAGGGAAGTGAAGAAAGACGAAAACGCGATAAACCCCGTCGACATGATGCCCGATCCTACGGGCTTCGTTGCTTTTAAGGGACAGGGCAATCGTCTGGATGGAAAAAAACGAAAAGATTCGGCGCTACCGGATAATCAAACGAGCAAACCTGTCTACGTCAGAGGAATTCCCGATTACGATTATAAGATAGGAACGCTGAGATTTCTTCGTAACATGAAACCCGTCAATAACAAAGAGGTGCGTTTTCCCCTTTCCTTCTTATCAATGGAGCACTCCGATGAACTTAACGACGGTGCATCGTTACATTCCGAGCCAAAAGTGAGATTCAGAGAGAATTTCAAAACCCTCCCAATGCGATGAAATTCCGAAAAAATCGACTCTATGGAATGTGCGATGATCAATTTTTCTTAGTAACAATTTCAAAAAGTTGAGAGCAAAATTGTCGAAGAAAAGGTTTTAACGAAGCATCAGTACCTTATATTTATTTTCAGCAAAAATCGATTCTTCAATTTTTCTTAATACATATTAACGTTTTTAGAATTTTTTCTAATTTCAAAGATATCGCTTTTGGAAACGCGTAATGTGTCTCCAAATTCGAATTCACAATCTAATCTAATTCTGAAACTATTTTTTTCCATTATTATTTGGCAAAACGAACGTTCTCAGTACCCTTCGGATAGTTGATTTTTTGAAGATTTTTATTCCAATGGAAATTATTCGAATTTCTCTCCGAATCTCACTTTTGACGGAGAATGTAACGATTCATTGTCCTTAAGCTTATCGTTTCTCTTTGATCCGAAGCCAGCGGCTCTATTCAAGACGGAAAAAAACCAATTTTTATCATATCATTCTTCGAAATATCTATTTAAAAAATCTGTTTTGATGATTTTCCAGGTAAAAGATCCCGACGAATTCAAGGCATTCACCGGCGAAGGCTTCTCTCTGCGACAATCTCGAAAATAATACTGCGCCCTAATGTATGAACTGAATAAGATTCGCGTGTTATGAAATAAGGGGAAAAAAAACTTTGAATTACAAACAAAAACAAAAAAAATGTTCATCGATCGATTATGGTTTTGTATCAGCGGAAGTGTAGGGAAACTATTGTCGCGCACGAAAGTTCGATGAAAAGTGCTGAAAAAAAAGGAAAAGAATCGCAACGCAACACTTAGAAATGACAAAATTATTTATTCTACAAACGTGTTTGTTTTTATATATAAAAAACCTTACGCACTAAACCTATAAACTAATTTATAATCTATTGGTATATCTCAACCGTTAGAAGTCGATTTTTGCGTTAAAAAAATAACAAAAAAAAGTCGTTACGCATTCATGAATTATCACAATTTTTACATTAGTCGTCGGGGGAGAGAGAGAGAGCGAAGACAAAATTAACGGATTTATTCGCTTCAATCGACCAACGGTCCCCAAAAGTGTTTGCTGGGCTTCGAGTGATCCTCCGTCAGGAAAAAGTCTCGTCCCAATTTAACGAACTCCTGCATGCTTATTTTTCCGTCTTCGTTCGTATCAATGAACGTGAACGATACGACAGCGTGCTGCAACAAATAATTGAAGAAAAAAATATTATTAGCGCGACCGTTCGAATGAATTCTTCCTTTCTTTGACGAAGAGGAAAATGTACTGAGCTTTCAACACTTACGTCGTTCTCGAGACCGAGGCACTGGAAGAAAAGCTTGAATTCCTCGACGGATATTTCTCCACTTCCGTCTTTGTCCACCGCCTGAAAAGAAAAAAAAATAGAAAAAAATAAAATTATATACGGCAGACTAGACGATGGATGAAAAAAAAAAGAAAAAAAAAGTTACCTTAAACAAGAACGGCAGGAAGTTATGGCACTTTTTCTTTAGCGAACAGTCATTGAGAACATGATGCATCTCTTCGAGATACTGCTCGACACCCACGAGATTGTAGGGACTGATCTCTCCCCATTGTTCTACCCACATCTCCTAAAGGAATGCAAATGAAACAGCGTTAAAATTTTCCAGTTATATCCAGAATTTAAGATACGGATGTCGTGTAGTACTTTACACAATAAGACATCAGTTGATTTTTTGGAAGATATTAATATTCATTACACATTACAGTGGACCCTCGAGTAGCCGCCAACGGAGCTACTATGCCTAAATTTCTGCACTCTTTGCAACGCGTAAACGAGTAAGTTGATGAAAATTTTGCCGCCATCAAACCGATATTTTAAATAACGCGGAAGAAACGTTTTTCATTAATACATTACTCGGAAGAATGCAGCAATATTTCCAAAAAGAAGTAAAAGAGAACAACGAAAAGTAAGTCTTTTCGGAGACGACTTTAACTTTTTATCAAAAATGGATTTCATCGAAAAGTAAAGATCTTTAGAAAATGTATTTCTCGTGCGCATGTTTGACGAAGAAAAAGAAAATACTCAAAAGTAAAGGACTTTTATTTCACGCTGTGCGAGAAAGCCGTTTTCTCGCACGCATGAAATCAAATTTTGTACAATACTCGTGCGAGAAATTTTTTCTCAACTCGTGTGATTGCAACACTCGCCGTCGGCTCCAAACTCACACTCGTCAGAAAAAATTCCATCGTAATGTACTATTTTAGAAAACGACTTATAACATTGAAAACTTCATTAACCAATGATTTTTCTGTTTTACACGCATGCTGAATTGCATGTCTTTTCCTGTATTGCGCAAAATAAAAGCATTTAGTAAGCAACCAGCAACCACATGATTTAGGATTATCCGCAATTGTCGTCATAATGAAAGTTCCACTGTACTATGTAAAACAAAGTAAACAAAAGAGGGTCTCTACTCACACTGAGAACTTTGATGAATTCTTCCTTAGCTTCGGGAGTCAAATGGCCCAATTCAGCGAATCTTTCCCCCAGAAGCATAAAATCGTCGTAACTTATAACGCCGTCCTTGTTGACATCTAAATGGCTGTGAAGAGTGCGCATCTTTCTTCTCCAGAAAGCTGATTGACCCTGAAAAACCAGAAAAATAATAATAATCATTAGACGTAAATTGGTAAATTTTGTTTTTATACATTGCGCGAAAAAATGCGGCTGTAATCGATAAAATAAAATAAATATCAACTTTGTCAATAGAATTATTTTTTTTTACGTAATCGATGAAATTTTCTGTTGAAAAGTACTATAACAATAAGCAGTCATGTATTTAATAGAAAATAAATACACAGATAAATGGAGAATGAGATCCAAAAAAAAAAAGAATTGAGATAAACTTTGGGTCATCTTACTATCTTTCACTTCAATTTTTTCCTCGTATTTATCAAACCGAAAAGTCGGAGCGGAAAGACTTTAATTTTATCTTTTTTTTTGGCAATGCCAATTAGCGTATTCAAATTGATATTGATATTTTTGTGAATAATACTTGAAAAAATGTTACTTTCAAAGACTTTTCATATCGCCTTAAACGAATAACTAATCCCACGGATATGAGGCGGTAGAAATCTGTTTGAAAAAAATCGTCTATTTGTGCGTAATGTGGCGACTTCATTAGCATATATCTGTTTCACGCGTCCGGCATAGCATTGCTTGGGAATCGAATTTAGGTGAAGGTTGATAAACAGCCGCAACGTTGGCGATAACCTTTTAAACAGATAAAACCTTATAATACACGTTCTTCCATATATCTCAGGCAAGAGTCGTCAACGAATTCGGATAAAAAAAAACATTATGCCGTCTCAGCAACTGGAAATTGTATTGGAAACGACGAGACGAATGAAAAACTGCTGATGCAGTATAGACGCAGAAGTAATATGAACATCGATGTAAACAACGTCTGCAATTACGATCGCATAATCTTTTTCATATACAGTCTGTGCCGATGGCCGTTGCCAAGGACGATCGCCCGTTACTTCGAAACTACGACGTTATACTTTCACGTTTCGGTATCTAACATTCTTGGCTCGTAACTCGATCATTTTTTCATGTTATCGCATTAAAAAGAACGACATTTACACATTTAATATATTTGAAAAATACATAACTGTTTTTTTTTTAATTGGCTAAAGAGCAATTAGCGTTGGTCGATATTTCCGATATATCACTCGGAATTCACCGAGACCTACAATAAAAAAAAAAAGATAACAGGGGTCCACTTTCCAGCAGATTAAAATATTTCGCGACATCCGGTTTGAAAAAATAAATGTGTTAAAATGTCATTGATTTAATTCGATCAAATTCCAATTGGTCATACGTGAACTTCGTGGAATTAACATTCATATACGAGAGGACCCTCCGAGGGCAACCAGTGTCTGACCCTGAAGATATATTGGCTACCAGATGTTTTATAAAAAATTATACTCGTCGCGCGGGAATCAACTTTCCTCCTCGTTATCTCTTCGTTTTCATTTTTTTTTTATTTCTCATGTCTACGTGACATGTTTCACGCTCCTTGTAATTTCCTGGGGAGAGGGGTAGCGATAGTTTTTTCTTTAATGGTATATATTAAATGAAACGCTGATAAACATTCACAATTTTGAACTCTGAACGCTGCCATAAAGATTCGTTGGTTTTATATATGAATTTATTGACAACTTGAAATGACGAAAATATTTCTGCGTTCGAAGAAAATAATGAACTTTTAAATGAGCCCTTGAACCGGTCGCTGAAAAGGTGAGCAATTTCGAGACATTGGCAAGAAAAGGTCGTAGCCGAAAAAAAGAAAATATAGATATTTTTATCCGAGCAAAGTAGAGATTTTTATCCGTTATTGCGAAGAAGGTACGAGAGACGACTCGAACATCCGCGCGAAAGCAACCGAGAGGAACGAGAAGTCCGAAGCTAAATTACGAAATCATCCGCCGCTTGGATACGCACAGCGCACAGCAGTCGTGGAGAATACAAAGGGTTTCGTCGCTTTATACGGTACATAGGTGTGGGACTGGTTCCAGCCGCTTTTGGAATGTCAGAGGATTAAAAAGAATTTCTTAGTTCAAGAAATTTGACGTTTTGCTTATTTTCAATACAGTTTGGTGTCTTGACTCCTCGTCTTTAAGCAATGGATCCATCATTTCTTCTTCAATCGTGTTCTTTTTTTTCTATTTTTCATTTTCTCTTTTGTTTCTAGATAATTCCAACGTTAAGATTTAGGAAGTCAAAAACCGGTCCTATGTGCCGCTAGAATGTTCCTCATGTATGCTTTCGTCACAGCTATAGAATGTAGTATACCGTCGAGCCATTCGACGAGAAAAAATCTACTAGTAGAGCTCCGACTATATTATAATGTCTCTATTCGTTATTCTCTATCGGCAGGTATCGGGTCGAATTTCCCGCGTCAATGGCACAGAAATCCCAATCAATAATATTTACCATACAAAAAATCGAATGATAAATTTAATTTTTTTTATATGGCGAAAATTTCGGGAACGTTATAAATCGGGTAAATTTTTTGTCTGATACACGAGCCAAAAAAAAATAAAAGAAAGAAAAGTAATAAATTGTATTTCACAACTTGTGAATTAAAATTTTGTGCGATCCTCATGCGAAAAACTGTTTGTTAACTCGCCTTCGGCTCGTGTTGCAAACTCATACTTCGTCAGAAAAAGTTTTTACTTCACTGCGTGCGTCAAATGCGATTTTTGTAACGCATACACGAAAAGTGTCAGGTTTTGTATAGGCCGGCCGTGGCACAAGGTGGCGCTTTTCGAGAAGGCGTATCGAAAATACTAGAAGCGTGTCGAAAATACGAGAAGCGTGTCGAAAATACGAGAAGCGTATCGAAAATACGAAAAGCGTGTCAAAAATACGGTTCGCGCATGCGCATATCGATTCGTGAAAAAGTTTTTTCGCACTAGTATCGTAATGTATTATTTCGCATTTGCATCATAATGTACTGTATATAATACACTGGAATTGGAAGTTTTCGTGCATAAATTTATATGTATATGTACAATAGTGATGAATATCTATGATGAATAGATAATGCACTTTTATAATGAAATTAAAGAAAATTATTAAAAATAACGTGTCTTTGCGATTTTGAATATATCATTTACATTAAATTTCATATACCATTTTATAAATAAAAAAAATTTTAGCACCGGTAATTTAAATTTTCAGCATTTTTTTTTCGAAATAGAAAATAGTGAATGTAATGGCCCTGTTTTTTGTTGTTGTAACGTCGCCCACGTCGAGTATATAAAGAATGACAACAACTACCGAATGATAAAAATATCTTACAGGATTTCGGCGTACGCGCGAATAATCTCACAAGAGTTACTATAAAATTGGAGCAATTAGAATTACTATACGATACAGTTGAAAACACTATCTTACCGTATTTCTAGCGTAAAATCTTGGCGATCGGGTATTAGATTATACAACGACTGTATTCAACGCTTAAAAAAAAAATTATGTATGCCTCACTGAGCGTATCGCGAACGTCGAGCCGTCGTAGGCGTTCGGAATTCGTTTGTTTTTCCATCTGTTACTCGAATGCTAATACGATTCGTCTGACCAATTCGATTTGCCACGCGAAATCAGAAACAATGGATTATGGAGCGCTGAAATTTGTCTTTCCCATTGTATAAGAGACCGTCGTCTTTTTTAAATGCGAAAAAGCATACAAGTCCGACGATGGGAAGTCGTAAGGAACCGTACGGAAGACAAAGGTCGTACGCGACATAAAAGCGTTACTATATATACACGGATTGCCAATGACGAGACGCGATGAGCTCAAACAAAGAAAAGAAAGAACAGTGCGATTAAATAAATTGTCAATCTCCTTTCGGATCGTCCAAAAGCTCGCAAGTTGTGACACACTTGTCGGATTAACTGGTACGGCGATACATTACGGGAGTGCAGCTTCAATATTTCGTACATTCGAGAGGCTGCGATGAATAATTTCTTTGTAAAGCATATCGCTTCGATTCATTAATAGATATGTACATCCGGTTTTTATGCATTTTTTTCTTTTTTATTATAATTGTCATTTGTTCACCCGTTGCTCGCATCCGCTAATCAAATTTTCGATTCACGACATTACGATATTTAACATGATCCGTTAAATAAAGAAATATAAAAATAAATATTGTATCCGCGATGAGATTACTTACTCTGTCTTGTTCGCCATCGGAATCGCTGTCGCTATCGCTATCGCTTTCCTCGTCCACCGAAGCCGCGGTCCTCGTGTGATGAACGTTCCTTTTGCTCGACATTGCCCTCGTCAGTTGTGTAAACTGCGCAAAGAAAACAAAATCATATTTCTGTAAGTTACATATATATATCATACCGATATCTTTGGCAAAAAAAAATAAGTAATTTATGTCGCAATTTTCGAAGCTCCGATATTAGCTTCTTAAAAAAAAATCATTCGATTGCCGATTATTGTGCTCCTTTGAGAGCGACCAGTGCAGATACGGGCGCGAAAAGTTTAGCGTTGATTTTTTTTTCGCACCCGCATGCGTCCTCGTCTATGAAATTTATCGCGACGGCATTGCATTTCCATGCTGCATTCGCACGAGGGATATAGAGAGCTCTATTGGCTATGCGAGAGGTGGGAGAGCGCGAGACAAGGTTCAGACAAGTTCGTTCACCCGGCGTTCTCGTTACGAGAGGTTTTATAAAAGTTGCAACTTACAGCCAACTACAGCTCTCTTTTTTCTTATTTTAATGAGGCCTTCTCGAGAGAAAAGCTGGTTACGCAAGCTGCCGATGACTCGGAACATGTGCGCGCTCCACGCGTACGACGTTAACGAAACGAGTTTAATATGTTTATTTAATTTTTTTCTTTTTCGAAATGAACCATTCCAACAATGCCGAGCAGACTGTTAACTAAGATAAAAAGTTGATTTTTTTTTAACACCAATAGGCCGACTCTTTAAAATTATACATTGTCGACTATATTTCGAAGGTTTATGATTATTTTGTACTCGAAGTCTGTTATTAACTCACATCGATTGACATAATTGGTTCATTGGAGCAAAAAATGTTGTGGTATATCGTAAACGCTATGTTTATGTATTATTATTGAAACTTTTAACTATTTTACCGATTATTGGTTGACCTTGAAAAACGCATTACATTAAATTTCGCCACACAAAAATATATATTAAACTCTTTTTTCTTATTATTATATCGATCATTGGGAGTTTCGCGACAAAGACCAATTACCGATCACTCGAAACAGGTGCGCAACGAGCGCCATGTCAATTAAACAAATTCAAGATATTTTTTATTCACTTATATTGCGCATCTT
The DNA here is from genome assembly GCA_964006125.1 of Cryptus viduatorius. NCBI lineage: Eukaryota > Metazoa > Arthropoda > Insecta > Hymenoptera > Ichneumonidae > Cryptus > Cryptus viduatorius. The sequence continues at coordinate 1,062,189 of OZ023225.1, read as the reverse complement.
ATTAACTTCACGCGAAGCCTTAATAGGCCCTTTTTTTTAAGATAAGTTGACCTGATTTTTTGTTTTATCAATTACCGATAATATCTTGAAGACTCATTATTATCATTAAATCTCAACTGTGTTGACCTAATTTTAATTTCTGAAAAGAAAAATTCCTTGCGGTTGCAATTAGTATGCGTTTTTTATTATAGCTATTAACTAATTTTATACTCGAAAAATATTCTCGGATAACCTTGAAAAATGAACTATACTCGTTTCTGAATGGAACTCTGGAATTCCACTAACGGCAATATAACAATTATTACGATTTTACCAAAGTATAAATTATAATGTAACAAACATTTTCATTAGCAGACGAATTGATCGGAATATACATTTTTTTCTCTCGTTTTCCCGATCGAACAGAAGCGTAATTTGTTTATGATTTTCTAACCGAAAACTTGGCCAACGGAGTAAATAATCGATGAGCAAAAACAAACAAATAAAAGAAAAAAAAGAAAGTTGCCTTCGCATGATGTTTACATGTTCAATTCAACATCGATAACACGAGTGAATGGCCGTTCAACGCCGTTCGCCCAACAACTTTACGTAATTTCGTGGGCCGAATTAGGACCGTTGTTTACAAACAAATTTACGCTCTTCCTAGTATGGGGACCGAAGCTCGAGACTCGTCTGTTCGATGTACGATAACGTGACCCACCGTCGTATGAACTGTGACGTCAATAAACCCCAATATACGTGCCGCACGTGTGCGACAAGTTGTGAGTCGCGATTCTAGACTCGTATAGACTTTTTTAAATTATTGACGAAGTAGCAGACAGAGGTTCATTACCTTGAGGCCTCTCTTTCATTAGCTCGTCGTGAAATTCATACGCGTCATTGAACATAACTATGCCGGCTTCGATGTTTCATTTGCATGATTTTTCGAGAAGGCAAAAACTATTAGTGCGAGAAATATTGAAAAATAGTGATTTTTTAGAGAAAAATAAATTATACATCGAAATGGAACAAAAAAATGTTTGAAATCGCGAAATATATTTTGGAAACAGCAAATTCGGAACTTCCGCATTGTAATCTAACATTTCTTCTTTTAATTATTTTATTTTCAAACTTTTTTTTATGCCATCAAACATTATAACGAACTATATTTTAGCGAAGGACTCTCAATAGTTTGACGGTACATCATGACGGTAACATGTTGCATGCGGCTGAATGGAAGTTGACCTTGAAAATTTTACGGTAGGTACGCCGTTGGGTTGAAAGGGACCGGAGCGGGTATGAAGTTTATGGCATAAACTGTTCACAGAGAAATGTTCTAATAAGACCCCTCTGTCTTATGATCCCGTCTATCGTCCCCATTTCCCTACCTGCGCTCAGCAACCCCGGAATATACTCTTTGAAACACCAAAGGTTTTGGGATAATCTCCCAGGTATTGCCGGTGAAAATGCATACAATTTGTTTTTTTTTTTTTCACGAATTTCCGAATATTTTTTTCGACAAATGAATCCTCGTTACCTCGACCGCAGAGCCAAAAAATGCGTTATGAACTTATTACGAAGCAACTCACGAAGATTTCTCTTTTACTTAATATCAAAACGAATACCAAGTGAAAATAAAACCGGTCTTACCTGGTGATTGGACGCCGGTTGAACAAAGTTATACTCGGTTTTTGTGCGCACCGCGCTGCTCAATGCAGTTACTATTCTTTTTTCGAAAATTCCTCTGGATATCACCGAACGAAGTCCGTTCTTAAGAATAATCGTCGCCATGATTTTGTTATACTTCCCGAAATATTATTGATAAATAATATTTTATGTTTTATTTAACGTCGATGAGATAAAGTCTTTATAATCGTCGGTAAGAATGTTCATTCGTAACTAAACGTAAACAAGCTTGTGAGGCCCTTTTTGTAAGAACGTTGCTCCGGCGACTCCCACCCGGTTTTCTGACGCATGCGCGCAACATCCTTTCGCCCCCTTTTACTTGGCCTTCTTGCCGCACGACCGAGGCTTCTTTTGTCGCTTGAACGGATTTCATCGGGATGTAAGTAACGATGTAAACATTGGCGTAGCGCGATTGTTCCAATCACTGAGAAATCTATATTTGGGCCTTAATTGCGGAGTGCCACGTGTTCGCTCCAAAAAGCAATGTCAACGAAAAATTTCATATAATTACGATGAAAAATCATAAATTAGTTGCGACTTGTGACGCTGCTCTGCATAAATTCGTTCAATCGAGAAGCACATCGAAAATGTATTACTTATTTTGATTTTTAAATTAATGCGAAATACAACTCATTCCGGCACGGTCACTAATTAACGCCGAAATTCGGAAAACATTTTTAGTTCTCGGAAAAGGTACAATGTACCAAACGATACGAAGAATATATCGCTTATACAAAGAGAAACTGATGCCATTTTTTGATACGTTATTTATTTATTATTAAGACAAAAACCTAATACCAGTGAATAATATTAGCTATTACAATTATTTATTTTAGTCGACGCGCAATGTAAGACAAAACCAATCATTGTAAAAATTACCTTTTACAACAATAAAATAATATATATAGCCATCAATGGGATCTTAAAAATAACTGATCGGAGATAATATTATTATAGTACGAAGGTATATGTTAGATTCAATCGTGAAAAATGATTATTGACAAATGTTATTTTGGGACCTGACGCCAATGCATGAATTATCACCCGTAAGTGACCATCGGTCGTATAAAACCCTATCCCCCAACAGATAATACGGTGCAAAAGATTATTCGGAAGTATACAAGGAGCAACAAGGCGTACGTAATAGAGACGGAATTGACGTCAATAGAGATTCATGAAACAAACGTTTTCTACCAGTGATTCGGGTCGCGCGAGGCGCACCGCAAAACACCCGCCGGTCCTACGTGACTAGCGGCATGGCAAGTTGTCGGCCAACTGGAACGCTGCGTACTCGCGCGTTGTAAACAACGCTAAGTCTTCGAAGGCAATCGAACTCTGTTCTGTTGTTTACAAACAATGTTCGTACTTTCTTTCCTGTTAACGAAGTACGTCTTTTAATTTTTTTACATCTCGATCTCCAACGGGGTCCCGACAAATGTTTTTTATTCTTTTCTTTTCCACCTGTTCTATTTCTCTTCCAATTTTTCTTTGGTGTTTTTCGGCTTCCCCGGAAAACCCGATACAAAGGTACTCTTCTAACGACAAGATATCGGTGGCGACCGACTCTACACCTTCCAAGTCTACGCGAAGTCAACTCTGCACCAAATAAATCCACACGAAAATTTTAACACTGCATAATTGTACACGTCGACGGTCTGTAGAAAAAATATATACTACATGCCGAAAATTCGACACCGAAAACTCGACACGACCGTAGGTCGACACTGAAATGTAAACACTGCACATTGGCACACCATTTTTTGATTTTTTCGATTTTGGGAAGCGTAGAGTCAGTCTCCACCTCAAGAAAGATACAGAAAAGATTGTTTCCAAGTAGCAGCGAGGAAAGGAAAAAATAATGTTATTGTTACTATTATTATTTTTTAATTTTTTTTTTTATTTTTGGCATAGGTATCAAACGGGTTAGAAGTTCCGATTAAATACTACCGCAGAGATAATTTCGGCAAAACGTCAATTCCAAAAACATGCGACATAATGATACTTAATGATTACCGCAAATATCGGGCACGTGGATAAAAAATGGGCACAAATCGTAACGAAATTAATAAAAAATATTTTGTCCGACGACTTGAGTCCGTTTCGAGGAAAAAAAAAAACATTCGGTCTCGCAAAGTTTCCGGTAGTTCGGTAAGATAAATCTTATCTAATCGGATACTGTCAATACTGCACAGCTGAAAGAATGCTAATACCATAAATATATTTTCCTTAATGTAACGGCGAAGTATATGGAAAACAGAGGTGAATCATTTATTTCTTCTCGATTTGTGGTTCCAAATGTCTCGCCCCCGTTTCGCCGAGAAATATCCACGCGCAATGTTTACCTCTTACTTACGATCGCGGACACGTGTCGATTCAAATCAAAATTCGTTCAGATATGTTTGCAAATAATTGTTAAATTATTACTTTATTTACAATACAAGTCATCATACACCTGATTCAGATTTATGATCGCCGATAGTAGAGATTATATTATGTAATGTAAATATTCACAAAATCTCTTCAGAGATAATGCAATTTTTTTTCTTCTTTTCATATCGGTATATGTTTCATATCTGTTTCATACATGTGTTTCATATATCAGTGGCGACTTTTGTTCCGCAGAGAATTTTTTTTTTCTCTTACAAAAGTATAATTCAATATTCAAAAATTTGAATGTCGAGCGCAAAGAGAGTTCATTGCTTGTGTCTTAACTCTTTTTATACTCGATCCTCTCGACCTTCACTTCGTCACCGACCAGCTGATAGACGTAAGTAACAACGGTCGAACTCTGGATGTCCATCAGTACGAAAGACGGAATGACGGATCTGTTGGATAAAACGGAGAAACGATTGTAAAAATTTATTCGCGTCGAGTGGCTCCGAGGTAACGAAACTATTGCCAACTCTCGGACTTGTTATTCAATGATTTCTTTAATCATAATTTGTAAAGTTTACAGTGAAAACTTCGGCAGCATACGTGTTCTTTACGGGGATCTACAGGAACGAAGGGAGACAATAACAAAGTAAAAGGTAAACCTTCGCAAAAAATGCCGGAATATTTTGGAGATAATATTTTAAGGAATAATATTGGAGATAATATTTTGGGTCCAAAGTTCGGAATATGTAGTTGGAGATAGACATATGTTTCCCGGTTAATCGACATTTTACCGTATGAATATTTACATTAAATGGAGATTATGTAAAAAGATCCAATATAGATGAACCATTTAACTGTATAATACCATTCTCAGTTTTAAATCTCTAAAAGACCCGATATTTTTTGTATTTCAAAACTTTATCAGCAATCATTATTTTTGAATTTTATTATACTGAAATCAGAACGCAAGGATGTAAGGAAGAGGTCTAACGAAATCTGATATTCACACAATGAATATGACAAAAATTGCATATTGTCTAATACAATGGGAAATCAAAGTACGTTTTTAATTAATAAATTCTTGAAACGGCTCGGATTCTTCAGATCCATGTATGATATTCTAGGATTAGTTATTGTCTGTTATCGATTTTTTTCAATGTACAATCGCAGAACGTTTAAAACTTTATAATACATTATAATATTTATATTTTGTTTTAGTTTTTTTTAGTCATTAAAGGAGGAGGTTTTATCCCAATCGTAAATAGATCGCTTGTTCAAAAAAAAATCTTTTGCATCTGTGCAACTTACGTGTCCAGAGGATTGTAAGCGCCAGTCGCAGAACCGGGATTAATATAGAACTTGTTCTCATGTTCGTATGCCTCGAACTTGTGGGTATGTCCCGATATCAATATATCGACGTCCAGCTGTCTCTGAATAAGCGCCAGCGATTCTGGATGTCCCCACGGAACAACCTGATGGCCGTGTGACAATCCGATTCTAAATTGGCCTACCGTAACTACTTTTTGCTCCGGGTAATTGAGGTTCTGAAACAATAATTCGTCATTCAAAAAATCTTATTATACACCAAAGTACATAGCAATTTGGCATAAAAAAAAATAATCGGTCTCTCTATGAATATATATATAAAAACTAGAGGTTTGCCGGGCTTGCGCGCTCGTGGTCCTTATATCGACATTAGAAAAATGCCACATCGCCGCCGTAATTCATAGTTATTGGGAACATCAATACCCCCAAAATCCCCTTTAGACTCCCAAGGTCTCACTTTCCCCTTAGAAGGACTTGGAATATTTTCGGTTTTCGCCCCTCATACCTTCGACGGACTCGCTGTAAGGGGGACTTGGAATATTTTTGAAGGAGTAAGGTGCAAGGGGAGTGAAAAATGTACAAAAATCGTGCCCTTGCTCTTGGAAGAGGTGGAGGAGGAAAAGTCAGTGGGATCGAAAAATATTCCAAGTCCCCCTTACAGGGACTTGGAATATTGTCCTCCTCCTATATTAGGCAGCTCCTCGGCTAAAATATTCCAAGCCTAAGTAAATAAAACTCCAAAACTAAGTAAATAAAATAATTTAACTAATATTAATAAAATATTTTACCTCATCGAAATCACCTCTAACAACGTGCACATCGCTGGCTAACGTCTTTAAATAATCGTAAGACTCTTTTGTACAAAGATTTCCAGTGCATAGAATGTGCTGTATTCTTCCTGGTACAAGAAGTTTTTTAAATTTGCTCGGCAAACTGCTGCACCTGTGAGGAATGTGTAGATCACCCAAAACTAAAACAAGCTGCAAAATGAAAAACAGTTTAATCATTCGCCATTGAACACACCAGTTGCCTGCCCGTTGCCGCCTCCTTTTTCTCATTTCATCTCAATAATCGCCATAATGGCAAATACACAAAAAAAGACAATCCACCCAATAATTTTGCTCTTGACACGAATGTCATGAGTTCAAGTATATTATTTACTTTATAATTATTTATTTATTTTTTTATTTTGATGTTTACGTATTTCTTGTCAAAAAAACAAGAAATACTATTCTACATTTTCTTTTTTTCCTCAATGATTATTCTTTCGAAAATATGTTATTATGATGCATCACTACAAAGTATACGAGAATATTTAAGACGTTGCGTGAATTTTCGAATGAAACAATCGTCAAATGGAAAATTTATACCGTTTATATTTTGAGGTTAAGCGTATAATGATTCAATATTCATCACTTGTTTGATCTCACCATGATTGTTTCACTGTTTTGTTTTTTTTTCGTGAATTAACAATTATCAAACTTCGTTGTCACTGTTGTTTTTTTAGTATCGTTTTTACTTTTAGGAGTATAGAAGGTGTTATCCCAAATCCAGACAAATGTCAAAAGCCAAACCGGAAGTCGAGATGACAGACTGATGATAAATGTGAGCGGTTTTATTCAAATTATGTACAATTGTACCTGTATGTACACTCGTTCAGTAGGGACGCAATAAATTGGATTCGAATAAACTACCTAAATGAAATCGTTTATTGATGAAGATTCGACAAAATATTCGTTAAAGTAGAAACAACAACCGTGTATTCAACGGCAACTTTGGCTCAGGGTTTTCCGAGCCTTATCATTGGTTAACTACTCGGCAAGGCCTCAAAACACGGAAGATTTCGTCGTTCTGTGGGGAAAGAACCTAAACTCCTAGACCTAAAGAACCTATAATCCGAGCCCACCTACTCCGAAGTACGAGCCTGCCTACCGAACTACTCCGAGTCAGAGATCGAACTGAAGATCTGATCTTGTTGTGAAAATCTTGCAGATCCGATATTCGAGTACGCAATTGGTTGTTCAATAGCAAGCAGCCAATAGCGGACTCGAATATCGGTTCTGCAAGAATTTCGCTACTAAATCCAAACCTTCTTGAGTTCCTCTGACACGGTGCAAACTCGCTACATGACATTCATCCGGAGTTGCGGGGCCGTTGTATGTAGTAGTAGTATTGTTTTGTGTCACGGAACCGTTGGCTATCTCTGATTACAAAACAATCTCGAGAGTAGATCTCGAGTGCGCACGCGCGATCGAACACAACGAAGAAGAAAGGGAATCCCGACATTGTGTAATTTCACGCACGTACGCAAAAAATCAACAAAGTATTCAACAAAGGTTCGCGTAGCAGCGTGGAAAGACATTGAAAAAATTCACGGTCAGCTTCGTGGTACGGGGTCGAGAAGATCCAACGAAGTTTTTTTCGGCGAATGACAACACTGCCATTGTTATCGAATCTTGTCTTCGAGTGTTTACTATTATTGTTATTGCATTCACGATAAGCCGACATAGACACCGGTGACGAGAATCTCTTTCGACTGTTGCCGACGCGCGTGCGGACGAAAGAATGGTCGAGATAATTCGCGCCAAGGTACGTTAATGCATCATATTGAATATATGATATTACGATAATTACGATTGCTATTAGTTAACGAATATTTTTTTGCATGATAAACGGTTTATTTCAGTGGTGCGAGGATTTGGAGGAATTGATTCAATGTCCGATATGTATGAATCGTCCGCAGAGATACATTTACCAATGTGTCGAAGGTCACCATATTTGTGATAATTGCAAGGCACGTATGTCAATCCAGTCACTTTGCCCGACGTGCGCAGGACGTTGGTCAGCGTCGAGAAATCGCTTGGCAGAAGCTTTGTGCGCCAAGCTTGACGAAATCAAGGTGAGGAGAGACTGCAAAAACAATAACAATAATATTACTATATTTTGTTGTTGTTGCGTTATTGTCTTGATAAACTGATACTTTGATTGTCATTTTTCCGCAGCTGTCTCTGCTTGACCCAGAGGCGGAAATCAACAAGCTCTTGATACCGAACAGAGTCTCCGTTGCGTCGCAAACTGACAATAACGTTGACGGTGCGGCAGCCGCGTCGCCTGCCAAAAGAAGTGGCGACGAACATACCGGAGCTTATCCGTGTCGCATCGGCGCATGCGGCGTCAATCTCTTCTTTGCACCGCTGATGAAGCATATCAAGTCTGATCATCGTACTCAATTTCTCGAGGTATGCAATTCAATCAAAGCCAACACACTAATTTTTTACTAATTTTTTTATAACTTATCTATTTTAAAACGTCTACAATCGGCTGGAAAATGTGGGAATTTCAGGAATATTCGTCGGGAATAAAATAGTACATTATGATACAAGGGAGGAAAGTGCGTGATTTTCACACAGTGTGAGGTTTCTCATACAAGGTGAATATCGGAGGTGAATACAGGAGCGTTCGATTAATACGGACTTTTTATTTATTTATTAAAAATAAGTTTAAAAAATATGATTTATTTTTTTCTGCAATTTTATTCGCGGCCGTTTTTACTTTTACTCGCACTCGTCAAGAATAGTTAACTTTAACCCGCGTTGCAGTCATGAAATATAGTCTTTTCAGCGCAGTAGGAAAAAAAATGTTATATCGTAGGTCTATATTTTTAATTCGTTATACAGGCACTTTTGTTCTCGTGAATATTTTTTTTTTTTATTCTCGTGAACATGTTTTTTTGTTTCCGTTTTTTCATTTTTAAAGTTTTCGAATTGATATTTATACCTATGCAGAAGGATATGCAAACGAGAATTTTCCGCATTCATTTTATCAAAAATCGATTAATTTACAATTAAAGACTATTAGAAAACGACCATAACCACAAGAAAATAATGCGAAAATAATTTTTTTCGAAATTTTCAGGATAAATACATTTCGCGTTTTTTCTTCGTTTCCTTTGTTTCCGCGTAATTAGAAAATATTGTAATCGAAATTTTAATTGAATATGTTAATTTGGAATATGGATTCATTTTCATTAAATATTCTTCCCGGACTAGCATTTGTCTTGGTAGAGTGAATAATACATAAATAAATAATACAAATAATAAATTGCAGCTTCCGTTGGGCGAAAGTGCCGTTTTCAACTACACTTGGCCCGTCGACTATACGGAACAGATGACTTTTGATCGAGCCTTCCACGTGCCCGGAATGGGAACTTTTTTCCTGAAATTATCCACCGACGTATTCGGAAATTTCACGGGTTTCATCTTGATGCTTCACAACGGTTTTATGGCCAAGCAGTTTACGTATCAACTTGAAATCAGTTGTTGCGACGAGCATAACGGCCCGATTTACACGGGAGAAGTTAGCATCTATTAATTCGGAAAAATATAAATTTTACGTAAATTTCGTTTTAATTATTCTTAAATCTTCGATATCTTTTAGGTATGTTCGTGCCGTACGCCCGCGACGGTGCTGAAAGAGAAGTCTTTGCAATCATCGCGGACGGAAATGATACGACTTACCAATCACGAGAAGCAGCTCAAGTGCACGTTGCTTCTCGGCAGAAAGCCTCAGACCGAAGAAACGGAACAAACGACTGCAAACAATAATCAGAAAAAAACGTATCAGAGAAATCTGCGAGGACGCGGCGGACGAGGAGGAGGAAGAGGTCAGTCGCACGGACCGGGAAATCCTCATCAAAACAATAATCGATCGAACAGACCGCAAACGGCTCCCAATGGTCAAGCGCCACCAACGCCGCTATTTCCATCACCCCCGGCAAACCATCATCCTAGGAGTCGTGCTCCATCGAGAGCGTCCAGCATCTCCAGCCTCCCGAGTCTGTATCCCAATCTTCGTGACTTCTGAGGTCATTGTATCGCGGCTCTGCTCGATATCGTATCGGATCAACCATTTGATCGAATAGATGCACAGTCTGCTCATGCCATTCATACATATATAACATACATATATATAGAATATAAAGCCATACTGTTTTTCAATTATGCATTTGAGAGTTTATACTTCGTTCAATAAAGGTTTAAGAATTGCACAACTTTTGTAATTCACATCTTCAACGTAATTTATTTCCAAGTTAATTTAAATATATCTATCGACTTCACTACGATAAACATAATCGTTATAAATCCGCTACGCAATTTTTTTCGCGATCAGAACGTCGCGACCGGCTTGCGGACAGTAATATTCTCGTGACCGGGAAACAATGAAAAAAAAAAAAGAAAAAATTCATTATTTTATTTACTATATAGGGTCAGTCTCCAGCCGCATCATGCTTTGTTATATGTTATAAAATCTACCTACATACTTGGGGGTGGGAGGGGGTGGTGTCGCTTTTTTCGTGTACATTGGATCATTATTAAAAGTTTGGAGTAATTTTTGCTCATTAGACTCGGCGGTATGAGATTTACTCCGAAGCAAAATAGTTGTGTGTGACAATTATGGTTAAACTTTGTTTTTATATCTCGTGGTAAATACAACAACGATACCGCGTGGTCTCGTTGTTGGTACAACGATACCGCGGGGATTCAATAATGTCTCCAGAGACGTTGACCCGATGGTTTTTTGTTTTTTTGTTTTTTCATTAATCATAGCACTTGGTGGTACGCGATATCCGGGGCTCGAAACTCCCAGGACGGTTAGACGAACTAAAAATCTCTATCTACGTCGTATCTACGCAATATGCTTTCGATCTTTTCTATCGTTTTACGTTTTTCGTTTTACACTCGGGTATTCGGCTATAAAGTCCCGATAGGAGTTTAACTTCACGAAGGTAGCGATCGTTCTTTTTATTTTTTTCTTTATCCGTATTCATTCTCTATTTTCTCGGTCTCTGTACCGCTTATATCGTTTAAAAACTTCGTTTCTATTATTTTGCCGTCCATCTCGTTCACGTATTGCAAATACGTCGAAATTGAAATTGCCGGCACTGTCTAACGCCAGGATATTTCTATTAACGCCTACGACGCGGCTAATTCGATCGCGTTTCATTAATGACGGAGTATCTATGGGGGTCTCCGTTTTCTTTTAATCAATTATATATTTGTTTTATTTTTTTTACTTTTATTTTTTCATTACGTGAAGTGTCACGGAAAAGCGATGACCATCACTCGAGTTTTCAAACTCTTGTTTTTTTTTTTTGCTTTTTTTTAACGTTCATAATTTAATCGTAAACGAGAACGAATATTTTTCATCCAAATTGTGGAAACTCGTTGCAAAATTTTTTCGTACTCGCTTGACTTTTCATGCGATCACTGCGACTCGTTCTACGAACTTTTATATATTTATATATATGTGTGTGTGTGTATGGGTCTGCTTTTTTTTCTTTTTTCCTGCTGGTTTTCTTTCTTTTCGTTTTTTTTTTCCTTCTTTCTCTCTCCCCTTCAAAGACTTTGTTTTAACGCGAGTTATTTGGAGTAGTTTTTCATTATAGTAGTAAAGACTCGTTGGAGTTATACTTCGCTTGGGGGATCGGGGGTGTGGGGCCCTCGTGCCTAAGATTCGTGTGGTCACGCGTGTTCAGTAAATAGAATCAATATTCCCAGTGTCTCGTCAACATCCGGGTTAATTCCGTTCAGGTACCACCTTCGCGAAGTGATTTTTGCTGCTCGAGAAGGCGCTCGAGAGGCGATGGACCCGGACCCGACCACAACGACTGCTGACCGAGTCGCGACTTCGGTTGATCCTGATTTGATAGATTTGCGATCGGCGCACCCGATCCCCAGGTATTGCCGCTAAACAACGAGTATGTGTTACCCGTGTTCGTCGATTGCGCTTGCTTCTGCTCCATCTAAAACAACAACAAAGAAAATTCACAAAACTCCAAAGTCGATATACATTGTGAGACAGCAACTCTTTGAGAGTGTGACGACGAATTGGGAAGAATTTGAAATTCGCTCGGAATATCACTTTTAGCTGAAACTGTAACGATACGATCTCCTTAAAGAAAGAAAAAATACAAACTTCGTATTGTCTGGCCTCGTCGAAGCTGTTTCGAGCGCTGTAATGTTTGCCGAGAAGTGGATTCTGATGATAATTATTTCCCGGCGTGAGGGGCGTTCGGCCGATCATGCTGTTGCTAGCTCCGGGCGAATTGGCCCAACTCTGAAAAGCGTCGCTCGCCGATGTTTCCTTGGCTTGCATCGGCGGCGGTGCGCCACCGGAGGAGCCCCACCAAGCGACGGGAGGCTGGGGCGGTTGGGCGTCCTTCCAAAGATTGAAATCCGTCGTTTCATAGTTGTGAAACATTGGATAATTGTTCACTGTGTGTTGCGGTTTGTTCATAACCGCCGAATTCGGAAACACGAATTGATTTGCGCTCTTTCCGTACGCTGACGGTGAAATCTGCTTCTGATTTATTTGATTGTAGATATTCTGTCCAAAATTCGGATTGAAGTTCATCGGTAGATTGGATAGACCAGTGGGGCTCATTGGTGGATTGGTAACGTTCGCCAATCCCGGACCTTGTTGAAGATTTTTCTGATATCCCGGCATAAGGGGCATTGTAACCGGTACGTTGTTACCCATACTGGGGCCCGCGATGTTCATCTGATTCTGCATGTTCATCTGATTCGTTCTCATGTTGTTCGTCATAACGTTTTGCCGTTGCATTCCTATACCGTTGCCCTGTTGCTGATGCATACCTATGTTCTGCTGCAATGCCGTCGTCAAGTTTGTCAAGTTTTGCAAATTTTGCTGCTGATGCTGCGATTGCGGCTGCTGCTGTTGTTGTTGTTGTTGCTGTAAGCCGAGAGTCTGTGACAAATTGGCTCCAATACCGCTCTGCGGTGGTCCGCCTATTCCGCTTTGTTGCATAATCGGTGCCTGAGTCAGCCTCTGATATTCCGGTTGTCTTGGCTGATGAACGCTCTGCTGAATTCCCGAGCACTGCGGCAAATTAACGCCGCTACCGTTGTACTGTCCCTGCATCTGATACTGGGGTGGGACGTTCGATGCGTGACTCGTAACGAAATTCTTGTTGAATTGGGGATTTTGTACGTTGAACGATTGATTCGGATAGACGCAAGGAGCTACGAGTGCCTGAGATGATATTGGGAAATTTGATCGCGGCGGTGTTGGCGGATCGGTCGACAGAAATTGATGACTCGTGGGGGCTTGAGGAATCGTCAATTGAAGTTTTAACGGTGTTATCGGACCCGGTACTGCGGTGGAGGGAATCGGAACTGGGGGCTGTGGGGGCTGAATTTGGACGGACGTCGGAACGTTGGGAGGTCCGCGCTTTTGTCCGTTACCGGAACTTTGATTTGCTTGACTCACGCCGTTCTGTCCCGGCGGTTGGATGTTGTTCTGCAGATTCTTCGTGCCAACGCTCTTTATCGGCGATACGGTCGTCCCTTGATTTCCACTCGTATCCAATTCTTCGATTATCATCGGCGACACGTTCTTGAAGGTCACTTGCTTCTGTTCCGTCTCGGCTCGTCTCATTATAGCCTGCATCGCAATGTTCTGTCGTGGCTTACGCGTCAAGAATTGGGAATTCAATTCCATGTTGCTGGTGTCGGAGTTGCTCGCAGCGTTCGAGTCACGATTACGCTCCAGAGAACCTTGTGGCTTCAATATGCCGACTCGCTTCTCTACTGAAAAAATAAATTATTCGTTCTTGGTTTGTCATAGAGAAGTTTTGTTTTAGCGAAATAGCAAAACAAGTTTGACATTTTAATAAAAGACATGTTTCGAATTTCAAACGTCACATGTCGTGTGTCGAAGAAAATGTCTGGATGTGCGGGAAAAATATAAACCTCTATAACTTGGTAACACCTTCAGTTGTCAATCTGCAATTAATCACGTACACTGCTCGATCGACATTCTTTTTTTTTTAATTTCAAATATATTCACTTTTTTTTGTTAGTAGTGCCTGTTCGCACGATGTCTGTTTGCAGCGCTGTCGCGACTCTCATTGGTACCGTTTTTTTTTATCGTCGACCTAACATAAATTGAAGAGGTATTCCGCGACACTTACGTGAATGATCAGGAATGTCGGCCTCCGAGGACGCTTTGCTGCTCGCCGATTCTGAAGGGACTGGACTATCGGCCACCGCCGGTTGACGCTCTTTGTTCAAACTCAGCTCTTCCAATTCCTTCATCAGCTCGTGGCTCGGACCCGAACCTTCCGCCATGCAAGCGAATTTCCGTTCATTCTTGTCGTCGATCACGATATTTATGAACGTCGCTCCGGCGATTTGGTATTGAGCGAGATAATGACCGACGCTCAAGATTCGCACGGCCCGGAGTTTGTTCAAACCCGTTGCGTTACCCTCGAGATCCGTGTTCGCGAAGCGTAGCGCCTCGAAACTCTTTTCGAGTGGTAGAAACCCTTGAAGATCGCGATCTTCCGGCAGTGGTACTTTTGTATCTATCATCGGGAATGCAAAGAACATGTTTTAAGAAGAGTGTATCGTAAAATTCCCAGTTAAAAGTGAGATTGTCTCTTGATATGCATTTTTTAATAATTTTGCCTAATTTTCGAAAATCCGAATTATGGAAAAATCTTTCATCAATATTTGCCAATATGTTCGTTCGATTGTCCGGAACATTTTTGAGTGTAATGCGCAATGTTTCTCTAATCCGAATCCGACATTCGTGACCTTTCATGCATTAAAAAAAATTCTATGAAAACTTGTTTTCGCACAAATTAACAGATGCATTTCCTCGAAAAAAAAATAGAGTTGCCGAATGATCTGTTAAACAATGTTTTTTCAACTAATGTGTTAATGACTTTTTGACATCATTATTATGGAAAATAAATCTTCTCAGGAGCTTCCGTATGGTTGATTTTTTCAGATTTTAATTCCTTTGGGAAGCATTAATAATTCGCTCGGAATTTTATTTCTACTTGGGGCGGCACACCCTCTTTTTTAAGTTCTTAAGTTTTTAAGTTCGGCAAAGGCAAGTCAAATGGAATGAAGAAATTAATCGACTTTCGGAGAAGAAAAATGAGAGTCTCGCCCCATACTTACACTGATCGTGTTCGAAATCGGCAACGCAAGCTTGCAAACCGTTGAGCAAAACGCACAGACTCGGCCAGATCTGTAGTCTCGATACGAATGCCGGTTCTTCGAGTACTGTCGGCTGCAGACGCATCCAATCAAGGCACAGTTTTACTGAAAGAAGAAAAAAAAATAGCAATTTAGTAAAGCCAAAGTTCCATTCTACATTTAATCCACTTGTTATCTTTGATAGCAGATTGTTACTCACTTGTTGGCAAAGCAAAATAATCGATGATTGCGTTTTTGATTGTGTAAACGGGTAACAGGAGAGCGGACAAGCTTCCCGCAATTAGATCCAAAATGCAGTCTCTGGCGATGGTTTCGTCGGCGCTGAGCTGCTCTGTTGTCAACAATTCGGCGCAATCGGCGCTCTGTCCCGCCGTGTGATGCAACGCGTACAAATTAATGACCAACATCTGTACGAGTCTCCACGAGCTGAAACTCTCGGTTGCCACGAGAGCGGTTAGCGTCTCGGTCAACAGTTTAACGTGACTTCCGGCGACTCTCAAATCTCCGAGATTATGAAGAATCCCATGAAGCTTTAGAAACACCGTTATGTACTCCTGCGAAGTCAATTTTGTTTTTCCATCGATAACGAAGGTATTGTCGTTCAACGCGGAGGACAGAGTCTTAGCGAGATTGGCGGTTGCCACGGGAAATGGATGTTTCACGGCGACGGAACGCGCGTAATGAAACACCGTGCCGAGTTTGTCTCCGCGCGACGCTTCCAGCAACGCCAATTGATTGTAAGGCTGTCCGCTGGACGGCGACAACGACACAGCGTGGCGATAAAACAACTCCGCCTGCTTGTTCTGATTACGATAGCGCGCTATGTCGCCCAAGTGCACCAGACAGTACTGACAAGCATAGAAACACGAAGATTTGTGCGGAGCGGTCAATCTCTCCACCGCCTTCCAAGGCGTTGAACAACCGTAGATGTAATTCTTTCTGGAAGGTTAAGAAAAATATTGATTTTTTTTCGATCGAGTTGGCGTCGATCGAATATATACAAAAAAAAAAAAGAAAAAAACTGACCTACGAAACGGCAGATCCAAATCGAAAGCGGTACAAATTTCTTGTAGTAAAGTGAGATAAAAGCCACTAGCAGCTTCGAGACACCAGCCTAGCATAGCTTGGGACTCGCCCCGCTTTGGATTCTTGCGATCTTTAGCCTGTGTCTGCAGCGTCGCTATGTAATTCTTAAATCCAAGATTCCACAATTCTTGCTCGACCTTTCTGTCGAGCGCATATTCCAGATCAAGAATGAGAACTTGCTGATAGATCTTTTGCAACTGTTGCTGACATATCCAGGCGTCATTGTCGTTGAGGAGATCCTTGCAGCGTTGAACCTTGTCTTTCAGTGGCTCGGCTTTCCTATAATAAGACGATAATTCTTCCGTATAGCATAAGCAAGCGACAAAAAAAACATTCGTCGACGATGTCTCCGACTTACTTCAGCGCTTGGACAGCAGCTTTTAGGCCCATATTCTGCGCAAACCGCAATTTTATCGCATATGGCTTACCTGGAACAAAACAATTCTAAATTTCCTCGAACGTAAAAAAAACAAATAACCAAAAGTAACGAAACGTCCGAGTAGCCTTGATCCGGAAAGTGCATAAAACGATTTTTTTACCGCGCTACATTGTTCGAAGTGCATCGAAACTTCGCGGCTAATTGTCGGGAATGTCGGATCTTTATTAAAAATATGAGGAAAAAAAAAAAACGACCCGAAATCTTCTCGC
This sequence comes from Cryptus viduatorius, assembly GCA_964006125.1. Classification (NCBI taxonomy): domain Eukaryota; kingdom Metazoa; phylum Arthropoda; class Insecta; order Hymenoptera; family Ichneumonidae; genus Cryptus; species Cryptus viduatorius. Next base: position 1,045,060 of record OZ023225.1, on the reverse strand, counting down.
GCAACCAAAGTATTCGTATTTTTTTTCAATGCGCCCCACGTAACACGATACCGATGTAGGTTAATCTCGACGTGCTGTTGATGTATTTTTTTCCGTCTCCCACACACTCAGCCGATATCTCTCACTTGTCCGCGAACAAAAAAAAACAATTTATATACACAAATCGTCGCGTCCGACGTTACCGAGTTGTTGAAAAAAATCATTCGCAATACATAATTTGACGATTAGACACATAGACTTACCGTCACATATTTGTGCTTAATAGAAAAAAAAAAAACTTTGCAAAACACACCAAGTGACGGATGACTGGATTTCGGTGCGAGTGGTATTGAAAAACCGAGCCGCCCTCTCGACGGATCTCAAAGTTACTTTTACTCTCTCCAGCCCCGCGCGAGACGACGCGAGAGATCTTTAGAACGCGTGAAATCCTCTCCGTAACTCTTTGCGATTTCGTCACATCGTCTCTCGATTGCATTAGAAAAACACGCGTATTTTTCGAACCATCATCGTTTGCGAATACCGGTACGAGATTTATCATGAGTCTCGAGCGGCAACAACAACTATTTCTTTCGTTACGAGATGCATTTTTTTTTCTTCAGGTTATGCCCTACGCTTCGCGGATTCACCGTTCGCGAGGGGGTGCCACAAATGTCGCCAACTATAGCGAATTCTTTGTTCCGAAGATTCGTTCCGTCTAATAGCGTGCGAACTTGTCTCCGAGAGGTGAGTTATTCGTTTTTAATTATATATCGATTACCACTGTAAAAATAAATTGTTGTTTTTTTCCGGTCTTTGAAAAAAAAAGATGCTCCAAAAACAATTGACTGAGATCCATTATCGATTTCTTATTTGCTTTCATTTCGCTTATTTTATTATTATTGGTAATTATTAACGAGTTTTCTTTCGCAAACATAAAAAAGATTGTTCGGATAAGAAATTGTACAATTCACCATCTAATTCCCGGTATTTTCTTTTTGCTTCTAAATGCATAAAATAACATATTAATAATAGAAATATTAAAAGACTAATTTGATAACGGACTTGTAAAATAAACAAAATTGACAAAAATATGCAATGAGAAACTAAGTTGTATAATTACTAATTTGTTCTCCTATATATCCTATATTACAGAATTTCAAGGGGATCTAACAATTATTTGGAAATATGTAAATTGTCTAAGATGCATAATTCAAATATCAAAATATGTGTAGGCATTGAGGCAACAATGTACAAAACCAAAAGGTCATACAATGAAAACAATTCATTTGTTTTTTTTTTTTTCGAAACCTTAAACAAAAATGTATCATTTTCTTGAATGTTCATTTTTTTCAATGATCTTTTGCTGCAATGCGCTTACCATTTTGATTAATTATAATATATTCTTTTTCAATGGCAAAAGTAATTGAAACTATTTATTTTAATTCTTATCAAATCTTTTTTTTGTTTGAATGCATTTTAAATTTTGAGTGGAGGGCATTTTTTTTTCCGATTACAAAAGTAAATAAAAGTATTTTTTTTTATTTTCATATGTCCAGTATGGGTCATTCGGTGGAAAAAGTCAGAATGAAGAAATCAGAAGAAAAGAAGTCATGTCGCGCGGCCTACCGAAGCAAAAGCCGATCAAAGGAGTCAAGCAAATTGTTGTAGTTGCCTCGGGGAAAGGAGGAGTCGGCAAATCTACGACATCCGTTAATTTGGCTGCAGCTTTAAAAATAACGGAACCGACGAAAGACGTGGGCCTCCTGGACGCGGATATATTCGGTCCAACGATTCCATTGATGATGAATCTGCATCAATCGCCGTTGCTGAACGACGACGATCTCATGGAGCCGCTTATAAATTATGGCGTCAAGTGGTGAGTGGCGGTTTCGTCTCTTCGACGCGATTTCGCCGCGTTCGTCGTTCCGTAATCTCAATTTCAATGTAATTTTATCATAGAATTATGTCCGCGCCCGCAGTATGTCAATGGGTTTCTTGATCGACGAAAAATCCCCGGTGGTATGGCGCGGACTGATGGTAATGAGCGCTCTGGACAGACTCTTGCGGCAAGTGGCTTGGGGACCTCTGGATTATCTCGTCATCGATACTCCGCCCGGTACGGGGGATACGCTTCTGTCCCTCGCACAGAATCTACCGATCGACGGTGCGATTATCGTCACAACGCCCCAGAGAGCGTCTGTCGAGGTCGCCAGACGCGGCGCCAAGATGTTTCAAACCCTTAAAGTTCCTATAGCCGGTATCGTCGAGAACATGACGAACATCGCTTGTCCTAACTGCGGACACGAAGTTCCCCTTTTCGGCGACGGCGCGAACGCGCTCGCCGAGGAACTCGGTAAATCATCGATTACTATTGATTGATATTAGAAACTATTAACTTCGGCGGCAAACGACGAAAAAATTATAATTGTTTTTTTTTTGCAGATACGAGAGTTTTGATGAAATTCCCGATGCGCGAAGATATCGCCGAGAGCTCTGACAAGGGAACACCTATTGTTCTTTCCGCTCCAAAGTCCGATCTCGCCGAATCCTACAGACGACTGGCCAACGACCTTGTTAACTTCTTGGAACAACAACCTAAGAGATCGGTGTAGAAAAAAATATGATAGCGTAAGGAAAACCGTGATTTGGCGGGACAAGCGGGACGGTGCTGCTGATGGACAATTAATAAAAGTCGCGGATAATCCGAAATCAGCATTAATTCTTTAGCAAACCGCATGTTCTCGACAAATGACTCAAAATCACCCATAAAAAAGACTGCTCATTTTTTTTTATGTAATTAATTACAACCACCGATGATGGGCACCAATGAGCCTTTTCTTTTTTCGAAACATTACCGAACGACCATACCGTTGCGAATAGCTGATCGCTTTGCAATGGTTTCTACGATGAATTTTTTGCACAAACTGATCGGTCTTTTTTAAGTTCTTTTACGGTCGTCGGTATGCTAAAGTGAAAGTTAAACACGAAAAATGCATTTTTAACGAATCAGTTCGTTATCTTTCGTTGTTTTTCTTTAGAATTGTAGTCTCTTTCGGAATCATTGTTTTACTGTTATATTTTTCGAATCGGTATAATGTACCGATGATAAAGCCTCTTTCTCCGTTTCATAAGATTTCATAAAAGTTACATAAGATTTAAATCGATTCCCAATTCTGTTTATGGATTATCGGCTTGACGAACGTGAAATTAAAGAAGTAACAAATCTAAGGACCGCTAGACCACCTCCGGTTAGTCGATGTTTTACTGCATCCGGTTGTCAATGACCTTGAAATGTTGCGATTGATAAATCCTTAATCAGCGGATAGTTCTTTTTGTAAATATAACTTTTCAATAAAGCACTCCAAAAGGTCGAATATATTAAATATGAATCGGCTATTCCCCCACTACGTTCAAGTAATATCCCCAGTCATCATCCAAACGAAGAAGTGGAGGGGGTGTCTCAATGAAGTGACGAATCACTGGGAGTAGCCTTACCGTCTGTTTGACCGATTAGTAATGATATCGCGTTTGACATTTCGACAACTCGTGAATCTATCAGCAAACTGCGCAAAACATTGTAAGTTGCCGGCTTTTTATTACACTTTCATCGCCAATTTTTATTGGCGAGTACGCGATGCGTTGTAAATACTTGAGATTCTTTTTTCGAAGGTAACCCTTAAATGTCGTAATGATGCAATAATAACATTATCGATGTTACAAAGTTTCCAGGATGAACGGATCTTTCACGAGTATACATTCGAGAGTGGAAGCTGAAATTCACGACGTCCCCATGAGCGTTGTGATAAGGCCTTTTCCACCTGAAGTTAATGAAGAAAAAGTATCCTCACTTATGGAAACACTGAGTAATCCGGAGACTGAGAATTTGGTTCCACCGGTTGATATTTTATGGATAACGGGACGCGAAGGTAAAAGAAAACAATTTAGGAAACAAAGTCGAGGATGATGTCAATCAAACAATTTTATTTGTAATTAACAAATGTGTAATTGGAAATGGTAAGTAAAATAGTTAATTGAGTCAAAAGAAGTTTAGCAATATTTTTAAATAGTTAATTCAGATTTGCTAACGGTAACTAAATATTTTTTTCGCCATATCCAATTGTCCATTTATTAACTCCACATAAATTCTATTGTCAATCTTCTGCACCGAGTTAACCGATGAGAATTTCACGTTTATAACATCGATATCCAAAGAAGATGAAGTATCGATTGGAAGTCTAACGATATATATTGAATAACGTCGCGGTAGCGTTTTTCATGGATCTATTGTTCAGAAAAATGAAGCAAGTGCAAGCATTTCAAAATGATGTTAAAAAAAAATCGCCAAAAGTAAAGGACTCTTTGAAAGAACGGCCCCAATACCATTGAAAACTTCATCAAGGATGTACTTTGCATTTTTTAATCGTAAAAACAATTATCACAATAATATTTTTTTGTTTGTTAAAAAACGTATTAAAATGAAAAGGACGATTTCGTGAAACTTTCTTTATGGTCTTGAAAACTTCGTCAACCGATAATTGTTTGTTTTTTTTTCTACTTTGATATCTATGAATTCTCATTCTTATGAAGTAATTTAAAAAAATTTCGTCGATTATATGTATACCTCGATTTATAAAATCGTCTTACGATGAATTTTGACTTATCCCTGAAAAACACGACGCCGCTTACCCATGATAATCGAAGTTGTTTTTTATATACGCAGCAATAAATATTCGATAATTTGCGTATACCGCGATTGCTGTGTCCATTTGTGAAAAACAGATAGCAACGGCTCATGAATTACGTTGAACGAATCTCGATGCCTGGAATGTAAACAAAAAAATCTCATTTATCTGTTATTAAATTATCAGGAGGCGATTATTACTACTCTTTTGGTGGCTGCCATCGATACACGGCGCACAAGAGACTCGGCAGGTACTCGATAAAGGCGAAACTTATCAAATCAACGGTCACCGACTTGCGAACTTATCTCGGAAATTCAACGCCCGATCTTAAATGATTATTCATTCTATTCGCATCGCGTTGCAGCGACATTGCCGACGAGCGAGAGAAAGAAATCCGAACGAATTTCGTATGTGCAAATTTTACAAACCGTTCGTTAAGTATGCATAGAAAGTTTTCATTTTAACACCATCGTTATTGTATGCTAATGCGTCGTCGTCTGTCTCGAATTTACACCCCAAGACAAAATAATTCTGCGCGTATACGATTATCCACAAATTTATTTTTAAAGTCATTCGTGTTATCGTCTCTCGTCGAGGACTACAAAAGAAAAAATATTCCTGTACTTGTGCATGTGATTCAAAAGATGTATATAATATCGATGACTCTAAATATACTATATACTAAATATATATATTTATACTATACTACATAATTTGCATTACGACGAATATAACTTACGAATTCTATGTACTATGTGTACTCTCTTTTCTATTATGCATTTGGCGTCTACAAACAAACAAACGAAAATATATATATCCCACATTGCACCGAATTCCCTCAGTGTTTCTCGAGGTAATAATATCATTTGTGTGACACGCGACAACAGTACTACCACCGTTTCGCATTGGTCGTCAAAAATCGCAATGATAAAAGACAAAAAAAAAGCTATAAAAAAAGAATACCCTCGCCGAGCCCGTCGTTTGCGCGATTGAATCATATCTCACGAGGACTCAGTCGTTTCGTGCCTTACGATTTTTAAATTTACTCAAATAAATCCTAAACCGAACACACGCTCAACAATATTTACACCATTTTTAGTTACTATACTTTCACGCTGAACTCTTGTCGATCATGCAATTTTTTTCGTTCGTCGTTAATTTACAAATAGCTTCACATACAAACGATCCCCACCTATCAGTCGTTAATTTACCGTGGCTAAAAAACAAATCTATAATATATGCTCACGAATTCATTCGACGCACGCCTTCCTTGGCTCTCATTTAATTCGTATTGTATATTATGCAATGGCTCGCGATCCAAAGTCTACGTTTAATTAGCGAGAATTTTTCGACTCGTGGATAACTCGCCGAATATACCTATTCACACAGCCTTTAGCTTATAATTTGGCAGTAGAATGCACCGCAGTTCTCGATGAAAAACATATGAACAATATTAAATAAACGCCGATCCGCGACTCGGTTCTGGCAGACCATGCGACCGCGGAATACCTATTATCGAAAAACCGAGCATAAAAAATGAATGTTCGTTTTGTGCCAACAATTTACCGTTTAAGGAAAGTATATCGTTACATTCTCAGTCAAAAGTGAGATTCGGAGGGAATTTCGAAGAATATCCGATGGGATGAAATTGTTATGAAAAAAAAAATCGAAATAGTTATTCCAACATTCTGTTCATAATATAGTTGAAAAAAAAAATGCTCAACGAATCATATAACATTTTTTTTCTCTGGAAGTTGCTTCGTTACTTTTTCCGAATACATATGGATTTTTTTAGAATTGTTTTGAATTTCCGAAAGTCCGATTTTTCGACAGAATATTTGATCGATATTTGCGAATAAGTTCGATCGGTTGCATGACATTTTTTTGTGTGCTCGACTGATTGGAATTTCTCTAAAACAAATTTGTTGTTAAGTTTTTGACATTATTATGCAAAATGAAACCAATTTCCATCCCATAGAGTAGTATTCGAAATTCGCATCGAAATTTTCCTTTTACAGGAGACTGTAACGATAGTCTCTTTAAATGACCGCAAAACAACCATTCGTGGTGATTTTTTGGATGAAAGATCTCACCACGACCGCAAAACAACTATCGATAATTAGTGCTTTTTTTGACAAGTATTGAACCACAAATGATCGCGGTTCTGTTACCGTAGCCCAGCGGTTAGCGTTTAACGACACTTTTCACAGTGAATTTTTGACACAATACAACGGGTAGTGTTACGGTCGTCAAGGATGCTAGAGGGACGATGAAATAAAAATTAACGAGTCGCAGGATCCCGTCTCCTGCGCGATTTCTTCGTTCGCCGAGAGTAAACAACTTTGTGGCTTTCCGTATCGGGAACGAATTCATCGGATTTAACGTAGTCACCGCTCTTGGCTTCGTACGGGCCGTACTTTTCGTTGTCCAAACCAAATTCTGGAACGAATTTTTCTTTGATGATGTAAGGTACAACATCCTCGCTGTAAGGATCCTTGTTGTTTAAGCTGTAAGAACCGTTGTAGCTATCGGACGACAAACTATTCGTATCGTTGTCCTTCACGAAGTAAGGCTTGTAGCTCTTCGTCGAATTCCTGGGATTCTCCGCCGGCACGTTTGACGATCGATTGGCCGTTCGGCGAGCCTTTGACGGTGGTGTTGTCGAGGGCTTTCGGTTCCCTCGTAGATGAGCCGGAATAACCGATTCCTGAAGATGCAGAAGTTGCGTATTGGTAACCTCGCAATCGATCTGCATCATTGTTACGTGATTTGGCGGCGCCGAGAAACTTTCTGTAAATAAAGATAATGTCCTATGAGATTGAAGGAAAAACAAATATATACAATATTTACATATTTATAAATCTTAACTTAGCATTGCTATAGAAAATAAATTGAAAATTGTTTTGTTATTAGTAACATAAATTAATGTTAATAATATTGGTATTAATACTATTGATATGATATTCTTATTTATTAATCACAAATGTTTATATGAGTGGCAAAGAAATCTCACATTATATAAGTAATACATTACAAACTTACCATTGATAGGCACCGCGGGAAAAACGAGGGACATCCTCGGTCTCGCAGTATTATTTTGCCGCGAGGCCGGCAGCAATAAATGCTCGCCGCTGAACCACACAACGTAGAAGGTATCGTCGCGGCGCGTCAGGGCATCGAACAGTGAGGCGTGATCTCGCAGAATTGGCGAAAAAACTTCTACCGCGTTGCTGTTAGTCGAGGCGACGGTGTTTACTGTTTTTCTCGACTTTTGTTCGTCGTCTTTCGGCGACAATATTTCAATTCTTTCGGCGAATTTCTTTGGCATCGACAACGGACGAGAAAGAAGAAGTTCGCCCAGTGAACTAATTTTCTTGTCCGATTTCGCCAGATCGGTTCGATTCTCGTGATCGGAAGCTCCGCCAATCCAGCGTCGAAGCTCGTAATCCAATCGTATTGATTCCGTTTGATTTATGTACATCGGACACATCGGATGATGGACCGGTGTAGTCTTGTTCCCGGTTTCTATCGTGACGTCCGCGTCCGGCGTGTCCGGCTCTGTCCAAAGCAAGGATCTTCCGTGCCTTACGTTCGGCAACGATGCGCTTGGTATTGTGTTCGTTAATTTGTCCAATTGTTGCCTATCGTGCGAGAAGACGGTTCTGCGAGGAGACATAGAAAGACAAACGTTATCGAATTATAACGCGAAACGAAAATGATCTGAATCGTAAAAATCATTTAATTAAGGAAGGCAGGGCTGAAGGACTTCGGTCGATGGCCCGTTGGCAATATGTGTATTAATGTATATATAAACAATAATTGTTACCGAAACTGTAAATACTGTAATGTACTGTAATACTGTACTGTAATGTGTAAATATTGTCAATAAATACTTCTTCTCTCTCTAAGGAAGGCGTATCGTTACATTCCGAATTAAAAGAGAGATTCGGAACACTTTTACTTCGGAATAGGACACACAATTCCAAATTCTTCACAGTAGGAAAAAAATCTAAAAAATCTCCACCATATAAAAGACACTAAGAACCTCTATAATAATTTTTCCAAAAAATTATTAACAATTCAATGAAAATAGATATTATTCAACGAATCACCCGACAGTTGAACAGTTTTAGCAGTACTTGATTTTTTTACTTTTCTGAATACGTGTACTTTTTTTTAGAATTTCTACTATTTTTCGAAAAATGATAAATCGGTGTTTGCGAATACAATCGACAGACTATATTGATTAATAGTATCGTAAAAAACATTTTCTTTTGAAAATAGACAAAGAAATAAATAAATGAACTCACCCTAAGCTTGTAACGTTGAGAGAAACCATGAATACCATAGCAAGAAGTATAGCCGTATTTTTTCTATTTACACCGAGATTCAAGTTGCCAAATTTATTGCTAGCTCCTGTCATCTCCTCGGTTGCGCAGAGTCTCTGCTTCAACACCGAGTTTTCCATCTTCAATTGTTTATTTTCCTCTTGCAGATCAGCAATCTGCGCCTCCAGCGATGTAACGTATTCCTTCTTCTTCTTCCGCGAGAGACACGCCGATTCGCGATTCTTTATCATTCTTTGCTGTCGCTTGAGTGCCTTTATTTCGCACTCTTGTCGTACGGCAAGATTTATCAAGTCGGGCATCTCGTTTCTCATTACGATCGGTGGACAATTTGTACTCTCTTTCTTGATTATTATAGGTGCACATTGTTGCGCCGGTAGCGCCGTTGACGTTTCGTTGATAGTTTCGGCGACCGGCGTCTTAAGGACGTTCTCGACGTTTTTGAACTGTACGTTCGGTATTGCATTTATTATCTTAACGCGATTTGGTTGAGCAATCTGTATGGTGTTCGGCGCTTTTATGGATTCCGATGTGTGAAGATTGAAAGAATTTTGTATTTCAACCTGTCGGTTCTTCGGAAGCGCTTGTATCTTTAACGGTTGCGTATTGTTGTTCTGCTTAACTTTTTTCGTCAGTGCAGCGAAATCTTGGGCGCTCAGCACGATCATCTTTCTTGGTTGTTCTGCAACGCATACAATACATTTGTGTAAATTTCTCATTGTGCTCGAGATTCATTTCAATACAATAAACATACGCCAACGATAAACGCTCCTTTGCGACTTACCGCTATTGTTAATCGCCGATTTGCCAACTTTTTGTTGCACGCAAACGCGCTTGGCGGAGTTTCCTTTTGCAAGAACGAACTTGGTCGTCGCTCGTTCGTGCCCATTGTTCATCGGTATCAATTTTACTTGCTGCACCTGCGCTGCTACGCCCGCCGGCTGCGGCGAGATCGGCGGAGACTCGTTCTGCGGCGGGGAAATCGGTGGCGTGTCGAGAGAAAACTATGTAAGAATGAAAAAAAAAGGTTAATCGAGAAAACCGAGTCGTCTCCGTGCATGGAAAATTAATATACAGGAACCATAACAAAAATATAGATACGGTGGCCAGTAGAAGGTCCGCAAAAAATTAAAGAACATTTCCAAGACTTTGTCGGTCATTTTTCAGATAGTCAAAGCCATTCAGGAAAGGTAAAAATAAATGAAATAATCAAATAATTATATCTGTTTTTCCTTTGAGACTTCAATATGAGGCACTCAATCGACTCATGGCGCATCACAGGGCTAGTCGCCGGAGTAGAGCTTAAGATTTTTAGAAAACATTATTGTCAATATTGTCACTAAATTTCATAGTTAAGCTGACGATTTGAATCGAATCCGAATTCGAAAATGTTTTTTCAAAAAATAAATTTAAAGATTAGAAAAAAAAAATGTCAGGTAATCACAAAAAATCAATGACCAGCGAATAAATTTAAGAACATTTCCAGGACTACTGGACACCATGACAAACATAATTATATTTTTCATAACATAAATCGTTTCCGGCAAAATATATATTTTAACGAACGGTCGTTCCACGGTTACGGTCGGTAACCACGAATATTCGAAAACACACTTCTGACACCAATATAACGATCGAGCGGATGAATATCGTATTGGGCGTCCTTTCTTTTAGGGCGGATATTATTAATAATAATAATTATGTTAATTATCCCGATAACGAAATGTTACACGTGTATTCGCTTTTAAAGTTCCGTAATAACTCTCGTCCTTCGTTCGTCTATTTTCCAATTTAATTACTAATATCGCGTGTCTTACCGAATAGTTAGCTACATATTCGATGCAGTATTTATAAAATACATCTGATATATGTGAAAAAAAACGTACAGATTTTTTCTAATCATCGAAATTTGGTATTTTTGGAATTTTTTTTTTCTTCAGAAATGCGGTTGTCACGAATTTTTTATATGTGTTTGTCACAAAAACACCCATTACACCCAAGAAGTTTCGAAACGATGGTTCACATAGATTTACGAATACAGTTCAAACATAAAAAAAGCTAAAGTTCAATGATTAGGAAAAATTCTGAAAAAATTCATACGTATTCAGAAAAATTAACACATCATTTTCATAAAAAAAAAGTTAGTTCGACGAATAATTTGTTGAACAATTGTTTTTTTCACCTATTGATTCATAATATTTTGGAATTATTACTATGCAATATTAATCTTTTCAGCACCTTTTATACATTGATTTTTTTCACATTTTTATTCCATCGAGAAGCATTCGAAATTCTCTCTGAATTCTCACTTCTGAAGGCGTTGAGCACCATCTCGCGCTCATACATGCTTAACATTCTCGTAATGGTTGGGCGATGAATATTTCATAGAGACATTGGGTACATTGTTTTTTAAATTTTATATACAACCGTTATATAAGGAAAATATATTTAAAGTGGCGTAAAGTTCTCTATGCCACTTGCATAATGTCTGTATAAGGACGTCGATAAAAATTAAATCGTTTTTAAAAACGTTCAATATGTGTTTATAATATATGTTTCGCATATATAGTCAACAGGAAAATATACACGCGACTCGCGAACGATATTTATATGCCTAATAGAGATATCATTTATTACCTTAACGTTAGCACCGGTGGCGGTGTAGCTTTCGGTTTGATATTCGGAACCACTCGACTCCGAATGACTCGGACTCGGCGACGGTGGTAACTGGGAACGCGGACTTCCAGGCTCCGTTTTTATCTCACTCTTGATATCGTCATCCGTAACCATATCTATAATATCAAAGTAACATCATTTTTTCTAATGGGTAATGGCAGACATAGGCGCGTTACAAAATTTTTTTTTTCGTTTCAAAGCGAACTTTGTGAATCAGACACGTGTTAAACGAAAAAAAAAATATATAGTCTCGAAGCGAAAAACTTTTTTTTCAGCGATAGTTCCGAAAAGGGCGGAAGGGTTTTTTCGATGGAAAATGTTTGATATTTTGTGCGCAGTGATTATTACCGCTTTCTCTTTAGCAAGTTTGAAATAATGATTTATTAATAAACAAAATTAATTTTATTTATAAATATATTTCATTATTATTATCATTTATTTACTTAATTTATAATAAGATTCATCATTTTTTAAGATATTAATGGCCTTCAACAAGCGCCTTGATCCAAATCTTCAACGTAGTGTAATAAAGTAACTATCTTGTTTACTCACCGGCATCAGAAACGTTTGAAAAAACATCGCCAAACTCGTCGAGATTGAGACCATATTTTTCGAAGTTCGAGAACGATGATTCGAGGGTTGCGCCTTTCATTATTTCATCCGGACTCTCGTCGTGTCCCGGTGATCCCTCACCTCCCAACAGCAGAGGTATCTCCAGTTCGGAGCTGAGTGCTTGCAGAAAGTCATCGGCGGGGAGTGGACATTCGTCATCTGTATAAAAATCGATCGCACATCATTAATTAGATGCGTCGCGTCTCACCGATTTATATTCTTGCAGATACATTGCTTTAAAAAACATGAAGCAAATGAAGTTTAACATTATACAAATTCGAACATAAAGCATCGAATTCAAAATTTAAAAAACTATGCAACCGCCGGTTATAAATAATTCCCTTTTAATCAACAGAGCGATATTGATTGGTCGTCTCGCAGGTGTATCATTTTTTCGTCAGGAATGCAACGCGCGTCACATTCCGTTGTTATTATTATTATTGTTAGTTTCGTTTGTTTCGATTCTATTCGATTGTTTGTTCTGTTCCTTCAATTCCGACGGAAAAACATAAAATAACGAGAGATCGAACTATTGCCACAGTTGCCTCTCAGAAAATGTTGTTTCAGTCTTTAATAATTAAACAACGTTAGACAAGTGCTGCTTTTCCGCTTCATCGTCGATCGTACACACGCGACTGCGAATACTATTTTTTCACGGGCGAAGCTACTCGTATACAATCTTTTATTTTTTTTTTAGCAGTGGTCGATTGTGACGACGAACCAACGAGGGACAAGGTCGGCCGATTTTGAGTCAATGAACTTTGTGGAAGCCGGCTAGCGGCGTCGCGCGCGGCTTCGGGGTATGCGTACCCGGGATGGTAAGTACGCGTGCCAATCCAATCTCCGCGAAACTGAGACGTCTATCTATCGCACTCAACAAGTGGACTACGAGCAAAAACCGACGAGAAGCGAACGCATATAACGCTCCGGGGCTTTAAATCGTACGCAGTTACGTTTCTACGATTTCGCGTATGCGTCTTAATCCCCCATACGATGAGGAAAGTCGCCGTAGAGGTGGAAAGAGGAAAAAAAAAAGAAATCCACGATATCTCCTTTGCGCGCGTATTACACTCTCTCTCGTTTCCTTCCTCAGCAAATCTTTTTTTTTCGGGAGTCTCGTGAGTGTAAGCATAATTTTTTTTTCACACATGCGCAACACGACCGATTCGCGATCGCAACAGTTATACTTCCTTACTATCGAAATAAGATTCGTGGAATCGGATTCTCGAAGGGAAAGAAAAAAAAATTGCTTAGCAAGAAAATTACGGTAGCTTCGTTGCCGGGTCAATGTACAATGACAGTAGTTTAATTATCGTAGGATTAGTATCCGAACGATTGCGGCCCATTTGTGTTTACGATCCGGAGACTAATTGAGGTTTGTTACTCGTGTTTTGGGGAAAATTTTTGGAGACCTTTGGCATAAACCGGATTTTATAATTGTTTCGAATAGTATCGTTAGTAAAAATCAAAAGATTTTAGTTCCCCGTTACGAGGAGCGATGACTAATCGTTTCGTAAAAGGAAACTGGCAAACTCTCTTCTGTACGGTCATCGAAGTCTCTCGAACCCGGCAATGTCTCAGAATCGTCGACACGCCTCCCATTCACCAAACGTGCCTCACCCACGTGGAATATTCTCTCTTCGAGACAACTTTGCCGGAACCACGTGTCGTTTATCGTTTAGTTTGTACCGACTGTTGCGTTAGTGCAGTTGATAGTCAAAGGTTGCTTCACGGAAGTTCTCTTTGACGTAGAAACAGTATATACTCGCGTATAACTAGTCAAACATTGTTTGGATCACCTGTGTGTACTTGTTTCGTAATCGTGTTTTGCTCCAATTTGTACAATTGAGAACGAAAAAAAAAAAAAAAAAACGCTTCACGAGAAGTTAAAGCACTCGGAAATACAAATCATATGTCTTTCGAAAAGCATAAGTGTGAAAAAAAATTGTTATAAGCTTTAAAAAAAAAAACAAGCTGAACCGAATAACTGAAAATCACGTATAATCCGAAAAAAATAGGTAATACGATTTTATTTTTGGCAATACAATAAAAAATTTGTACGCATGGGGTAACGATGAAAAATTAGTTTTTTGTAAAAAAATTTGCAAACTTGGAAAAGAAAATGCATCAATTTATCCAAAATCCAAAATTTCTGAAAAAAAAACCCTCGATTTTCGGTTGTTTTGTTACTTAATTTTGAAAATCATTGATATTGTTACATTTTTTAAAAATAATATATTGATGAATCGAGGAAGTTAATCCGCTCCGGTTAATCGAAGTTTTAGGATATATATAATCATAAACAATCACATATGATGATATATGAAGGTGCATATTTCCCGGTACGGTTTTATACATCGCTATATATCATCATGAGTGACCATATCAAATTAAATTTATGTCGTCATATGTAGAACACGAACGACCCATGTGGATTACAATTCCTACACTGCGAAAAAAAGTCCGTTGAACGACAAAATTAAAACGTCGCGCCGGTGGCAAAACAAATATTTTTTACATTAAAAGAATTCCTTGGTTAATTATACGAACTATTAGATAAATTAATTAATTCTTTTCTTGCTACAACAATTGTTTTGCTTAATCGATCGGACATTTGTTTCAACGCCCGTTAGCCAATTTAGCGGTAATTTAGGCATTTAACTGATTTTTTTTCTCTCCGCGTACTGCGGTTACTATGGAAGAATCGGCATTCAATTTAGTATCGAATAAATCGTAAAAAAAATGCATCATCTCCAATGGCTCTTAAAATTGTGTGCAAAAAGTTTCGAAGTATTTTAGAAAAGGTGCTTTCCGCAATTTCGAAGGCCAAAATACTCCGATTGGAGTGATTGCGTTATGATTGAAATAAGTAAAAAAAAGGTAAGAAACCGGTCAATGCAAAGTTTTTGCTATATATATGTGCGAAGAAATGTATATTTCTCCGAGTCGATGCATATTGTGAGATTACATTGATATTTAATTGGGGTATTTGTCGCGGGGCTTTTCGCTTCCGTTTTTCCGCTCGTATCGTCATCAATCTTTATATCTTCTTGTAAAATAAGTTTTATCAAGTTCACGAAACTATATAGAGAGATAAAAACAAGTTATAGAATAAGAAAAAAATCGAAAAACCTAATGTCCTAAATCGGTTAAACTATCGTATTTATTACGCGGAATATTATTTCTTTTGCTTCATTCACCCAAATGATTACCAGTGATAGGATACAAATGTTGAACTTCGCAAAATTGTTATTCAATTAATTGAATTAACAATGAAAATTAGTAACCGAAGAGTTTATATGTATTTACGAAAGACGATTACATATAATCTTTTCGTCCCCGGAGGGAGACTGTGGAGGAAAAAAAATACTGGCGCGCTTCGAGTAGAGAACAGTTTCGAGAGATAAAAGTGTCATTAAGTGTATCCAGAAGTTTGACGATAAAATCGGATTGGAATGGGCGGTTTTAAAGGGACGTTACGAGTCCCTCTTATCGTATGCGTTACTCGCGTTGACTGACAATTATCATCCTAGGCGCGGCGCAACATACGAATAGATTAAACGTGCCTTGTCGTTCGTCACTTCGATGTCTGCATTCACTGCATTTTCCGACTAATAAAACGCATTTATCATTTTTAGCACATTTTTATACTGTTTCCTTATCACGACTTCGGCTCAAGGTGTCGATGTTTGCCGAGTTTTGTTGTGCAAAAAAAAACGGTAAATAAATAGCTTGAAAAAAATGTACCTAGCGGCCAACTCGCGTCGGCAAAATCCATCATGTCTAAAACGCAGTGATCGGTATCTTTCATCTTCACTCGTCAAGAGTCGAGTTTTTAGCACTTTCGAACAACTCACCGCAATCACGACACGTTTTAATTCATCCGTCTATTTTTGAAGATTTTTTTTTCTTCAACAAAGATTAAAAATTTACCAAATAAAAGACCGAAGATATCTTTTTATTTGCGAATCTGAAGCCTCGAGTCACTCTTCGTTGGGTACTATCGCTTCGGCACTGTATCTTTGTATAATTTTGTCGTCGGTGAAATTTATCGAAAAACAAACAACTATCTCCCGCGAGAAACGATTATTCGTCAATAAAACGGCTAAAATTTTTTTCGGCATTATAAAATATTCTCACTTTTCACAAATACAACATTACCGATATCGATAAAAATCGACAAAAAAATATGTCATAACGATATCCAACTTCCGACACTCGCGAAAACTGATTATTTTTTTTCGGATTAACGCGAAGGAATAGCAAGATTTTTTGTTCATGCAAACACCGCGAACCGTGCGAGGCTCGCATCGGGACTACTGTCTACGGCAGAGAGAATAATAATCGCACATGTATTAGATACCGTGTAAAAGCGCGGTTTTCAGTTCGGTAATAGTTCACAACAGTGGTTCTCAAAAGTGCCGGCCGGCCGGCTACGACGCGGCGTGTTTCGAAACCCGTCGACCGTCACGGCTCGTAAGGGAATGAACTTCCCAATGCCGGGAGACGTAGTGGCAACGACACCGCGCGTCGGGCATGAAACTTCCATCGCGAGAGAGTGGGACCACGGGAGACGGTACCGTAAAGATCGTTCGGCACACAGTGCAGCAGTTAGCCACCTTGAGCTGTGAATCCTTCGACGTGACGAAATACATGAAACTTCGATGCGCCATAATAAAAGTCCTATGTATTAGCGATTGCAAAAGTTATCTGCACGACAAGGATAACATTCACGTTACACCGTTCGGTATATAGCGATATAGGGCCCATGCGCGCGCATCGAAAAACATCCTTACGCAATGAGACAAACGGAAAAACGATTTATGAACGTTAATTATCCTCGCTAGTTGGTCATCGCGCGCAATTCCTACTCTAAAAACATACATCGTCTTCGTATAAAAAAAAGAAAAACAAATATCAACGCGACGAAACATTGGGAAAGGTTAATAATAATATTTGCCGAAATAGCGGCGAAACTCTTTTGCGATTATTTACTGTTATCGATACGGTACGAGTAATCCGAATCGAGGCGCGATAACGAATGCCCGTAAATTACAAGCCGCAACATTGTGAATTCATTTCTTAAAGCGCGAAAGACACACGTTGAGAGAGATTTTTTTTTACTCGGCGAATGCATAGAATTCTGAGTTCTTCGGATCATCGAAGCGGAGATAGTCTTGTGGAAAAAACATTTTTGTGATTGACTGTACCGCGTCGGACGGACCGGTCAGGATGCGATAGAAGCTGATTTACCGAGGGGCCCCCGGGAACGCGGAGAGGAGGAGACACGGAAAATCGTGTTGGGATGGTTGAGGGGGACGAGGAATGATGCTGGACCGGGGGGCCTTTCCAAATCTCGTCATTGGGACGTTTATTAAGGGAGCGTCTATTCTGGATACACATCGTTATCTTTTCACGATGCTGCTGTGATACGAGATATTTTTTTTTTTTTTTTTTTTTTTTTTTTTTTAAGAGGAAAAACGAGTTACGAGCCCTCGAGGTTTCGTCTATAGAGAGAAAGGTCCCCGCAAGTGCTTGTAGTCCCAATGGATAGACTCGATGATTTGTTTCGCGTATAGTACAACGTGTAAGAGACTGCCGACCGGGAAAGGGTTTGGCACCGGCGGGTTTCGCGGAGTTCGCTGAACCCTCGAGATCGTATTATCGCATCGCGGCGTAACGGAGGTCGTTGACCTTGAAAACAAACAAATCCCTTGAATCATAGGGCTACACTTGCGGCTCTTCGATGCGTGCGTGACTATCTCATGCTGCTTGAACATCACGATAATTGTAGGATTTCCGGTTTAGATACTGTCCGTCAATTCCGTAACAACTATTGAAATATGTATTTGTTTTTTTTTTGTTTCCGTTTTTTTCAAGTATTATACAAATGTGACGGGAAAAGACGATTAAGAAAAAAAATAGGCTCGCGATCTATTATCGGCTTTTCGACTGAGTGATTTCACAGAAATCGGGAGAGCGTGCGATAACAATACCAGACGTGCAAAATTCATATTTTTCGCCGTATGGAGCGAAGCGAAACACGTGCGGACGTTTACTCGATATTAGTCGCCTTTTTTTATCTCGATGACACTGTGCCATTCATGTATTCTTGTGTAGTTATTCGATAGTATTTACTTCGAGGATATTAACAATAATATTACGCAGATTTGGCGTATCGTCTACGTCAGTCGTCGACGCATTAACACGGGTGGTGTTTTGGGAATATCCCCTTAGTATTCGTCGGGGAAATAATAGTAGTAGTCTTATGTATAATGATTGACGCTTTGCGAACGCACACAGACACTCACCAAATGACTCAAGCTCTGGAAACATCTCAAAATTGGAGTCTGCGATACCGTTCCACTGTGGCTCTTCCTTGATCAACATTTTCCAAGTAATTGGCAATCACTTCTCCTTTCACTCGACTACAACTCGCCGATTATTAAAAAAAAATGTTATCAACTATCAGAATACACGAAGCGTCACGTCAATAACAGCGAGAACGGCTTATCTCCCTTCGACACTCCGCATCCATTGGTGCCCATCGACGAATGTGTTTGTCGAACGGTTGCTTCCCTACGGAAAACCATGAGCGCCAAAAAACGATCGCAGCGCCGCTGCTTATCGCTCATTGGACGAACGGGAGAAAAATGCGGGATTATTCAATTACAAAGTTCAACGATTGTTGTTTCAAGTATTTCAAAATTGTTTTTAACAAAAGGTTGTAAACAAAAAAATGTTATCTTTTTTTTTTTATTAAATTGCCGTCTCACTGCACGCGCATACGTTTCTCATTGAATCTATGCGAAGCTGATTACCGAACATCCTGAAACGGAAATTCTTTTCTTTTCCTTACAATTTTATTCGTTTAGTTCAATGTTGCCAATGTTTTTTATTTATGGGGTCCGGCAATTTCACGTAAAACGCGTTTTATTTCTTCTTGTAAGTGAAGAATAGCATAGTATGCTACAAGAAAGATTAGTGAGTAATTTTCGCGCGTGCGTAAAATTTACCGTCCGAACGACTTGTCGGCCGCTTTTCTTTCATAGGCATGAAAAATACCACGTTTTTCTGATACTCAGCTAACTTTCCATCAGCGTTGCAGGCTTGGAATATGATTATTTTAGCGCAAAAAAAAACGTATTTTGATCTGAAACTGTCGTTTGAAAGAGAATTCTCAATACTCAACGACCCGACGGAATTGTTTGGAAAAACAGTTTTTGAATTAATTTACTTCGTTTGAATAACGCGATGTTAATTTTTTTCTTGATACAGCATAGTTTTTGTATACATAATTATTACTTCATTCGTTTTTGCTTGATAAGATGATTCCGCAGAGCGATCTGTTTGTCTTTGAACGAACGCTTTGTCTTCGATCTCACTTTGTGTTTTACCATCTGGAAAGCTTTAGTTTTTTTCTTTTCTCTGTTTGTCTTGCTGCAAAATTCGTTCTGACGGCCGTCCTTGTATCCGAAACGTTCTCTTCCTTTCTGTCCCTCCTGCAAATAGATCATCACATAAAATAACAATATTGCGTTACTGTCGTAAAATGTATACCCATAAATGCGTCGAACTCACTTTTACAGTCTCCATACGCGTTTGCTTATCGTGTTTGCGTTTCTTGTATATATTCTCGATATCTCCAATCCTAACGAGTTCGCCGCGTGATTTTTCTTCCTGAATCGGTTTTTTTACACCCCGTTTCGCGTGAGTAACTTGTTGCTGGACAAGCGCAGTGTCTATCCTCTTGAAATCCTCGTCGGTGAGCAAACGCTCCACAGATATCTGCGAAGCCTTGGCTTTTTTCTCGGCGGTAATTTCCTCTTTTTTCACTGTCTTCATCTTCGCTAGTCTCTTCAATTTATCTCTTTTTCTGTCGAGTTTCGTTCTCTTGACTTTCTTCTCGCGCTTGTTTCCGCCCTCTACCTTCGCTCGTTTATTCGGACTTTCCTCATCGTCATTCTCGCTTGCGCGTTTGCGTTTTTTCGGAGTGACTTTCTCGGATGACTCATCGTTATCATCATCATCCTCCTCGCTCTCCTCGCTCTCATCGCTCATGTCTTCGTTTTCCTCGCTGTCGCCGTCACCGTTGATTTCTTCGCCGTCGTCGCTGTGATCGATGTCGACCCACTCGTCGTCATTTTCGCTATCCTCGCTGTCCACCTCTATCGAATCTTTGACAGGAGCATCCAGCAAGACTTCCGCGCCGGGAACGAATTCTTTGGCGTCGACCTCGCCGTACTTCAGAGGTTCTAACGCGACCGTAGCTTCGGTCGGTCTTCCGCGATCCTTCTTGTGCAAAAGATCGGGCATCGTGTGTCTGAAGAGAGCGATCAACGAACGCGCCGCCATCATGACGCTGCGATCGCGATAATTCTTGTACTGCGCCAAGTCTCTCAAAAGATCCTCGTTCATCACGAGTGGACAACGTGAACAAATCTCGCGCACGGCGTTCAAACCTATGGCCATTACGTCCGCCGAGTTTCTCTCGGTAACGAAATTATTTACCAGTGTCTTGAGCACTGGTTCGAGAATATCGGGCGGCACCAATTCGTGAGACGACTGAGCGACGAATTGCAAAAGCTTCGTCACTTCTCGCTGATGAGGTTGAAGAAATCGTTGTATATAAGGATAGAAGTTGAAGAGAAATAAATTGTGAAGACCAATTAGTCGTGATATTACGTCGAGGGTCATTAGTTTGATTTCGAAACGATCGTTGTTTTTTTCCAATTGTTTGAACAACTTCTCGGCGAATCCTTGGGGATCGTGAATAAGATGCAAAGCCGAGAAATTGAACTGCGGCGCTTTAGACTTCTTTTTCTTCGACTTTGCGAAAAGTGTCTTCACTTTTTTAAGCTGTTTTTCGCGCTTCTTCGTTTTTTTGTTGACCTTGTTAGCCATAATGACCTCCTTTACGTTGGGCTCGTCGTCGCTGTCGCTGTCGTCGCTGTCCTTCTCCTCGGGATCGGTACCGAGAAAGAACTTCAGACTCGCGACCATTACTTTGGTGATCTTGGAGAAGCAACCGGTAGCGATAACGTTCACGGTTTTGGCGTCGTTCCACACGTTTTTGTTGTACAACTCGATCATTATGTCGGCCGACATTTTCGCGGCTCTTGCGTTAGTATCCTTCAGCATCGTAAACATAAAATTTTGAAGGGATGTATTGATCTTCGCATTCTTGTGTTTTGCGTTGACGTTCTTTATGTCGGTTATTATGTGAGTTTGAAGAAATTGTCGCAACGCCTTGTCCTGACATCTCAGAAGCTGAAAGAAGAGACTCAGAAGAGCCGTTGGCTCGAGGAGTCCCTTGTTTCTCAGAAGAATCAATGTCCGACAGAATGTCTGTGAAAATAATGTATGAATTAGTTGTCATTTTCGTACAAAGATCGTTTTTCCCGATATAACATTTTTTCGATCTATCGAACTCACCATTCGCATCTCATTGTCGAGGATGGTATTGTGCTGCTGCAGAATGTCAACGATCTCCTGGGGATACGTTACGAGGTCGTCCGCATAACAATGGGCCACCTGCATTTCAAAAGTTTCAAATCCTCAAGATTCCGAAGCTTATTTCCGAAAAACTGTAAATTACATTTGCATTTCTTGGTTTTTTCAAGTTCGTTAAAAAACTAACAAAAGAACTTTTTTAGAAAACGATTGCAATTTCAATAGTCTCTTAAAGAGGAACTTCGTTTTTTTTTTAAGTTCCTTATAAAAAGATGAAAAGAAGGCTCTTTCATGGAATAACTTCAAAAGCCATTAAAAGCTCAATACAAAATTTATCAGTACAAAGACCAGAAGTTTGGCGTATCGCATCGGCGTTGAAAAGTTTCTTAGCCAATGATCTTCTTTTCTTACTTTCGACGCATACCGATTTTCGTTCTTCGTGTATGCAAAAAAATGAATCACACTACAATTAATTGCGATTTATTCGCAGGATAATCGAGGATGTATAATTTTGTTCGACGACAACCGGACGGGATGGCGAATGAGGCGAGTTATCGTATTGTTGCGAAGCAATGAAATGATTTTTATTGTTGTATAGTAAATTAGTGTATAAAATCGTACAAATAATTCTTAATGCTGAAGCCAACGGTCTTCGATATGACCGTAACAAAATCGTAGCCGACGCAACACTTGAACTTCGGTTCGTCCAAATTATCGCCCGCATTGGCCAACAATCCTAACTGGCACATCGTCGGTATTTGCGCGAGCAAATTAGCATTTAGATCGACTTTCTCGTCGAGAATAGCGCAAAAAATTGCGAGCATTCGATCCAAAGGAAAATTCTTGGGACCCGACTGTGTGTTCATTACAACCGCTTTTTTACTCGCTTTGGAACGCTTCTTAATTTTACTACTCTGCTTCATGAACAGTCGTTTGTCCTCCTTTGCCGGATTGTACGAAGCCAGATAAGCGGCGATCAGCAAATATTTTCCGTAGAATGGCAATTCGAAGCTTAACGCGAGTTTCGTCGTTGACTCGATTTCCTGGGATAAGTGAGTTCGCTGAACGAAATCGTCGCTCGATACGCGCAGGTAGATCACCTCGAGATTCGTCTTAAATACGCCCGAGATGTTTCGCCACAACGCGCTAACGTCGTTCTCCTTGCATATACCCGACTGTATCGGCTCGACGTATTTAACAAAATTTATTCTCGCCATGTATCTCAACTCGTTGAGATCGCGACAAAAACGAAAGAACACTGAGAGAAAGAGATTCAAATAGTTTTTGTAAAATACTTCGCCGTATTCCGGTGGCTTGTGCTTTAACAAAATCTGCGCCAATTCTTCTCGCGTGTACTGAGGAAAGTGAATTTTTATCGGATCCAACATCCCCATTTTTACGTAATATTTTTCCCATATTATGTCGCTGATGAAAATCGTGCAAACGTTGACGCCGGACAATTCGCGAAGACGCAGAAATCCCGGTAAAATATTCATATCCATGTCGCGCATTCGATCGCATTTGTCGAGGACAATAAATATTGGCCGTTTGTCCTCCGCGGCGATGATCCCGAGTTGAGAGACAAAATTCAAAAAATTATCACATCTGTGATAGACTTTGAACGCGTCGGAGGACGAGAGTTTGTAGGACGCGAGATCGGACAATATATACTCGTAAATATGTCGCCCGTTCGGATGTTCCGTGCAATTAATTACGCTGCTATTGTACTTTAGGTATTCGATCAATTTTTGGATTATCAACGATTTTCCGGTCGCCACGTGACCGTAAAGAAACAAACTCGCTGGCATTGGCTCGTCGGCGGCGCCGATCAGCGAATAGAGAAACTTCATTATTGCGTCTCTACACAATATTTCGCTTCTCAACATCTCTAAGCACTTCTCCATGATGAATTCGATTCAATGCAAAATGATAATTGTGAATAATGCGGCGGTACGAACGAAACGCGCGAAGATTCCCAACTTGACAAATGACGCGCTCTTAGTCCTGCAAGTGAAAGTAAAATGGATACTCTTTTAACGTGACTCAATCTTTTTGCAAATCAAAGTTGCGTTTTGTCAAGTTGTACGAATGACGCAACGATCGACGTTAGAATGTTACAGTAAAAACCTCGATTATCCGGCAGAAGCGGATAATCCAAAATTAACCATTATGCGATTTTGTATAATATTTTCAGGCAGTACTCATAGCATAGATATCAGTAAAATCGCTGCAACGAAATCATTTCGAAACTGCTACTTTTAGCAAGTTGTCGTTTTCTTATTGACGAAAAAAATTATTCCAATTCTTCCGAGATATGTGGTCCTTGAAATAATTTTTTCATCTGTTTTTCACATTGCCATAGAAGTTACTAAAATCATTTCAGATAAAACTTATGTCTTACAAAATGCCAAGCTGCCAAATGATCTTTGCTAAGATATTTGTTTAGTCTATTATTAGAAAAGGAACTGGAATTGTTTAGTCTCTGTACTATAAACCTAAATTTGACTCCGAAAACTTTAAATCTTCAACAACTACGTCTACTTAGCAATAAATCTGAGAAACTTTCAATTATTTGTTTGACAATGATGGAATAGTTTATTTGCCGTTAACTAATATATAGTTATTTTTAGCAATCAGATGGGTTAAATAAAGTTCAATAAAATTTGTTAATAGTTAAGAAACCTTATCTCGTTCAAATAACATTTGATGGAGATGTTCAAAAAACAGATACGTAATGAAAAATGTAAATTAGTTTTATTTATTTTGTAAAATTTTAAGCTATCTTGTTATTTATACATTCAAAAAAATGTGTATACGAAAGGAATTTTTTCATCAGCGTATTTAATGTACGCATTGGAGAGAATAAAAAAAAAAAAAGGACCGTTAATCGAGGTTTTACTGTTGTTAATAAAGAATAAGTAATATCGGAGTTCTCACCTGAGCCAAAAACATAACCAATTCATCGAGACTTTTGTTGAACTTGTCGGGTGTAAGACGAAAAACTTCCAATGTTGACTTGTAGTGACGATACTGTTGTTGAAACTGTGAAAAGATCGCGATGGATACAATGTTTTTTTTTTATACATATGGCATCGAGTTTTTGTTATTAATTATCAAACTTACCTCTTCCTTGTACGATTCTGGATCGCGTTTTATCAAATTTTGCAACTGGGGAAGATTGTCCGGCAGTTGATTGTTGTGGCGCACCATTGTCCCGTTGAGCGTTTAACCTTAAACGACAACGCCAATCGTCGATTTAACAAATTATTTCCGAGGATACATTCGCGCAAACATTGTCGTTGATGTACGATTTCACTTACCATACGAAATATGATTTATAACACAAAAACAATCGTGTTAAATAAATACCACGTGTTCGACAGCCCCACGGCGGTGCTGTGGACAAAATTGCAAAATGGGAACTGACCGAAAGTTTATACGGCGGGAAAAGTGCGGCCAGCTGGCGGCTGCATCATCGAACATGCGGTTGTAACGGCCCAGTGCCGTAGTTAAAAAAAAAAAGTATCTGCTGATAGTCGATTGGCTCTCAGTCAGTACTGCTGGACGCGATTCGCTCCTGCCGTGGCGAACACAAATTCGCTCCTAAAGTCCCGGGAAGGATTTTGTGTTGTTTTGAATCGTTAAATAATTTATTAAACACGCGAGTCAGGGGAAATCGGTTGTAAATGAATATATTAATTTTAAAGCACGATGTAGACATTAATATGTACATCAGATATAGAGAATACTATATTTTATGAGACTACACACAAATATGATAATGTGAGGTTGACTGTGCGTTAACACAATATTGCAAGCATTGTTAATAAAATCTAATTTGCAATGTTCTTTTTTCGGAAGAATTACAATTTGTAGTTTTGGTCCAGCGATGTCTTGTCGATTTGAGCTTTTCATCTCGCGTGATATTTATATTCGTTTGGCATTCGTTCGAAAGCTATGTTTTTCGATAAATTGGACGTCATGCAGTGTACTGTTGTTTACGACGTGATGCAGCCTCGGACAGTTTTCTCGTGTACCCGAGCGAACATGGAATAGCGAGAAGACTCCTTTCTTTCGTTGAGGATTTAGCCAAATTGATTAGATGAAGAAGAAGAGGGGAGAGTCGCGGGATATATTGGGATATATCTCGACGACGAGACGGGTTGGTGGCTTCGTGAAATCATGAGAATCAGACTTGTGAGAATCGGAATCTGTCAATGCCGATGTTTACACAAAGGTCAACGATAACGAAATCTTGACGCTAGTCGAATACCCGAGCGATAAAATTTTATTAATTGCCCGTAGTGTCTCGTAGTGCAAGCTGCTTCTATTCTTCAATCGCGTGATGTTCAAATTTTTGGTGAGTGCTTTCGCGGGGTAAAAAAAAAATCGCGATCGCTCGTATTCGCGTGGCTAACCTGCAACGATATTTTCGCAGATCACCCTCGGCATCGGCATTTACGCCGGACTGTACATTAGTCAAAATTATGAGGTAAAAAATACACTTGCAATTTTACCCGAATCACCACAGTTATTACCTACGCAATTGACTTTCGCAATTTTTGACTCATCGCTATTAATAAAATTCCTCGCAGGTGCCGAGAGTCGATGATCCATCGAAGATATTGGAAAGAATAAAAGAATTTGCGGACGAACGCAAGAAGAAATAGAGGCGTAGCAAGACTATCGACGTACAGTGAGAATGTGACCTTTATAAAAACAAAAAATATTGTACATAATGAAGCGCGAAGGCGGCTATATATTTTAGACATTTTTTTTTGTTCCTTTTGCTTTCTTCCAATACAATCTTTTCCTTGCTACAAGAATTGTACATGATTTTCATCCTGACCTATCCGTCTGTCCAATATGCAAAATCATTTTGGTATCGATCAATTAATTTAATTGTTGTTGCGGCTACAGAGTCGTAGATTCAACAATCGTAAGGCAACGCCTCAGACATAGACGAAACCGCCGCCGGAATATTCTACTCTTGCTTGAGGTTCGACAAAGGCGAGCCAATCGGAGGCGTGAGTCGGCAGTAATCCCATCGATTGGCATTTGTAGAGAGCCAAAGCTATGTTTACCAATTGCCCCAAAAAGAAGACGAATTTCTGGCCGAACGCGTGGGTCCCCTCTATCACCTTAAAAGCTGAAATGAAATAATTTTAATTAGCAATGCTAATTAAAAAATAATAAATTTTAATTACACTGAATAAAAAAAATTCTATAATGTATAATTATGATGGAAAATCAATGTAAAGTTTATTAAAAACCTAAAGTCTGTACTTTTATAATGTACTTTAATTTGTTACGGTACATTTAGTGTACATGTTTAAGCATTGTAAATTTCCAATTTCTTTTGACAATGTACACTGTACTGCATTAAGAAGTTTGCATCTTTGCATTCCCACGAAAAAATAACATTCAGAGAGAATTTTTCGAATACTTTTCCTGATACATGAAAAATCTGATAAAAATCGACGATATAGAAAATGCTAAGAGCAAGAAATTTGCATAATAATAATTGCGCAAAAGTATTTACGAAATTAGTTATAAAAAATTGTTCAACCAGTAGTTCGGTAACCAAACTTCTTTTTTATCTGAAGTTGATTAGTTTTTTTTTTCTGAGTACACATAAATTTCATGAAAATGTTTTTTTCAGTCTTTGAAAATTTGGTATGTATTTTAAAAAATCATTATTGGTAGACAAATTTCTTGAGTGTAAAGCGTATTTTTTTTGAAAACTTCTAATTAAAATTCGCGATTTTTTATAAAAAAGAAAAACAATTAAAAAAAAAATGAAAGACATTTATATGTATTTAGAAAAAGTAATGAGTTCATATCTGCTAAAAATTGGGTTGCAGGATTGGTTGAGCAATTTTTTTAAAACTAATTTGTTAATAACATTATTGCATTATTATTATGCAAAATTAATGTCCTTGGGACCTTAGCTGGTTTTCATTGGACATAAACAATACATGTGCCGTTAGTAAGACGTTAGTAGTTTTCAAGTAGTTAAGAATGCCTTTGCACAGCTTTGCACTTGCAATGCAGATGTGGAATATGTTTTTTCAGCGTAGTCAGGAAAACAGTAACTAAGTAAATGTCTTTATACTCACTTTGCTGAAGCGTAAACAATGCTTTAACGGGTCTTATGATTAGCATGCCAACCATCATAATTGGAAATATAGATATAGAATTTCCCGCCATGAACATTATGAATAAATTCATGGGCACTTGTTTCATGGGTCCGAGCGCAAGATCCCACGATTTTTTAATTATCAAATGATTCGGATCGTTTTCTCTCGACAATTCTGTATTGTGAAAAAGCGCTCCAGCGGCCGTATAGCCCGGTGGTGATGGTAAGTTTTCCTTTTTGTTTCTGTAAAGAATTAACAAAATTAATCGATCGCGAGAGGAGTTTTGTGTCGCGAAGTAACTGGAGCGGCAACAACGATAAATTAGATTTTTTTTTTTTTTTTTTTTACGTACTTGTGCGACATATCCAAAGCCCACTTCAATTTCTTAACGTTCTGCTTAGCTGCAGCCATTGTTATTACACTATCGTTGTATCAATTTATGAAGAATAAGGATAAATTGTAATTGCATGTATAGAACAGAGGATTATACGTCAAATCGTCCGCTAGGTTATGGCACGATCGACAGTGACGAGACGACGACGACGATGATGATACGTTCGCTGTAAACTTTTCGTGTATTCCTATTGGCCGCTCGACCGATCAAAACACTTCCGGTTGATGCTTGAGAAATGCCCCAACCCCAACAACAACTATTTTCTCCGAGTTATCGCGTATCATTCGTCCACGTCGGGTTGATAAAAAAACCTTTGAGACGACAACGAGACGGAACGATGGCCGACTTTATCGAAATAGAAAATAGTAATGTTTCATTCCCGAGGGAGAACATCGATATTATTCCCGAAAGAAATGTCAGCGCCTCGTTGTCGTACGATGAATTCTTCTCAAAGTTTCTCATAGAAAATCGACCGTGCATCATTGATTCCGATGTTACGAAGGATTGGCGATGCCGAGGCGAATGGGAAACTAACGGAGCGCCAAATTTCAAAATTCTCACCGAGCTGTTCGGTGTGAGTGATGTTCTGTGTTTGCGATTAATTCGATTCCAAAGATTCGTGCAATTCCATCCATGATTTATTTCCAACAATTAATTATCGACTAACTTACCTTTTTCATCGTTATAGGCGATTGCGAAGCACCCGTCGCCGATTGCAGAAGAAAATATTACAATTCGCAATTCAAAGATGATTCGACTATATCGAGATATCTCGAGTATTGGATGGAATACAGAGAGAAAAATTATCCTGATGATATGCCGTTGCTTTATCTCAAAGATTGGCACTGCGTAAAGACTCATCCAGAACTTCATTTGTACGAAGTCCCGAAGTTTCTCGCATCGGATTGGCTAAACGAGTTTTACAATGCACATCCCGACCTTGACGATGACTACATGTTCGTCTACATGGGGCCAAAAGGAACATGGTATTTGAATGCTTAATGCAAAGAAAAACTAAGGCATTGACGCAGGAATCCCGAAATAAAGGCCACACATTTATTTCCGCACACTATTTCGGCACACGTGTAACTGTAGTAGAATAGTCTTTTCTTTGCAGGTGGTCGTTTTTTTTCCCCTTTTTTCTTTCGATCATCGATGATGTTTTTCACGGATAACATATTGTGAATAGTGATTATTGAAAATATAAAAATTAGTCCATCGGTTGATACGTCGATAAACGGAAAAAGTATATTGATGTAAATTTCTTTAATATCATTACCGACCGAAAGAATGAAGAAAAAAATGTATTGTTTATCTATTATTTTTTTATTCGGTTTTTTTGAGAAAATTATGAAGAAAAAACGTTGTCTTTTTTCATCAATCTCTCTTCCATCGGCCTTTTCCGGTGAATTAATACGCTTACCAAATCTCTTGTTTATCCAAAGGACACCTTTCCACGCCGACGTTTTTACGTCGTACAGTTGGTCGGCCAATATCGTCGGCAAGAAGAAATGGCTTTTATTTCCGCCCGGTGAAGAAAGTCGGCTTCGCGATTCGCACGGACAATTGCCCTTCGACGCGACCTCAAAAGAATTGCGCGATCTTAAAAAATATCCGAATTACGACGAGGATTCGTTAAAGCGCTTTGAGATAATTCAAGAAACTGGCGAAATAATATTCGTTCCCTCGGGATGGCATCATCAAGTTTGGAACTTGGTAAGCTTCTTCCTGCAAGCAAATCCTAAAGACTAATTGAATTTTGATTAATAAATATAAATATTCTTTCTCGATTGATCGCAAAAAAAATCAGGAAGACACGATTTCCGTTAATCACAACTGGATAAACGGCTGCAACGTTTGGAACGTTTGGCAGGCGTTGAAAAAAGAATTGTTGGCTGTAATGAAAGAAGTCGATGATTGTCGGGATATGGAAGACTGGGAGAAACATTGCCAATTAATGTTGAAAGCTTCGCACGGCATGGATTATCCTCAATTCTACAAATTCATTTCCTTCATAGTTCGGAGAAGATTGAGCGTTTTGAATGATCGAAAAACTCTGAGAAGCTTTGGAAAGTGGGCAGTCGGTCCAAATCATTGCTCGTTCGATCTCCTCAAAGCAAAAGCGGTACTCAGCGATATGATCGACGATACGAGAGAAAAAAATATTCACGAGATCGTATTCATCGATGAACAATCGCGCTTACTTATCGACGAGATAAACGAAACACTTGGCTGCGCGTAGCGGACAATAAAGGAAGCGACCCTTTCTACTTGTAACATTTTTATTATAATTTACATCATATTAAAAT
Organism: Cryptus viduatorius; assembly: GCA_964006125.1. Lineage (NCBI taxonomy): Eukaryota > Metazoa > Arthropoda > Insecta > Hymenoptera > Ichneumonidae > Cryptus > Cryptus viduatorius. The sequence continues at coordinate 1,014,469 of OZ023225.1, read as the reverse complement.
TTGTATTCTCTATCAATCTTCACTTCGCGTTGTTAGAAATTTACAATTTTTATTTATTTATTATTATTATTATTATTTTTTATTTTTTATTTTTTTTAATACGCAGACTCGATGTTATCGCACATTAGATTCTCGTCACACACGACAAACCCGCACATAATTACATTCATTTTATGAAACCGATTAATCATAACTTCGAGAAAAATAAACAGTTTACAACAGCCATGGCGACCCTTACGCGTAGCCACCTATCCCGAGATCTCTGTTAAACCCATAATTGCACCTCCGGTAGACCGATCGATTAATAACAAGAATTCACACATATTTTTTTTAGGCATTCATTAAATCGAAACGTTCGACGAGTTTTTGACGCGCGACGCAACGGTATTGGCTTAGCCAAGCGCTCAATATAATTCAATAACTATTGTTGGATGTAAATTTATACATCTGGCGATAAAAAGAAAAACAAAAAAATGAAATATATATAAGCGATGAAACTATTGATATTAGCAGCAGGAATAGCAATGAATTCGCAGTTTCGAGAAAAAAAAAAAAAAAAAAAATTAACAAGCACACATTGCCACGAGCGTTAGACCCTCAGTGTCGCGTATGCATGTAAATCCTTTGTCATTATACCTCTATGAAACTCCCTTTCATTCATATAAAACAACCAACGTCATTGTATTTTTTTTTCTTTCCGAACTTTAGACTTGGCGTAATATTGTCTTATGTACTATAAAATGAGTTAAGCATAAATATCTGTAGATTCGAGGATTTCGTTATTAGATAATATATTTATGTAGTATTTACAATAGTATCCGCTAATAAAAAATGTACAAAATCTATAAAGTCAAACTATGTTTTTTTTTCATTTTTTTTCGAGGGATAACATTTTTCAATTGATGCTCTTCGCATATTCGCTACATTCAGAAAGCGACATTATTTTGGTTTTTTCTTTTGTTTTTTTTTTTTTTTTTTTTCGGAATATGAAACGTGAAACGAATAATGATTTCATTGTACAATGAACCAATTTTAATGGTATGAACGATGTTTAGTTATTCGATAATTATATACACATATTGTTTTGTCGTCAGATCCACTATAATGGTGTTTAGCTCCGAAGGTGAGAGCTATTGAAATATTGGTCGTAACACATTCAATGATATGCGCCTCTTCTTTTCGTTTCAACTTTTAATTTATCATTTAGTGTAATTTTGCTGTCTTCTTTGTAACAGCATTATTCGGTGGGAGTGATTAGATAACGAAGGCTAATCGATATCTAGTGTAAGACAAAAAAAATTACGAACTCGTCTCGCGAATTGCATTTTTTTATTTTTTGGAAATTTAGTTTGAGCACCAAAAATCGGCCATGACGCCGGAAATAAATGTCTGTGCGTTCGAAAGTGTGTAAAGACGGATAGAGCGTAGGTGCCGCGACAATACCGAATATTATGATTTCTTTTGTTTGTTTTAATCGGTGAGTTAAAAGTTTCACGTGATCCAACAACGTTCTCCCACTTAAAAAAATATATGTATCTTTTGTTTTATGTTTTTGTTTTCAGTATAATTACAATTACCTATCGTCACAGCATCGAAAGAACTTCATCATTGTCATCATCATTTTTCTTTTCTTTTTGTCACGTTCTTACTTAAATAAATATACGAAAGACGTGAGATACTCGCTAAGAGAGTGAATCGAGTTATTATTTTCATTTTTTTTCCGCTCATCCGGCTGTACTTACAGTACACGGAGTCGCGAAAATTGTTTTTACGCTGCGAACGCGGAATTTTTTTATTATTTTTTTTACTATTGGAAACCGAATGTTTAACGATGGCGGAAATATAATTGTTTCTGTAATTCAATCGGCTTGAACGTCTCAAAGCTAATTCCATAATTCTCTGCTTGCATGGCAAGTATAATTCTAATATTCTCTAAGACTATCCGTGGATCGCCGGAAAGTTCGAGAAAAATCTCGATCATTTAACAATTAACAAGGGTTCGAGGAATATCGGACTTTCCGCGGATCCTCGGATTTCGTGTATAGTTAATCTTCATTTCTTTTTTTTATACCTATATAATAGATACATATCTCGTAGTTGCAGTATCTCTGTAAAATATTTAAATTTCTTTCACAATGACGAACCAACGCGATTATTTGCTATGCAAAATCTCTAACTCTCAGTTGTATATTAATCTAAATGAGAGAGGCGTTCAATGGGCGTCCGCGACGACGAAATTTTTGCAATCAAATGGATTTCGATCCCGAACTAACAACGATGGTCTCTTTTGAGTGAAAGGAAACTTATCTTAATGCCTGAAAGGCTCGATTGATCGCAATGAGAGGTACGCTACATATATAACAAAAAAAAAAGAATAACTCGCACATCCGAGTTGCATCCGTACTCTAGTTAGACCTTTCTTATGTAACGAATATTAGTTTTTTAAAAAAGAAAAATCTCTCCGAGTCCTTACCGACGATTACCACCAGCGACTACATAGGATGTGCCGTTAGCGTCGACATGGGCGGCGGCACTGCCGGCGCCGGACTCGTGACCGGTGTCACGGGAGCGGGTATAGGAGTGGACGGCATCGGTTGATGCGTTTGTCGCGGTGGTGAGAGCAATTCTTGCCTGTCGCGTTCTCTCTCCCTTCCCGGTCGCCAAGCTTCCAGAAGAGATTCCACGCGCTCCTCGGTCGGTCCCCAACGTGCAGTTCCCGCTGCGTTTTGGAGCCACACAACCAACGTTCCGTGTGCCGCTCTGATGTTTACCTCGCCTCTGTAATAATAACAATGGGTTTTCTAATTTCAGATTTCGTTAAGCGAATATGAGTATCGCAGGGTGTCTGAACAATCAATGCCGTTCAATTCCTTGAGATTTACGGTTTTGCCAGAAAATATATCGATCGATATATCGATGTTTCCCACTTCCCATATTAATTTCTATCTTTAAAGCAAAAAACTTTGAAGCACCGCGCCATAGTTTAAGATTTTTTAAGTGCTTTAACACTTATTTCTTGTATACCAAATTCAAAGAATTTTCATAAAATTTAGAGAACTCACTCGATTGTGGGGAAATTGACTATAAAATGTTGTTTAGCCCTGTATGGGTCTCCGAAAATAAGACATTTAACACAATCTGGAAGCAAGTCTCGAATTTTCGAGCCCCAATAAAAAATTCGCCGACATTTCAAGTTTTCTAAAATTTCTCCAAGCGTTGGACACCACGATATTCGATGATTGGGATAATAATGATAACATACTTTGGCAGGATATGTTGAAAGCCGTGTCTGTACTCGTGTTCCATCGCTGGCACAACGACCTGTTTGCGCTTGAAGTGGCTGCCCTCGAGTTTGATAAGCGCATTTGGCGCGGGATCGCGCCATTCCGGAAGGAAAACAACGAACGACAGTGGTTCAGCCGAGTCGGCGAGCAGTCGTTCGAAGTGATTGACCATTGCTTCCATGAGTTCCTCGCAGTACGGTGGATTGGCTTGAAAAGATCCGCTGACCGGCCTGAAGTCGAGAAACGGTCCTCTCGAGCCGAAGTACGAATCCGTGTCGGCGAACGTGGAGCAGTACTGTCTGAAGTAACAGTTGAGAGGCGATGCGAAACACTCGAAAGTGACGCCGAAAGACCGATGCAGACACTCGAAAACTGTGACCGGCAATGCCATTTGAGTCGCTTGTCCCTCATTTATTCCAAGATAAGTTTGGTAACGCTTCAGCATACACCAAACACGGGGCAGGAACATCTCGAACTTTTTGTCGTCGAAGCAGTTGTATCTGTAGAGATGCTCGAGTTTCGTGAGATGCATGTTGTTGATGCACATCGTATCGCCATGAAAGCGCAGCATAGTTTGTTCGCGTTCGGGAAGATAATCGATCTGCGGTAGACGGGGCGCGGGTAACGAAAATTGTACGGGATAACACCACACCTTGCGTTGCGTGCTCGCCGGACCCCCGAGTGGTATTACGTCCCCCAATCCGTTGTCCTTCAATATCTGATTGTTCTTGTCTTTCACCTTTTTCGCGTATTCCGTTGACAAGTGATAGATCTTCAAACAAATACCCTCGACGCTTGCTTTAACGGTTTCCGTTAGATGCGGCTGACACTGCCGTTTCAGATGCGCCAATCTGTCCTGAAAATCATCGAACGTCGCACCGACCGTTCGCCTCAGCCATTGAAACGTATCCTCGGCGTTCCACTTAACGACCTTTCGACTCTCCGATGATGCCGCTCTCGACTCTATCATCTTTTTTGCCGCTTCGGCGTACCGCGACAATTGTTTACGCGCGTCACCCGTAAATTTTGGTCGCACGAGCTTTATCGGTATGTCGTTCATTACCTCGCGATACATCGACATCGATATCTCGGGAAAGCATTGACTCGGCAGCAGAGGATCCGAACCGCAGTCTATTACTTTTCGCTCCATTAGCCAACGATTGAACGAGTCCTTTGGCGCGTCGATGCACTCGCGCGTATGGCATAGTTCTTGATAACACTGACGGAGCTTCGCCAGTAGACTGCAACGAAGCGCCTCCGCATCCGGATGCACGTGCAACAAATTCGACGGCGCCCTCTCGTAGATAATCACATTCGTCGCTATCTCCAAGTCCCAAGGGCCCCTGTGTAATTTTGCGATAGTCGTTAGTCATTCAATAGGCTTCATCGAAAATCGAATTAAGGCTTCGATCATTTTCGGATTCACAGTAATTTATTTACGTACGCCAGGATGAACTTCTTTACCGCCGGCACAGCGTTTCCGTCCTCGGAAGCCCGCCTTTTTAATGGACCTCCCGGAGTTCCGGGCGGAATAGGACCATTTCCGGGCACTGGCGAGGCACCGCAGATACCCAGGGGATCCGTTATCGGATCGAACTGCGCAATTTTCAAGTAAACTTATTAACGAAACTAGTTATATATTAATCTTTTTTTTTTAATATCTGTTTTTCATATACAAATACGTGACTTTTTTTTAAATTAAATTGATACTCAATGTATTAAATATAGTACAATCATAAATTACAGTGTGTATAATCCAAACATTGCCTGGATGTGCCAATATGCGAATCTTTATACAAATCATTCGAAAAACCGATTTTTTTTACATTTATATTATTACAGTCAAAATTGACGATAGAATAAAAAGTTGTATTGAACATTTGTCTGTAAAAGTTAACATGGCGTATAGACATTTTTTATCCATGTATCGCTCAATTTAAAACATATGTACACGGAAATTTTCAAGTTACTGATTTAATGTGAATAAACAATTTTGCGAGTTTATGGAAAATAATGTTGTAATTCAAGTTTCTAGTCAAATAATCGTAGAGGACATTTTTCTTGTAGAAACAAATTCCAGAAAATATTTTTTTGTAACTAAAATTTTTTACATGTTTGAGAAAAAAAAAACTCACTTGCGGTTTTAGGGAAGGCATGACCCACAGTGATTCACCAGTCAATTTGTTCCAAAAGTATGGACGATTCTCGCGTTTGCTCCAAAATTTTTTCCATCCTTGTTGCTGAAGTTCCAGCGACAATTCAGCCTCCGGACATCCCATAGGCGACGTTGCCTGAATGAGAACACCCGGTTGTTGCAGTTGTGTCAAGTCACCAACGTTCGGTACAAGCGCCAATGTCGGAGCTTGTAGCTTGACCGGCGAAGATACGATAACTTGAGTTACCGGCGGATTAACATCTTGCTGCAACTGCTGATGATGATGATGGTGATGCATGTTAGGTAGAGGTGACGCAGGCTGCGCCGTCAACACCTCCCAAGCAGACGTGCTTGCCGCCTCCTGCTTGCCTCCGCTCACTTCGTTCATCGCTATCCCGTTTTTTCGCTACGTTGCACTCAATCTGTAAACGATGTTTTTTTTCTGAATTTACGAAAAAAATCTACAAACTTCTCAAATTTCATACAAAATCGTTCGTCGCATCTCAAAATGCGAAAAAAAAAAGTATAAAACGGCAACATTGACGCATTATAAAAGGCGCGTAAACGGTATGTGCGAAAAAAAAAAGCTTTGGATCGAGGAAATCTAAACGCCGATTTTTGCGTACAATTCGATCGAACCGGCGAACGAATTTCTCGCAATATAAATTATCGTGTGTTAACAATCGAGAGTCATTGCCTCGAACAGAACGAAATAATACGAATCGCGGCATTTCGAATCTTTCGTGACAGCGCTTTCGTACACTGGTGTTTGTTTACATACCAATAGCCCGCCACAATATTCATTCGTTATCGCATGAAATTGGCTTTTCGGAGGGACGAAAAGTATCGGCAAGGGTTGCGCGGACTTACCGGAAATAATTGAAATCTTGATTCACTTAAGATACATTGTGAATCTTACGATTCATTCATGATTTGTGAAATTTGACGCAACGATCTCCACCCGTGAGACGCCATTTGCTTGGGAAACTGAAGAGAAACGATGGAGGAGAGAGATATGTAGGAGAGATAGAGAAATTACGGACATGCGCAATCTTATTTAGGAACGCTGCGTGGCCATCTTTGATGAACTTTTTGAAATGATTGGCTCGTCGTTGCTTACGACCCCCACCATTATTCTTTTACTCTCATGTACCGCCTTTCCTCTGTTAGTAGTTTTTCATTCCATTGAAAACGCGCATGCAATATACTCGCATATGATAAATAAAAAAAAAATACGGTCGCTCGGTTTTTGTGTGTTTGGTGATAAAAAAAAACAACATTTCCTTCGAGTATCACGGCGTCGAGACGCTGTCGCGTCTCTTGATGGCGTCTCGTTCGAATACAAAACGATAATACTCCCATAATATCGCGGCAGTGTTACTGATATTTTTTATCGATGAAAAAAACAAAGTTTTGTTCGCCACGTAGGTAGATAGCGTTTATTATTGTTCCGTGGTCATGACCCTTATTTGCAAGTCGCGAATAGCGTTAAAAAAAAACTACATACAAGTTTGAAACACCGGTTGTAAACATACATAGAAACCGTGCTGTGAGGATCGGAATTTTTATCAATCGCGATATTGAGTTCGTGATTACGAAAAAAAAAATACGTTTTAGCCGGTTTTTTTCCAAAAAAACAAACGATCAGTGAAATATGGTATCGCCCGCGCTTCTTTTGCTTCTGAGCTATTATTGCGGCAGTCATGCCTCCGCTAAGGATAGCAATAAAATCGATCCTTCTAAAACACTCACTTGGGGACCCGGATTGAGTCCTGAATTAATTGTGATGCCGGCCAGATACTTTTTTATTCAGCTCTACGATACTGCGGGGAACAAGTTAGTAAATTGCATTAACTATTTTATGATCAAATAACTGATGCATATTTTTTATGTATATAACAAATATAAATATACGTGTGTAGATGTTTTATATATATACATATTTCTATATAGTATATTTTCTGATAAATATGCAGCGTAACAAGATCCCCCGGAGACGACGTAGTATCTGTGGAAATTAAAGGTGAAACGGAACACGGACAATCTTGTCACATTTGGATCCAGACGCTGGATTGCAACGATGGAAGTTTTATAGTTCGATATAAATTGTACAACACTTGCTACAAGCTTCGCATCAGCATAAAAGTCAAAAACGAACAAATACCTGTGAAGACTTCAATGTTCAAAGGTAAGCATTGCGAAAAATCTCATTCAGATTTATTTTGTCCAAATTGTAATCGCATGTTGCAAGTGAAAAATTTGAAAAAACAAATAGCGAATAGTAATAAAAATAATCAACAATAAATAAATCTCAAATAAGCTTTGCGACTGAACATTAAAAAAATTGAACTGATAATTCAAAAAGTCCCACAGAAAAAATAGAGAAAAGACAATGACAAGTATGAAACGAAAAAAGGACAAAATAAAGACACTAAAAGGAAAAGTCGAAATAAAATAACGAATTTTAGACTTATTTGCCTTTATATATTATATTAATGCCATATGTCTGTCTATATTATAAAAAGATCTCGCTGCTGCTGCAGTCTACAAAAATCGAGCCCTGGATCCTGGGGGGGGGGATAAATGTACTCCAAGTCCTCCTTGTGCCTGTAATACTTCAAGTCGCACTTTTTGGGGTCTTTTTGGGAAACGCTTACTCCCCCTTTAATTAGCCAGCGGCGGCGGCGGCAAGAAAAAGTCCTTTAGAGGGAAGAAAAGTCCTTTAGAGGGACTTGGATTATTTTTCCCACCGTTTTTGTGTCTTTTAAAACAATGTTCACGCGCGAGATACAAAAAAATACAAAGTGGACATTACCAGACCTTTTGTGACGCTTAAGCGGTGAAACTTAAGGGGTCGAAGGGGGGGATTTTGGGTATATTTTAGATGTTTCCAATAACTATTAGTTCATAACATTTTTCTTATGTCGATAAATAGAAATATATATGTATATATGTTCCTCAATAAAAAAGATCGAAGGGGAAGGGCGGGCAGCGTGGACTGTTCTCCTTTGGGTGTCCTTTTTACAAAGAAGATCGAAATATTCCAAGTCCCCTTTAGAGGAGGCGGGTGGAGCGCCAGATGAAACGACAGCGAAGGGGGCGGGGGTATTCCAAGAACCCACAGGGGATTATATATCAATAATAGGGGATGTTCATTTTAGTTTCAGGGACTTATAGGGGGACTGAGAATAATCTATATTTAGAGGACGTCTAAGGGGAATTTCGGGTGTATTGAAATTTTCATCATTTGTTCGTTACGGCGGCTCGTAGCTCGCAATCCCTACTAACTCCTTGTTTTTCAATATTTATTTGTAGAGAAAATCTTTTAACCCCAGTATTCCACAATTTAACGATGATAACAAAAACTACGAAGAAAATAGAGAAATACTAATAATATAAACAACCGAAAAAATTAAATATAAGGATATGAAAAAGCAATTAGAATGAAAATACGGGGGGAATATACAATTAATATGATTCCTCAGATAAAAAGAAATAGAAACAAATGAGAAATAGAATTTTTTTAAATTGTACACAACGAATGTAGTATAAACGTGACATTGAGATGTACTATTGTTTTTATTTCGCCACTTTTTTCGTACTTTAATTCTATTGTCGTTTGCATATTTTTGTATTTGATTTTTTGTCTATGCATATTTTCGGTCATTCGGAGTTTTTGTTTTCGTTTCTTGCGACTATTCTTCGTTATAATAATGAAAAAAATCTTTTTCAGGTCCCGTATACGAAGATGAGTGCGATTGTCCGAATCCTTCGGTGGATGTTTGGCTGAAAGACTACGGATGTCCGGAGACTTACAGTCAAATAGACAGCGATTTGAGACTCTTTCCCACCGTCAATTATGACGACATAAGGAATAACATAATCAAAGAATATCACAAGCCAAACAGCTACAGCGTTTGTCACTACGTTATCAAAAGTAACATAGTAAGAGTACCAAGTTTCTGCATAAAAGCTTTTCGAACTGTTGCAATACGTCGCGATAATTCAGTCGATACCGGTAGATTCACAGACGCTGCTACGGACAACACGTCGGCTTCAAGACATTCATGGATAAGCTGTTGTTGTCGCTTTCGCGTAAAGTTGTTTTACCGGATACAGAATTTTTCATGAATCTCGGCGATTGGCCACTGGTGCCGAAGAATCGAGTATTGTATCCAATGTTTTCCTGGTGCGGTTCGCACGACACTTGGGATATTGTTCTTCCGACTTACGATCTCACCGACTCTTCGCTAGAGGCAATGGGAAGGTACGATCCGATTCGGATGATCCGTTTGCATAGCAATAAGAATCACCTTTCTGTTATTCGGTTGCGTTCTTTCTCGCTTCAGGGTTATCATGGATATGCTGTCGGTACAGGGAAACACGAAAGTATCTTGGGAGAACAAGACGGAGAAGCTTTTTTGGCGCGGAAGAGATTCCCGAAGAGAGCGTCTCGATCTGATAGACATCGCGAGAAAACATCCCGATCTCATCAATGCGTCAATCACGAACTTTTACTTCTTTAAGCACGAAATTGAAAAGTACGGGCCCGGTGAGCGTCACATATCTTTTTTCAATTTCTTCCAGGTAAGCTTCGTTCCATTTCGATGCAAAAGCGCATCGCAAAAAGATCGTGAGAAAAAAATACGCTATACAATTTTTTAAATTCTTTTTTCAGTATAAATATCAATTGTGTATCGATGGTACGGTAGCGGCTTATCGGTTCCCTTACTTGCTCGCCGGTGATTCTCTGGTATTCAAACAGGACTCGAAGTATTACGAGTATTTCTACAGGGACGCGGAGCCTGGCAAACATTACGTGTCGGTGAAGAGCGATTTGTCGGATTTGGTAGAAAAGATTCATTGGGCCAAGGAAAACGATGAAGAAGCCCGGAGGATCGCCAAAGCTGCTCGATATTTGATGAGAGACACGACACTTCCACGCGATGTTCTTTGTTATCACGTGCATCTTTTGCGCGTAAGTGTTTGATAATGCGCTTTGTTAGATTGGATCGCGTACTTATATCTATTTGATTGTTCCTCAATTGGCCCTCGTTTCTCGCAGGAATGGAGCAGACGGACGAAGAGCAAAGTTCGAGTATTGGAAGAGATGGAGGAAGTATCCCAACCCGAACACTCCTGCAGGTGCCATACCGCCATTGAGACTGATAGCGCAAATTCCAGAGAAGAACTCTAACGATTGTTAATCATAGGCGTCAATAATGACGGAATGATTAATTAAAGATACGAACAATGTAACAACCAAAATTAAATGTATACATACGTATATTTATTTTTCTTTTGCCGTTAACAAGGAGATGCCGATCCCACAAAGTTTCATTGGCCATATAATTCACTAAATCCGATGTAGCAATTTCAGATCCGCATCCCCTCCCTCTCTGTTCACGATTTTAAGAAAAAAAGAAAAAGTATATCGTTTTTGACGGAAATTATGATCATAGACGAGAGAAAATTCGTTGATCGTGGGTGGATCCGTGGATCGAGTAGATTTTTGTTTTTGGCGTCATTCCTTCGGTAATTTTTTCTGTTTTCGTTTAAACTATTAGAAAAAGTACAAAAGTTTCTCTCCACGCCCGAACACACGGGATGTTCGATATATATGCACAATAAATACATACAATAGCCTAACATTGATTACGTGAAGATCCAAATTGGGGAATGTAGACGCCTGATTCGATACCGATAAAAAAACAACAGAAAAGAGAAACGTATCGGAGACATCTGCAAGATCCTGTTACATTTGCGCGCCAGACAAAAAAAAAGTAACTCAACTGGATTCTTAACAAAGCTACGCGTACGGAGAAAACTTGAAGATAACATACCGTATCTCGGACACCGCAGAAAGTTTCTATCTCAATCCGCTTACATTCTTTAAACCTTAAAACTCCTTAATGTTTACGACGGTCATAGGAAAAACTACAAATATGGCTCCTTAATAAGATCGATTTAGTGAAGCATTTCTCATTGTCTTCTCGATATAAAGATACTTCAAAGAACAAGCATAAAAAAAGAATTGAGGAACAAATTGATTGATAATAAAAAAAAAAACATCGTTGTTCGGTGCTGTACACGAGGATTATGTTCACTATGAATCGATCGGTCCCCCGATGGGAAAGATGAAAAATAAAAAAAATATAAAATATCGACAATTTCCAGTGAAACTGATGTTATGGTCGGTTTCAGCGACACGACGAATACCCGAGAGCCGAGGGGGTCAAATTACGATGTGAATGAAAAAAAAATGAATCTTTTACTCTTAGTGCCATAAATCTGTAACTGGATATCAGCGCTCAGTCGGGAGTCGTCAATAACGAGGTTTCTTCGAGGAGGAAGCTGCTTGCGTGAGAGATCGTGACGCTGCGTCGTTTCACTGGGGCGGCGGTTGATAACCGCCGTAACCACCGTACTGATTGGGCGGCGGTGGTCCTTGAGGTCCCGGTGGTGGAGGCATATGGCCGCCCGGAGGACGCGGAGGATACTGCGGATATCCTTGCCCAGCGGGTGGTGGTGGATAGCTCTGCGGTGGATATTGCGGATGTCCGTAGTGTTGACCTCCTTGTGGCGGATGAGGAGAGTAAACTTGAGGCTGTCCACCGGGTGAGGGTGGGACGTAAGTTTGCGTGGTAGCGGGATGAGATTGCGGTGGGCCGTAGCCGGCTTGAGGCTGCGGAGGTCCGGGTTGGGGTCCGGCGGGTCCTTGCGGAGGTCCCGACGGAGGTTGAAAGCCGCTCGGCGCCGGACTCGGCGACTGTTGCTGCTGTTGCGACTGCGGAGGAGTTTGCGACTGTTGCTGAGACTGTTGAGCGGCTTGATGAGGCGACTGATGCGGCGGTGGTTGATGAGAGGTTTGATGAGAGGCTTGATGAGGTCCGCCCTGATGCGGAGGATGCGGCGCTTGATGGGGAGACTGATGGGGCGGTGCGTGAGACGGTTGATGAACGGGATAACCCGTTGGCGAAGGTCCGGGTGGTGCGTAACTTCCGCCTCCCTGCGAAGTCGGCGGAGGTCCGCTGCTGGGAGGATAAGTTTGCGTCGAGGCCGACGGTGTGCTCGTCGGTTGACTGCTTTGAGCGTATGTATTAGCACCGGAGGCGGAGGTCGTGCTGAATGGTGGTGAGGTCGACGTCGCGCCGTACTGCGTTGGTCCGGGTCCGGGACTCGCTTGACTGCCGTAATTCGGTTGCGGTCCGCTCGATTGTTGAGGACCGGGAGGCGCCGATTGTCCCGAATTGGACGTCGGCGGTGGTGGATAATTTTGCGCCGGTACGTTGTTCGGATAACCTTGGGACGACGGCGGTGGATATGTTCCCGATTGATTACCACTGTAAGCGTTTTGCGGCGGTGCCTGACCCGGCGGTTGATAATTCGGCTGCGGACTCGGACTTCCGTAGACTTGGCCGGGTTGTTGCTGCTGCTGGCTGTTCGGGGGAAAGGATTGTTGCGACGCGTTAGGCGGAGCGTAGCCCTGCTGATTCGGCGGTGGTGGACCGTAACCAGCCGGCGGCTGACTTCCCCCCGGTGGTATGTAACCACCCGGCTGCGGACCGTAACTGTTCACTGTTGTCGGAGGCCCATAGCCCGATGGTTGATTCGACGTTGGATAACCCTGCTGCTGCGAGGCGTTCGGCGGTCCGTATTGATTCGGCTGACCGGGCGTGTAAGCCGAACCTTGCGGACCCTGATAATTCGCTCCGGGGTTCTGATTGCTGTAGGCCGATGGATAACCCGCTTGAGAGGGCTGTTGAGGATATCCTTGGGGTCCGCCGCGGTATTGTTGAGGTCCCGGACCCGCTGTTGGACCTTTCGTTCGAACGAAACTCGTTAATATCGGTTAATAAAAATGTTATGATAAAATCGTGAAAATATAAAATTTAAAGAAAAGTTTCTCGCGGTACAAATTCCACGGTTGTATCTTTCTCTACTTGATTTTATCTTTGCTTCCAGAACATTTCAAGTTATCCTCGGGCGTTCTCATGTATTTCTTATTTTTACCATTATCAGTTTAATAATGGTATGAATTTAATAATAAGTTTAACATACTATCTCTCAATAGAAACATTGATAAAGATGTTTCAATTGTTCCTTGCGGCGTAACGTTCTTTCTTTTCTTGTCTTCACTATTTAGTTTAAAAATTGTAAAAATGAAAAAAAATGATAAGCCGACGGGAAGTTGACACATTTTTACCGATGTTGCGGTTGAAAGGTACCAAGTTTTGATTTCGCTTTGGTAACAATACGCCATACCATAAAACTAATAAATTCTAAACTCTACTTTAGCAACCCAAACAATTTCAAGATATGCCAAAAAAAAAGCCTGTAAAATAAAAAAGAGTAGCCATTTTGTAAATTTTTATGACCGACCGAATGGCGAGCGCGAATTTTTGGCTCAAAACAACCGATTGTTTTAGAGTTGTTGAGAACGCAAAAAGACTTAGCGTGATGAATAGAAAAGTAAAGTAATAAACATTGTGAGGTATACGATTAATGGTAGGTCCCTGATTGGGTATCACAGGCCCTCTGTATCCCCCTTGAGTCATTGGCTGTCCCTGTGGGAAGCCAGACATGGGCAAAGGCTGCTGAGCATTCGGAGGCATATCTCCGCCCGGTCCAGAGGGTACAGCAGCGTTTGTGGGAGGCCCCTGTGGCCCCATCATTCCGTGCTGCGGACCATTGGCCATAGCTTGCATCCCCTGAGGCGGCTATGCAAAAATATATGAAATCAGAGGATTTTTACGACGATCGCTGGAGCCAAAACTAATCGGTTCGGAAATTCTTACGGGAAGCAACGCTTGAATATTCTGATTGGCATCGGCGATAGATGCAAGATAAACCAAATTTCGATGCAGCATCTGTTGATACCTGTAAAAAAAAATCAAAATTATTTACTTTCTTCCCTCTCCCCTATCCAACATCCGGCGCTGTTGAAGACGAAATAAGACTCACTGAATACATTCTTGCGGTTTTCCCTTGTTCTGACACTCCTGAATTGTCTGTATCAGATGACTATTCTCATCCAACATCTGCAAACGAAAGTTAATGAGTTATCATTGAATTTTTTTTGTTGTTAGTAACGATTTTGTAGCGACACCAGATTTCGCTCAATTTAGATTTTAACAATCGGTAAACCCGAGTGTGAGCCTATAGAACAAAAAAAAAACATCGAGGGGCTTTTTACCTTTTGTATTTGCGCCGGATTCGGTGGCCTGGCGCGTTGAGCGAACGTCACCGACATGTTCGGTCTTATTTTCGAACTCTTGATGGTAACGGAAGAAAACGAAAAAAAAATCGATTTAACGTGCGCGCAGAGTGCGACGAAAAACGCACGATGCAATTACCCTAACGACACGATGTCGCTGGTTCACGCGTTTTTTTTTTCAAATCGATATCGCACCGCATCGAGACGCGCAAAACGCAGCGAAATCCTCGTTTCTCTCTGGCGTCGATACTTTTTTTGTTTCTTCACACCGCGTCGGTTAAAACTTTTCCAACGGCGAAGTAGAGCCCGAAGATTTTTGCGCGATCGGCGAAACGAAAAACCCGGGAATCGCGACGCGGAGATTTTTTTTTTTCGTTCGTCGATACGGGCTTTATTATCGGCGTAACGGAGCGACGAAGAGCGCGTCGCAAAATATTCTACGTGAACGGAGTTTTACTGGCAGATTATAGAATGGCAAGCGGTACGAGGAAAATTCGCCTAAAATTTCCAGTCGCTTGGGATCAGAGCGTCGTCTCGCGGACGACTCGATGGACCACTCGGGGCAGCAGCAGTTATATATATCGACGGGTTAGTTAGAGCCGCGGGGGGAAACCGGTTTTCATGCGAACCGGTCTTAAAACTGTGCACATGCAGCAGCAGCAACATATATCCCTCCCCCGGGAGTTCTTCCGCGCTGTTGCGTTTCCGCCCTGTTATCTAGATCCAGTTGTTTGACACCGTCGAAGCTGCAAACACGATTTTCCCGATACACACACTTCTGTGTGTAATCGCTTCGCATAAAAAAAATATTGTCTCGGCAAAAGAAAAAGTACCTAATAAAAATGTAAAAAAAGACAATCGAAATTAATTCACAGCACAAAAGAGTGTTCGTCGTCTCAACGACACAGCCGACGAATCGATCTTTTTTATCGTTTGTCGGTGAACTCGGAGAAGAAAAAAAACAACGAAAAATGCAGTGTAAAATCGACGATTTGCCGGACGAAATATTGGAGTACATTCTCAATCTCATTCCACCTTACAAGGACCTTCAGGAATGTATGCTCGTTTGCAAACGATGGTGTCGAGTTACTAGAAGTACGATTTTTGTATTTTTTTTTTACAACAAACAATTCTTCTGTAGGTTTGCTTTGTTCGTTTAATAGAAAATGTATGCTCTCTTTCTCAGATGTGATAGAACACAACGAGGCTCACTTTCAGAAATCGGTTGCATTTGGATCGTTATTCTGGAACTCGTGTCCGGCGGCTCACTGGCTGCCGACGATAGGCAAAAGACATTCCCATTCGGCATGCATTTACGAAAATTCAATGTACGTTTTTGGCGGATGTACCGCGACTTGTACAACTTTCAACGATCTTTGGCGTCTAGATTTAGACACGAGACAGTGGGTCAGACCAATAACGATGGGGAGTTATCCGTCTCCCAAGGCTTGCGCCACTATGCTTTATCACAACGATAGTTTCATTCTTTTTGGCGGATGGTCACATCCGTCGCCGTATCCTCATCATCAGGTTTGTTCCATCCATAGATTAAGCTGAATTTCAGAAAAATCTTTATTTTTTCAAAATCATTATTTTTTTTTATCTGTGAAAATTGGAACACAATTTTCAAAACGGAACTAAACCTGTCTTTTACTTTTTTGCAGCAAGTCAAGATGTTCGACGAGCTCCACGTTTATTGCATAAAATCAAATAGATGGACAGCGATAAATACGCTGGGAGGACCGCCGCCGACATCAGCTCATTCCGCGTCGATTCACGGCAAGCTGATGGTAGTTTTCGGCGGCGTATGCAACAGGAGCAGGTACATCGGATTCGTTCGTCTTTGGCCGCACAAACGTCGAGAAATGAATTTCTTAGCCGTGATTTACCGTTTTGGCTATTTTGTTTCTTCGAGTTAGTTCCAATGACGTCTGGTGCTTAAACTTGGAAACCTATTGCTGGCACAAGCAGCTTACGTCCGATTTGATGCCTCATCCGCGATACGGTCAGTCGCAGATCGAACTCGGAGAGAAGCATCTCCTCGTGTTGGGCGGCTGCGCGGGTCCGAACGACGCGATGAACGACGCTTGGCTCTTGACGATGGAGGGTGCTAAATGGACTTGGAGAAAAGTTAATATACGACACGCCGATTGGGCACCGACGATAATATGGTGCCACCAGGCGTGCAAAGTAACCATTTTTTGCATACATTCGTTTTATCGACTTGTGGAATTAATATAACTTATAATTTACCATCTTTTTTTCTAGGTGGGAAATTACATAATAGTACTCGGCAAGAAGAAGCGGCAAACCCGCGCCAATGACATGAGTATATCCGCACAAGCGGCTTGCCAAAGACCAGTTGCCGCTCAATTACCAAATCCACCGTCCCAGAACGACAGGTCAGTCTCGTGAGCGATAATCGATCGCGCGCCTACGACGATCGAAAGTCTGCGAGAGTAAAAAAAATTGGCTGTTTCCAGGGAAAAAAATCAACCGCGAATCGATCGCGACGAGAACGTAAACGGCCGTCACGGTCCGTTTCGAAGGTCGGTAACACTACCGAGCGTCAATCCACCTTCGTCGAGTTCTTCGCTGCCGACGAGACACGTACCCGGTTACGTGGACAATACACTAAGCATGGCGGCTTTTCGGGACGAACCCGTGAGAACCGGACCGACCCTCAATCGGCAACGTCAATTGGAGTCTCTCCGACGTATGGAGGAGAGAATTCAGAGCCGTCGAAACAGTCAGAAACCGGCGAAGAAGCGCGGAAATACATTGGCCATATTCGTGCTCGATATTACAAACGTTCTGTGCGATGAATGCGTCGCGTCTTGGGTACAGTTGAAGCAGGACGATCGCACGGGTCCCGACGAGAGGATACTTTATTCTCTCGTTCTCGGACGCGGCGAACTCATTGTCTTCGGTGGAATACGGAAGGAACAAGCGACTCTTGAGGGACAAACCGAAACGGACGATTCCGAGGTCTTCAACGATCTGCATTTTATAAATCCGCCGCGATACATTATATAAAAAAATAACAACAAAACAAAAACGACTAAATCATTTTTGTTTCTGCGTACATTTTCGTATGCGACGATGAAAAATAACGAAGATAATAAGAATTGAGAAGTCAACAGAACGGGACTACCCATTGTAATCGCTTATCACATTATAGCTACGATCGGTTGCTTGCCGCGTGACTCACAAAAAAATCTCTTTATCAAATCTGATTTGTTGTACATAAATAATGAGTATTAGATATATATTAAGCCAGAACGAATTTTCGAACGATTTCACGAGCTTTTGCGATAAACTTAAGCTTAAACGTTAATAAGAGAAGAAAAAAGAAACGAAATTACGCTGTAGTACCAGTGTGTTTTTTTTACTTCCTTCCACATTTTTAACGAGATATCGATTTCCAATGGGTGTTTTTTATTTTTTTCATATTCTCCTTACCTTTTATACAATATCGGTGTGCAATGATTTTTTTCATCTTTTTTTTTTTTTTTTCAAATACTTTCACACATTTTCTAGGATATCGATTTTTGAAATTCTTGGAAGAGGAAGTAGCGATATTTATGGTTCGTCCGCAATACAGCGAGTATAATTTTCTTGTCTTCGAGAGGTGGAAGTCAAGTGTACAGCTACGTAGAAACGCACAGGTGAAGCGGAGAATGCACCTGTGAACCCGGATTCACTGGGAACGCGCTGGCGGGGTGGGGGGGAGGGGAGCGCACAAATTTATGTGTAGAAAATCCCAGCGTGCTTCGTGTGGTATGCGTGAGTACTTGTAAAAAAAAAGTCTCACACACACGCGAAGTGGTTACACGAAGCGTACAGGCGGCCTATCGTGACCGATCGGTTTATCCGAAACCTCCGTGACTCTTTGACGTATGCGTGATGTTCCCGTCGCGGTGTCTACACGACGGCCCCGGGGCAATTCTGACAGTGATACGAATCTGAGGATTAAATATAAATCTCTGCAATGTCCAGCGGATGATAGGGTTTAAGAAAAATCATCGCGTATAAGTGCGATCTTCGGGAGGAGGAGAGCCGCGGTGCGTGCACAACGAAAAAACTCCGAAGAGACAAGAGGTGGGTCTTGCCGCTGGGCGATCTCTCCGTTTGCTCGGTTGAAAAATAACTGTAAAATGTCATCGACGACGATGACGACGACGACGAATTAATGTGTGTCACAAATCTCGAGTTTTTCGGATACGATTCGTCCTTTCGCGCGCGAACTTATCCTCGGCAATCGACGATTCGATAAACGCCCGGATACGCGTTATTCCGTAAGAGTTTTTTTTAACACGAATAGCAGGTTTTTTAATTGTTTTTTCCTCCGCTCTCTCTCTCTCTTGCTCTTTATCATTATTACCGAGCGCGTTACTAATGCCGGCGCGTATGCATATGTTCGATAAAAATGACGGTCGTTTTTTTGTTTTTGTTTGGCTTCAAGAAAATTCGATTTTTCTACCATTGTTAAAATAGTTTTAAGATTATTTTCCATCAATGCCAATGTTGGAAGTTATAGCGTAAACGTTGTAAACATTTCAGAAATTTGGAACGGCGCAAGGATGGAGGGAGCGGAAGTCACATTTCTCTTTCAGTTCGGTCTGATGAGAGACACGGCGAGCGTGGAGGCAAGTGCCTTAACGTTGAAAGCCCTTAAGGATTATGCGTGTGATTTTATAAATGCCAAGTGTCCCGATCACGGCTTGACGCGCCTTTTCGAGAGATTGCTGCTTTTCAAACACGATTACAGTTCGACGAACATACTGCAGCTTATTACCAATGCCACCGAAGTTGTCGATGAGACGTTGGTTGAGATAGTATTGACCGGTAGGTTCTTCGTATTTTATTCATTTTATTCTGCTCATTTTTTTTTTTATTCCGTTTATGGATCGTCGAAAGTCAACTGTAAATTATCAACCATCCATTCTCAATAACTAAATTTCAATCAAATACAAATTATTACTTGTTGATTATCAATTGTCATTTTCAAACATCAATTATCCATTAGTTGATAATTGTCAATCGTCAATTGTTATGATAGATTCTGCGGTACCGTCAACGTAATGAAGTAACAACTTTTCCAAATTTGTTTGTAGCCACTTTAAACGAGAAACGTGTGGGTATTAAGGTAGATCTGGATTAACCAGTAACTACAGGTGTTAAAAGAAATATATCACATCTAATTTACCAAAAAATAACTCTGCGTATCGCAATTGATCTATGAACATATTTTTGCGCAATTTTCGCAAATTTACATTTGAAATTTTTGTTCTATTATGAAGGATATTTTGCTGAAATGGCTTTTGCAAATTTTTTTTTTTTTACTCAATTCTCGATTGTGTTTGTTGTATGGCAATAACTCATTCATTGCCGATTTTCAAATATACATTATTATTTCAGGTTTAATAGTAAATTGCCAATTCTGGATATTTAACAGTATAATTCTGAATTATTGACTGAAACTAATCTATCAATATCCCTTTTAAAAATTATATTTACACAGCCCAAGTGCCAAGCGAAGAAGTCGTGATTCGTCCTCACGCTTTGACGGTGCATTCCTACAAAGCGCCAACATTTTGCGACTTTTGCGGCGAGATGCTCTTTGGCCTCGTGAGACAGGGTCTCAAGTGCGAAGGATGCGGCATGAATTATCATAAGAGGTGCGTGATAAAGATTCCGAACAATTGCCTTCAAGACCCGAGTCAGAGGAGACGCAGCTCGACGCTTTTAAACGTGCCGCGATCGCCGAGTCAGGGTTCGACGAGCAGCTTGACGAGCGCGAGCGACGATAACCAGAGTTCCGGAACAACTCCAAATACGAGCCAAAATAACAGTTTGCTGGTAAGGCCGGTGATTTTTTTTTCGAAGCTTCGGTAATGGACGTTGGAAGCGACGATTTTTATGCGATTTATTCAATTTTCCAGGCAATTCCCAGCATCGTTGCTCCAAAACAGTCGCGATCACCTTCACTGGGCGGAAGACCCGTATGGGTCGAACGAGAACTCGCAACGCGCATAAAGATTCCTCACACCTTTGTCGTTCATACGTACACGCGACCGACCGTGTGTGGCCTGTGTAAGAAGCTTCTCCGTGGATTATTCAAACAGGGATTGCAATGCAAGGATTGTCAGTACAACGCGCACAAAAAATGTATCGAAAAAATACCGAAGGATTGTACGGGAGAGAATCCGAAAGACACGACTGGTAATAGTCCACTTTATTCGATTATAAATGGAGAAAATAAAGTATTTTTTACACAACGGATTCAATAGACTCGCAATTTTGATCGTTTCTTCGTTGATCCAGGAGTCGAATATCCTGACAGCGATGTGGGTAGCGAGCCGGAGGGAAGATGCGACGGCAGAAACGAGGAGGGCGACGCCGATAGCGACGCAGAATCGCCACCGAGACCGTCACAGATTTCTTACGCACCGGGAGAGAATAAACTCAATGGGGAGTACACGGTGCGTAGATTTCTCGATTCTATCGGTTCGAGGATTGTCCATTCGACTATTGACACACTGTTGTCTTCTAAACAGGATTTGGTTCCGAGTCGCGACGAAGCGTCGTCCGATGATTCGCGTAAATCACGACCATCCAGGTGAGAGATTTAGTTTCTTTTATTTTGGCATATCGTTCCCTTCTCGATTCTGCGGTACCTTGTTATCCTATACGATCTTCAGTTGCAGTTCGAGTCCGAGTAACAACATTCCACTGATGCGCATCGTACAGAGCGTCAAACACACCAAGAGACGGGGATCGAAGGTTCTCAAGGAGGGATGGATGGTCCATTTTTCAAATCGCGATCGTACGGTAAGCTTCGCTCAATAGTCAATAATCGAAGATATTATTCTGATCTATCTATTTATTTATTTATTTCATAACGGATACAATCCAATTGCAGAACAATAAGATTTTATAGTTCAGAACAAAATTTGGTAATACAAGTTTCGTGAAAATTGCAATCCGTCCATAAATACGTGTCATAAAAATGCGAAAAAAATTAAAAAATTAACCAAAACACGTAACATAAAGACCGCACATATAATTAAAGAAATAAATTGTAATATGAGTCACGCAGAAGAAATCACATATTGCGCGAAAAATAGTGATCCAGTGACGTTTTCCGTAGTGAATTGGCAATGGCGAAACCCGAGAATGAAATTTGAGAAACCCGAATGCTTATCGATCTAATTTAATTAGCGCACACGAGGATATTGGATTAGAATTCTTGTAAAATATGCAACTCTGGTTTTTTTGTAATTTTTTTTCAATTTTTAAATCAACAGAAGCGAAGGCATTACTGGAGACTCGATTCGAAGGCAATAACGCTCTTTCAGAGCGATACTGGGTCGAAATATTTCAAGGATATACCACTCGCTGAGATATTGAGCATCGAAACAGCGAGATCGTCGCCTCTTTCTCGTGAGTGAATGCTTATGTATTTTTTTTTTCATTCAAAGTAATCGAATGAGGCGATTCGATTTTGATTCTTCGCGATTATCGTCATCGCGAAAACTTCAATTGTCCTGAAAATGAAAAACAAAATTGTCTCGCTACTACTATCATTTCTTACCTTTATTTAAAAAAAAAACCACCGAATACGTGTTTGTTACGAAAAAAACCACATAGACCATATGACGACGCATCTGATATTAACTTTACTCCCAGCATAAAGTTTGATACGGAATATCCGCGCCGGATGTGAAGAAGATATAGTTTTTTTGACGATCACTCGCTTGCGTTTAAAAACGTTGCGAAACGCGCCGGTGCTTTTCGGAAAATCTCGTAAAGTATGCATTCGAATCTTGCAGAGTCCACGCATTGTTTCGAACTCCGTACGGCGAACGTCGACTATTACGTCGGTGAGGAAGTCGGAGGAGGTGTCGGTGGACAAGTTCCCGCCCCCGAGAGCGGCGTTGGTGCTCATCTCGCGAGATCCTGGGAAACCAGTATTCGACAAGCCCTCCTGCCCGTTACGAACGCATTGGCTAGTAAGTTTTTTTCTACGATTCAGAACATATTCTCCATGCAGTAAATCATCCATTAAATCAACACGTTAAAAACATGTTAAGTTAGTTTATTCCAGAGTAGTAACCATCTGTATAAAAATAGACAAACACGTTATGTCCATTCAAAAACGCATTTAATTTGTATGTAATTTTTTTTTATACATTTCGAATTTTTTGAAGTTTCGAAACTCTCGACTGTTTGGCATATTTTTACCATTATTTAAAAAAAATCAGTTCGCAAAGAACAAACATTGTTATACGTACATTGATGGAAATTAAACGTTGATGGTTGTTAAATTATCAGAAAAAATCAAAATCACCTATGTTCACAATTGATTATTTACTACGATTTGACGTCTTCGTCTGTGAAACGTCGCAGAAACGCAATGCTTATCAAGTTACGAAACGGTACATATCAGTACTTGGAATAATGAAGATTCGATATTTAAAATATCCAGTAAATTAGATTTCCGCCAAAGCTTTTTTTATCCTTTGAATACCATTTTACGAATTTATTCGCGGTTGTTCATTTAATGGAAGATTCGGACGCAAATTAATTTATTGACCGGCACTGAATTATCCTTGTAGATCAAGAACAATCGACCGAACCGGAAGAAAACGTGACGGACATGTCGCAGCTGTATCAGATATTTCCCGACGAGGTTCTCGGCTCCGGTCAATTCGGCATTGTCTACGGTGGTGCGCATCGCAAGACCGGTCGCGCAGTTGCGATAAAGGTAATCGACAAGCTGCGTTTCCCAACGAAGCAAGAGGCCCAACTAAAGAATGAAGTCGCGATACTGCAGAATCTCTCTCACAGTGGAGTCGTTAATCTCGAGCGTATGTTCGAGACCCCCGAAAGAATATTCGTCGTGATGGAGAAGCTTAAAGGCGATATGCTTGAAATGATACTGAATTCAGAGCGCGGAAGGCTGAGTGAACGTATCACTAAATTTCTCATAACGCAGATACTTGTCGCCCTCAAGCATCTTCACAGCAAGAACATCGTTCACTGCGATCTCAAACCGGAGAACGTGTTGCTAAGCAGCAATAGCGATTTCACGCAGGTGAAGCTCTGCGATTTCGGATTCGCTCGTATTATCGGCGAGAAGAGTTTTCGCCGTAGCGTCGTCGGTACGCCGGCTTATCTCGCTCCCGAGGTATTGCGCAACAAGGGATACAATCGTTCCCTGGACATGTGGAGCGTTGGCGTAATCGTCTACGTGTCCCTCAGCGGAACGTTTCCCTTCAACGAGGATGAGGATATAAACGAACAGATTCAGAACGCCGGCTTTATGTATCCGCCGAATCCGTGGCGTGAAATATCCTCGGACGCCATAGATCTGATAAATAATCTGCTTCAAGTGAAGCAAAGAAAACGCTACACCGTCGACAAGAGTCTCCAGCACGTTTGGCTACAGGATTATCAAACGTGGTGCGATCTTCGACAGCTAGAGGTACAAGTTGGCTGTCGTTATCTCACCCACGAGAGCGACGACGCGCGCTGGATGTCGTACGCGAGTCAGCGAACATGACACAACTATTTGCCTACTGTTAACATCGAATCATCGCCGAATCCTCCCCCGCTACAGAAGGGATGGGCCCGCAGCGCCCGGGCCACACTACGCCGCTTCATTCGTGCCTGAAACAAACTATAGTACTGAGATAAAGAGATCCCCGAGAATCTCATTTATGCCCCTTCCCTTTTTAAGGAGGGTGTATCGTTACTTCCCCAGCCAAAAGTAACATTTTTTTAATGATTTTTCGAGAATTTTTTTAATTATCTTTCGATAAAAATCGACAAATTGATGGTGGTTTGAAAAAAAGTATCGAATTTTACTTTTTTTTCGACAGTTTTTCGTTAAAAAGTAAAAATATGAGCATTTAAAAAGAAAGCTTCAAAGAAAAGAATGGTGTGAAGAACGTTGTGTCAAAATTTGGGACGGATAGATTGAAAGCTCTTCACTCTTTGAGAGTGTAAACCGTATACAGCGAGTGTAAAAAGATTTCTTGAAAATTTTACACCCGAATAATCCCTTAATACGGCATAATAATTATTCTAAAAAGTTGTTAACAAATTCGTTAACAAATAATTGTTCGACGAATCATCAGGTAGGCTTTTTTTTTTAGTGAAAGGTCATTCGTTCATTTTTCCGAATACACATGAATTTAAAAAAAAAATTCTCTAATTTTTGAAAATACCGTCTTTGGTAAAATTTTTGATCGATATTCGTGAATATGTTCAGTCGGTAGCCCAGAAAGTTTAATAGGGGATGTTTATCCGAACTCATATCCAAAAATTGTGATTTTTCAATCATAAAAAAAGAAAAATTGGAGTTTTAGAAAAAATTCAAAATATTTTAGATTGACAAATGATCCGTTGAACAATTTTTTAAACTAATTTTAACTAATTGGTTATACATTTTTTCGCATTATTATTATGCGAAGTTAATCTCTTATATCTCTCACTTTTAACTTGAACCGTAACGATACACACCCCTTGAAGAAAAAAAAAACTACCCCGTCAGCCCGTTGTCATTGTTCTCACTTTTACTCAAATAACGAGTCTTTCTAGAGTTTTAACAACAAAAAAAAAGACAAACAGCGAAGAAAATACAATTTATTGGCTCAAGAAAAAAGCCGTTAGGTTTGAGAAAAAAATCAAGAAAATTACTATATCGTAGTTAGACGGTGCCTGGTGGTAGGAAAAAGCCTCTCGTTGTACCACCCGCATCGTTTTAATCCCCCCTTTTTCAAAACTTGAATAATACTCTTCGAAGCTTTCTGCTCTTTGAATAATAATTAATACGATAATTCACTTTGACCCCAGTGATCCAACGGAGATTTTTACGAATATTATAAAAAATAGGATTTAAAAGAAATAATAAAAAAAAGGGCCTGTATGAATTTTACGGCATCGGGTTACGGGTCTGCTCGGCGGAGATGGCGATTGGGGTGTCCCCGTCGATGAAATTACGTTGTCGCGAGACGAGAGACAAGTCCCAAGGCTTCGTTAGTCTTCCGGTATATATTCGAGTATAATATTTCATAAGCCGTTTTAATATTATATTAGCGACGACGTTTACGCATTCCACCGCTGGTTGGTTTTTTTAGACATTCCAATATTGAAATCGTTCGTCTAAAATGATTAATGAGTGTTGAACGACGACGATGAGAGTGATAAAAAGTAAGTGATTGTATTCGAGATTTTATCGAAAATCGAATTCGTATCGCGAAATTGAATTTTTGGGAGAGAAATATGCTGAAAGTGGCTTTATTCGTTCTTTGTACATTGGAAAAAACACTGCTTCTCTCCGGGTACTAGTTGTTAGCGCACTGCCACACGCGAAAACTTTTCAACTCATAGCGTGGAATTCCTCGAAGAAAAAATATTTACCGTTCGTGCCAATCGCGGATTGAAAGTATCTACTTTTTTCCTTGTTTTCTCACCAAATCGAGGAGTACTGACGACATTTTTTTAAATTCAAATTCGTTCGCGACAGAAATTTCCGAAAGCGATTTTTTGGACGCGGCGTTTGTCTAATTTTTTTTTTTCGAAAGTCGGATGCGATATCTATAAATGTTGCTTTTTCATTTATTCAGCAGGACACATTATTCACAGTACGAACAAACGATTAGCAATATTCGACTGCGAACAGAGAAATAAAAGTAATACAGAATTCCAACGGTAACAAGTGAAATATCGCTATTCAGAAAGTTTTTTTATTCCCATTCAATAATGAATATCTTACGAAAAAGAGCTCAAGTTACCGAATAAAACGTGTCGAAGGTTTTAGCAGCTTGAATCATACACTGTACACACCGAGGAATTTCATTAGGAACCTTTCCGCGAGCAATAAGACAGCATATTTTAAATTCTAGTTTGCACTTTAATGACGACGACGACGAGACGAATATAGAGACTGGTGCCGCGATCTTACGAACGCATAATAGAACAAAACAAACAAACAAAAAATACGAACAAAAAAAATTAAAAACAAAATACCGCGTGTAACCGCGTAGGCTAAGAATTGTATTTTAGTTGTCTCTACTTCAGCTAATAATTATGCAACAAGATGTACAAGTTGTGACCTGGTTGTGGGATCTGATTAATTTTAGGCAAAATATCTTTAACCAATTTGTTTCGATTCGTTTCTTTTTTCCTTTTTTTATACTCAATTTTTATTAATTAAGTGTTCGTTACCACAGAACGAATCAGACATTTATTAGTGCGTACAAATCACGAGATTGAGCTTTAAGCCGTTTCTTCTTTTTACAATACGTATATCTATTTAACTATGTAATTAGCATTACGTTGATTACAATTACGTTGCTTCGTGGATGATGCTATCGGTTTATTTTATTTTTTGCGCCTCTGTTAGATTGTTATTTTGCACGAGTCTCCGTGTCTGATTATCTCTTCGAGGCATTCCAATCTTTAGGTATTCGACCCCTAAAATTCGATCGTTTGATTACTTTTTTTTTTTTTTAATATTATCGACTGCGATTCTGGTTGGCCGCATCCCGTTTGACGATTGCAAGATCTGAATTTAAAAAAAAATTAGTACCAAAACAGTATACTTCTTCAGACACGGATTGTACCGTCTTACATATGTTATATATATATTTACGAAGATTATTCAACTGCATTGAAATACAACGTATGTCATTTACCTATTTTAATGTTATGAAATATACATTATTTTTATAATCCAAAAAAAAAAGATACGACTGAAAAATTCCTATGTGTGTCGACGAAAAAAATAACTGATTAACGCGGGCACTTTGTGCTCAAACAGCCGAAGTACCGTTTCTTAAAAACTCCTACAACACTTAAAAAGGGGGAGAAGACACCTACTTGAAATAATAGGTGTTCGTCAAGCGCATCCAGAGTCAACGTGTGACACGGTCAGTAGATGAATTTGGATTAAACAGCGCGGACTTTGTGTCTAAGCAGTCACTCGCAAGAAAAAAACTACGATGGAAAAACGAGATATTTTAATAATTCTTTTATTTTCAATCGCAGAGATTCGCGAGTGGGTAAAAGCCGAATGGGTGGAAATTCCGCAATTTTCGGACGTTCAAAAAGTCTACCGGGTGCCGGGATTCAGCAAATTCGAGATCAATCAGAAGTTGTACGTTATCAACACCGAAGCACCAGCGCTTCATGGATTTCCCAATGTTACGACGATGATTCACGGAATTAACAAGTTACACATTAACAAACCACCGCAGATGTCTCAGTCGTGGATCAACAAACCGATGGAAGCAAGTTTGAGCGGCTTGGATACGAATAAGATACACGTTAATAAACCTTCGGAATTCTCTCAATCGTGGTTTGCGAAACCAACGGAAGCGAGTTTAAGCGGCATAGACTCGCCGCAGATAACTGTTACAGAAGAAACGATATATCTTCCTGGAAGCAGTCCGTCAAGCACCCGTCCGACACCGCAAAATATTGAAAATTTTCCTGATGATAACCATTACGTGACGGTGGAAGAGGAGCACGAAGAAGAGGACGCAACGGTCTCGACTATTCGTACCACCGAGCAAACTTCTAGCGCTGATAATCGAACTACTACGTCGGAGAAACCCGCTTCACAGGAAAACGGAGAATCGGATGAGGATAATGATTCCAATCGAAGCTTCCTTTACTTCATACCGGTGGAATTATTCAGAAAAGTTCATCGTACTCTCAAGTCTCAACCAGCTACTTTGAAGGGGAAAATGCATTTTTTGAAGAACTTCGAAAAGGCACTTCTCGCTGAAATACGTGAGTCGAGGATGTTGCAGCGATTTTTTCGTTTTTTTTTTTTTTGCTTAAGAAGGAGTTTGGAGAGATGAAAAACGCGAAAAGTCAGATTTCACAGTGAAACGCATAACTTCCGTCTTTTGCCCGGCGGGCTGTCGGGAGTTAAAGATTACGTGTATCTCTCACGAATTTCTCATTCAATTTCAATTAGCCGAAATTTCATGAAAAGAAGTTAGTATAGATAGAATTAACGACTTATAATTGTTATTAACTTACGTAACTCGTTTCGATTTTGTCCCGTAGACTCATCATTGTCATTAAAGTATGTCTATCGCAAAATAGCTAAAAAGGGAACCAAAAAATATTAGTCACTTTTTTTCGTTATTCGTCATTTTTTTTTCAATATTTTTTGACAATTGTTTTTGTAACACTCTAAACGGAAGTATATTCTGGTGAAAAAACTCGTTTTATTATCTCCTACAGTTTCTGGGGGAAAAAACTTGAGACTCTTCAGACGATAAAAAATTATTTAATTGTATTCGAGATTACAAAGATTTTTATCTACATGATATACAAATATTAACGATATTTTAACAATTGAAATTTTGTTGTCAGAGAAGAGACTGGTACCCGTACTCGCTCCGGTCCGAAAAAGAAGAGATTCTCGCGGTGATCACGGTTGGGACGAACACGACGACGGCGTTGGCTTCCCTTCGCTCGAAGGGGCCCTGATGGCCATTTCGTTTTTAACGTTCGCCGTTTATCTCGTACAATTAGTTATGGTATATCTCATTGTTACACTCGATTTCTCACGTTGGTCTCGACATTCAACACGTTAATAATGTTTCGATTTTTTTTTTAGATGCTGTTTAGAAATTTGGGCACACAACCGACCCCCGGCACGGGAACGGCAACCGTTCTTTTCAACAGGAACAAAAGATCCGTCGACGATTTAAACGAGCGTACGGCACGGATTCTCGAGTATCTGGACAAATACGCCAACATTCAAACTATTGACAATTGAAAGGCCCGTTGGTGTATAACGCAATAAACAATTGTTGATTTTCTTAATAAAAACGATTCTGGCTTCTTTTTTTATAGTTACGCGCCTACACAGGAGTTTCGTTGAAAATCGCGAGAAATGAAACTGAATATTTTTAGAATAGTTAGCCTTCAATGACGACAATAACGAATATAGAGACTGGTGTTGCAATAGTATGAACGAATAACAGAACGAGGCGAAAAAAAAGAGAAAAACAGAATTAACCGCGTATACGAAGAATTTATTTTCAGTTGTCTTTACTGAAACTAATAATTATTAAGCTTCGTTTATATTCGTATCATTAAATTTTTTACACAATTTTTATTAATTGGGCGGTAATTTCATTTAGATCGTTATAAACAATTGATTGACAATTTTTAGATGAACACGATTCCCGCATTTTTTTACACAAAAAGAATTTCAAAGAATCCCGGCTTGCCGTCGCGTCGAAAAAATAACTCAAAACAGCAACTATATTCAAGGCGCGAAAAAACATGTTTTAGCTTTCGGTATTCCATTGGCATTCCATTTCGGAACCATTGCATTCATATTTTTCGCCATTTTTCGCGGGGTTCATCAGGCGCCGACCATATATCTTGACCTATCTGGAACATGACGGCAACCCAGCGGGAAGACGTCTTTGACGAAAGAAGGGAAATTCATATCTCAACCACGGTTGAAGCCCCTACTCTATTGCGAAATCGTTTACCATCATTTACCACCCGGTTCTTTCTACTTCATTGTTTTTGAACGTGTTTTTGTTTTGAAAATTCGTGGACAAATAGATTTTATAGCTTCTCGGAATTTGGAAAATAAGAAAGAATGTTCAAACCCTGAAAGCTTACAATTCCCTGTTTGATAAATACTTTAGCGAGGGAGCCATCAAAACGATTAACATCTTCGAACATTTTTTCGTCATTCAGAAGACAACTCATTTTTTTTCTATTTTTAATAATATTGCTTAAAGATAGGGTTCTTAATAATATTTCAGGGCAGAGGCGCAATCAAGGTGCGATTTAATTCGCGCCGCGTAATCACTTCTATTTTTATCCGTTCAATTTCGTTTCCTATTTTATCGACGAATTGCGGGGACGCATTTCGTTACACATGCGCGAATTTTCGTAAATCACAATGCGATGTCGCGCGCGCGTGAAGGAAGTCTCGAAAGATGAAATATTTTTGTGGTTATGGACGATTCGCTTAGAAATCGCGGGAAACGCGTTCCTCCGGAGGTGTCGGAGCAGTCTGCTCTCTGATGCATTAGAAAATTAACAATCAATTATAATTATTTTTTTAATATTCCTTCGTCTCTCGATTTATCCGCGAGTGGTAATAATTTTTTCGATATATTATTTTTTTACATTATTGAATCCGTCTGTTCGAAGCGAAGATTGAATCGGTCGTGAAACTCCAAATTGACAAAGCTAACCCTTCGAAATAAGGAAATATCGGGATTGTTTTGCAAGTGAGCGGGGCAAAAATTAGTTTATTCGGAGCACCTAGTTTTTGTTTGTCTACATCGAGAGGCGCAAGAACATCGCAATCGAAAACCTTGGCAAAATTAATTCGTGTAAACGAAAAAAGCACAAAAATCGCTACGATTTTACGCTCGACGTTTTACAACAGAGTCAGCTATGAGTGTCTAAAAGTTCGAGCAATGAGCCGTTCTACCGTCAGAAGCAATGACACCCCCCGAGGAAAAAACTCCGGAATCAAAGACGATAGAAAGAAGGAAACAGTCAACGGCATGTCACCAAATTCCAAGGATTACGGGAGCTCCGCAGACGATTCTCCCGCCACGAGTCGCTATGGAAGAGCCATAAAGCCCAAAACGCCCACCAACTTGGAGGGCGATTCTCCAAAGGTAAGTTAACATCTGTAACAAAAAGTCTCACATGTTTTTTTTACTAACGATCAAAATTTTTTAAGTGTTGAACTATTTTATTTATTTTTTCAATTACCACTATTTATCGTATCTTATTATGTCGCTCGATAGTTACATCATTTTTTTTTTCAGACTGTAAAAATGCCAAAGCATCGCAAGTCGTTTAGACAATTGCCGCAGTTAACAGAGAAAAGCAATGGTTTTGTAAAGAAACAGAAATCCGAAAGTGACGATTCCAAAGAAACAAGTGTTACGGATAGTCCAGCGGAGGATAAGGCTTCGTCAAAGCATAAGGAGATTCACGAATGCCCATTCTCGGTGGGACAACTTGCCTGGGCGCTCGTCGGTAACTATCCTTACTGGCCATGCGTCGTGACGTTGGATCCAGTTGCGCAAATACACACTAAACCAAGAGGTGAGAATATTTATGAGCATTCAAAATAACAAGAAAGCAGCAATGTTTATAACAATAAAATTTCGAAAAAAAAAACATTATGTTTATGATGTGTGCTGCAGTGTTCTGTCTCTCGTTTTATTTTTAATTCACAAAAAAAATAGAACAGCAATCATAAACAGTACCGGTCAGCTATTTATGACTTAGTGTCCAATCGCATGTATTTTCTTTTTATAATTATATCAATTCATGAAATATATAAATAGGCTAAAAAAATTATTATCATTCGTATTGTCATTAATTATTCGTTCATATAAAAAAAATATTTGGTTAACTACCATTGCTTTCATGTTTTATCTTTTTTTACAGACAATTAGTGTATTGATCAAAAAGTGTATTTACTAGAACCTGTTTTTGGGAATTTATTGTTTCCTCATGGAAAAAAATATTCTTTCGCAAAAAAAGATATGGAGATTTCAACTAAAATGCATTCATTGAAAACATTGAAAACACGCATTCATAAAAAAAGTTGGCATGTGTGTGTTACAAGTTCCAAAAATCGACACAATCTTTCTGGTTATATCTGGACAAAAAACTCGACGCAAATAAAATATTCTTAAAATTTAGTTGATCGTATGGGGGCAATCCTCATTGATCGTTTCTTTCAAATGTTAGCGAATATTTTACCTTTTTTTTATACTCGTTGCTCGTGTTTTCGAGAGACCGAAAACTCGGTTGTGAAACATTATTCAATGTAAAGAAGAATTTTGTTAAAAAATGACAATGAAGATAATTTTCTTGCAGCATTCGGAAGAGCCATAGGTCATATCGTTCACGTACAATATTTCGGTGACAAAGGTCGTCACGGTTGGGTGTCCGAAAACGCGATGATTCCGTTTACGGGTCTCGCCGATTTTCACAATCTCGCAAAGAATGCGAGTCCCGAACCGAAGAAAAAAAACGGCAAAAATACGGGTTTCTTTATCAAGCCGCACCTAAATGCAAAATGGACAACCGCCGTCGATGAAGCGACGGAAGTATTGCCGATGACGGACGCTGAAAGAGCCGAACACTTTAAGCCCCGAGAGGAAAAAAGCGAATACGAAAAATTATTGGAATTAGCAACGAACACAAAACCGAGCGGGAAACGCGATCGTTGGAGCGAAACTGCGGAGCCGAATCCGAAGCGCGTAAAGCGCGAGGAAGCGCACGCGGAAGAGGCAAGCGACGAACCGGAGAAGAAGAAATCTCAAAAAACGACGACGGAATTGGATAACAAAATGAGTATTAGTCTGAACACGGAAACCCCACCAACGCCGCCGTCGAGTCACAAAGATTCAAGCGACGAGTCGTCGGTCATAAAAAAGGCGAAGATAAAGAAGCGTAAAAAAGATTTGGATGGCGATTTCGAGTTGTACTACGAACGAAATCGGGACATGATAGAGGACGCGCAGCCGGACGCAACGGAGGCTGAGATTAGAATATATCTCGAGAAAACGTGGGAGAACATGACTCTCACGCTACGTGGCAAATATCGTTCGAGGATAATGACGACGAACGACGCCTCGATTAAGGAAGGATCGACGGATCACGAGGAAGAATCGTCCGTCGATTCGGACTCGAAATACAGCAAAAAGACGAAATCGAAGAAAATCGAGGAGGAGGAGACTCGAGTTGGAAAACATCGAACCCGAGTTAAAACGGCGAGCGGCATTCAATCAAAGGAAGGGTCCACCGACCACGAGGAAGAATCTTCCGTCGATTCCGATTCGAAGTACAACGCGAAATCGAAGCTCAAAGCCGAGAAAGCAGAATCGCGCGTCAGCGATGCTACGAAGAAAACTCGTCCGTATAATTTATTTCGCGGTACGAAACAGGAGAGGGTTTGCCAGATCTGCGAGAGGACCGGGGACTTGACGAGATGCAAAGGACCGTGTTACTCGTATTTTCATCTGTCGTGCGTTAAGCCCGGAGAATCGAGTTCCGAGTGCAGTATGGATGAAGATACGACGAACGACTCTTTGTTTCAGGACTTGAAGGAAATTCGGGAAAGCATCGCTAACGAGGATGACGGTAAGTCTAAATAAAAACGCAACGAAAAAATGCATCTACTGTTTAGAATTCCACGTTCACTAAACCTATAATCCATAAGTGGGAGAATCGATTTGTATCCTACTGAATTATTTAAAAAAACACAGAGTAACCGTAGTTCATCGACATATTACTTAGAAAAATCAAGCCATTGCAATCATTCCGAAATTGTTTAAAAACCGGCAACCGAAAGTAAAGAACTTTTTTAGAATACCGTTGAAATGTCCGTCAAAACTAAATGTCGAAAAATCCGAAACCCAATGCAATTAAAATAACCATAAATAAAAAGCACTTTGAATAATCGAACTCAATAATCGATACAGTTGAACTTTTTTTTTATGTTGTTTCTCCAAGAAAGTTGCTTTTGAAAGTACAGTAATTAATTTGCGAGAAACAACTAAACGAAAGAACTCTTAACGTTCGATTTATTCCGTAACGTTGAGACCTTCATTAATAATGATTTTTCATTCTTACTTTTATGCATAGTGTTTTTTTTTTAATACTGTGAAAAATAAAATGCTGTTAGGACGAAATTGTTGGATGATCCGGAGGCACTTTGTATTTTACTTTGTAAGTGAATACGCAACGATAAGGAATCTATAAATCGAATTAATTATTTCAGAGAAAAATGACGAAATTCTGGAAGACGAAACATTCAAGTGTATAGACTGTCTGTCCGGAGTAGCGCCGGCGTGTTTCATTTGCAACGAGCGCGAGGACGACAGAGTACGATGTTCCGTGATAGCATGCGGAAAGCATTATCATCCTCTTTGTCTAAAAATGTGGCCTCAATCTCACTGGCAAGGTGGTCGACTAACGTGTCCATATCACGTTTGTCACACGTGCACCTCGGACGATCCGCAAAACGGTCATTTGCGAGCATCAAACGAGAAGATGGTTCGATGCGTCAGATGTCCGTCCGCTTATCACGCTTCGACGTCATGCTTGCCGGCCGGTTCGGATATTCTCACCGGCAGTCAAGTTATTTGCCCGAAACATTACAAAGCTCCCGGTCCACCGGTCAACGCGACATGGTGCTTTCTTTGCACAACCGGCGGAAGTCTTATTTGTTGCGATACTTGTCCAACATCCTTTCATCCAGAGTGCCTTGGTAAGAAATAATATTACCGATTTTTTTTCATGACAAAACATTTTTAGCGAGACTTCCGAGTGGAAATTGTCGCCAATAAGCGTTATGGTTACGGGGTATTCAGTAAAAAAAAATACGAAGTGTTACAGCTCTCGAGAAATCTAGTAAAAAAATGAAAATGTTCTTCAAAAAGCGTTAGCATCCCTTCTGGATATTCAGTAAAAATATTCAGAGTATCGTCTAAAAGCATCACGACCCTTCGGAAAATCGAGTAAAAAAAATGCGAATTGTTCTCAAAATTTTTGCGAGTCTTTTGGGAATTGAGTAAACAATGCAAAATGTTCTAAAAAAATGTTGCGGTTCTTCTGGAAAATTATTTAAAAAATGCAAACTGTCTCCAAAATTTATTATGATCCCTCTGGAGTAACAGAATGATCGGTGCCTGGTGAGCTCTCACGACGTGTTTATGAATTATAATAAAATTGTAGTCCTAAAACTAAAGATCCCGAACGTGTCTTTACATACGATTTTCGTGAGTACATACGGATATAGGTACTAACCATTCTTTTTCTACGTTCTGTTTGCTTTTATTGGTTTTTTCTCGACTCAAATGAGTGTCGACGCAGCGATAGGCTAATATTGCTGGGACTTGCAGGTATCGATGCGCCCGACGGTGCTTTCATCTGCGAGGATTGCGAAACCGGTCGAATGCCGCTCTACGGTGAAGTTGTGTGGGTGAAACTTGGCAATTACCGGTGGTGGCCCTCGAGAATATGTTTCCCATACGAAATTCCGCTAAATCTTGAAGCTATTTCTCATCATCCGGGTGAATTCTGCGTTATGTTTCTCGGCACGAATAATTATTACTGGGTTCATAGGTGAGAAATCGTTACACTCGAAGAAAATCCAGCGATTTTCAATGTTCTTCAAAATGAAGCAACTGTTCAAACCGTTTATCTATGCCTACAGGGGTCGAGCTTTTCTTTACCAGGATGGTGATGCGAACGCCAAAGTTTCGCTCGGGAAGAAAAACGTGGACGAGGCTTACAAGAAAGCATTGGAAGAAGCGAACGAGCTTCATCAACGTCTCAAAATCGAAAGAGTCGCGATTAAGGATTCGGAATCACGGATTCTAAAACCACCGCCTTACGTTAAATTGAAAGTGAGTTTCGAAAAGCTTCGGAATATTTTGCCGACGATATCGGGACAAATACGATAAATCGTTTTTTATTTGAATCAATAGGTAAACAAACCCGTAGGCAACGTAAAACCCGCCGAAGTTGATAGCATGGTCGCTTGCGAATGCGACGCGAAGTGGGACAATCCTTGTTCGCCGGATACCGATTGTCTCAATCGTATTCTTTCGGTCGAGTGCAGTCCGGGCATATGTCCGGCTGGACCGAAGTGCAATAATCAAGCCTTCGTGCGTAGGAAATATCCGTCTATGGAACCATTTCACACGGACGGACGCGGCTGGGGTCTTCGAACTCTCGAAACCATAGCTGAGGGACAATTTGTTATCGAATACGTGGGCGAAGTTATCGACGAAGCCGAGTACAAGCGTCGATTGCATCACAAAAAGGAACTGAAGAATGAGAATTTTTATTTCCTCACTATCGATACCTGCCGAATGATCGATGCTGAACCAAAAGGAAATCTCAGTCGATTCATGAGTAAATTTCCTCATTTTTTTCATATAAAGTATGGATAGACTTTTTTAAAGAGAATTTCAAAATGATTTAATGGTTGTTTATCGTCATTTATAGATCACTCGTG
Source organism: Cryptus viduatorius (assembly GCA_964006125.1). Classification (NCBI taxonomy): domain Eukaryota; kingdom Metazoa; phylum Arthropoda; class Insecta; order Hymenoptera; family Ichneumonidae; genus Cryptus; species Cryptus viduatorius. The sequence goes on along the minus strand of OZ023225.1, from coordinate 977,750 downwards.
TCAACCGAATTGCGAAACTCAGAAATGGACCGTAAACGGTGACACGCGGATCGGTCTATTCGCTCTGCGCGATATAGAGATCGGTGAGGAACTGACTTTCAACTACAACTTAGCATGCGATGGAGAGACACGGAAACCGTGCCTATGTGGCGCACCGAATTGCAGCGGTTTCATTGGCCTGAAAGTTCAGAAACAACAGTCGAACGCTGTGCAACAGACGAAAATTGAAATGGCTGAGAAGGCTGAGAGAGTCGAGAAGGCTGAGAAAGCCGAGAAGGCTGAAAAAGCTGAGAAGGCTGAAAAAGCCGAGAAAGCTGAGAACACTGAGAAATTAAAAGTTCAGCGACGGTAAGTAGCAATTCCAATATTCATAATACGGTTTTGCCGAAAAAACAATCTTCGAAATGTTTATAACTTTTCAGTTCCTTTACTAGTTCGATCAAAGTCAATACCAAAGACACCAATAGTCACTTGTGTGTCAACTACACAAATTGAAATTGCTTTTTCACAAAAACAAAGCTTTCTTTAGACGGAAGCGAAATTGTAAGAGGTTCATTTGTTTTATAAATATTTGTTGATATTTTTATAAAGGATTTTTAAATATTTTCTACTTAAATGGAAATGAAGCTTTGCAGTTCTTCATTTTGCTAGCAGGAGTTTTTTTTACACCATCGGAACACGCCCTTCCGAGTGTTAAATTATGAAATACTTTTTATAGACATTTTTCTTTTCATTTTTTTTTCCATGAAAAAAAAACATACAAATTTGCCTTCTGCGCATGAAATCGATTGAACCCTCTATAAAATTTCAAATATTGAACGATAGAGTATGAATAATTTTCTGATTTTAATACATAAATATAATTAACGTATCGTGTTTACGATTCTGTAATTCTTTGTCCTCTGTCCGTTTAACGGGCTTCTGAAGCGGGAAAATCCGAAAAAATGTATTAAACAACTCGTACTCAAGTTTCTTTTCTCATTACTTTAAAGTGCCAAGAAAATGTTTGCCTGCTGGTCTTGTGGGAAGGCGTTAGCGGATTCCGACGATTATTTGAAGTGCGGTCAGCGGACGTGCACCAAAAATTATCATAGAACTTGCGTAACGATTGACGAGGAAGATTTCAAATTCAGTTGCCCGTGGCATTATTGTAAAGAATGCAACCGCAGGACCGGCGCCCACTGCAATTATTGCAGTACAGCTTACTGCCAAGGTGAATATTTTTTATAAGTATTTTTTAAATATTTTTTATTTAAATAATTATAACTGCTACAATTTTTTATTGCAATCGATCTTTCCTCAACTGCTAACTGTACTATTCAAGGAGGAGGTTACATCGCTACAGTTTCAGCTAAAAGTGAAATTCAGAGCGAATGCCGAATATTTTCCAATGGAATAAGAATCTGAAAAAAGTCAATCATACAGACGGTCCTAAGAATGTTCATTTTGTATAATAATAATGTCAAAATGTTATGAACAAATTAATTTAAAATAAGTTTTCAAGGAGTCATTTGGTAACCCCCCTTTTTTCTCGCAGAAATTCATCCGTTACTCTTCCAAAATGCGGACGATTTTTTTTAGAATTTTTCTAATTGATTATTTCTCCTATTTTTTTTTTTGTTTTTTTTTATAGGATGAAAGTTTACGATTTTTAGGTACGAGTTCGCATTAGACTCAAGAAGAGTTTCAAAATTTCAAAAGAGAAGTTTCAAAATTCAACAAATCAACTTGTGCCAAAAGGAATTAAGTTACCAGATGATTCATTGAACAATTTTTTAAAAAGAATTTGTTAATAACTTTTCAGAATGATTACTATGCAAAATGAATGTTCTGCCACACCTTCTGTGAGGTGTTCTTTTTTTTTTAGTTTTTTTTTATCTCATGGGAATGACTTTGAAATTCCTTCCGAATCTTGCTTTTGGTTTGGGAATGTAGCGATGCACCCTCTTCAAATTTATAAAAATTTCTGAACATTTTGATATTTTTCTGCTCAGCTCATCTAGACGGTAATTTAGCGGAATACAACGGTGGTTATGCATGTAAAGTACACGAGGATACGGACGGTCGTAAGTCGCTTACCGAGGACGAGGAGAAAGAAGACTCGGACAATGACACGGAAACGGAAAAAACGTCGTCGTCGTCGATAAACTCGGATAGTTCGGTATTTACAGAAAAGACAGCATCGTTACCACGTGAAACATCGCCGAGAGTCTCGATCGTGGAGGTAAGAAAAAACACGTAGTATCCGAATCCATTGATCGGCGGAACGAGGCCTCGAAACGTGTTTACCGTTATTTCGGAGCTTCTCAATCACAAATATAGTTGACGATGTAAAGATTCCGAGAAAACTTCGAAAGTAATTTCCGCTGGGCGCGATGGCGACATTAGAAGCAAGAAAACACGAGTATCGTTAGAAAATCGGTGGCGGAGAAGGAGCATGAAGTTGGTACGGGCGATAGTTTTTTTTTTTTTTCGGAACCGTGCGAAGTCGCAACGCGAGAAAATCGATAAAATCCCGGGACGCTCTCAGGGAGATCGTAGTCATCCCGTTAAGTTCGGGGACTGCAAATATCATTGAACTTAAAGGATAGATATATCAATATGGAGCCGAACGAGAATTTTTGTCGTTCGGGTTCACCGTTTGTGTTCGACATTCGATTCACTTTATCAATTATTTTCTACGCATTTTTTTTGCCGTAAGCCTGTGTACATTTAATGCGCAAAGAATGTAATCAATGAATATACGAAAAAAAGAAAAACAACGACGTTGTTTGTATGAATTGGCTAAAGATAATATAAATATTATCGATGTAAACGTCCAATGACAAATGGATCCTACGAATATGTGAAGCTATATATGTTGTTTTTTTTATTACTTAGCACCCCAACCCTCATAGCATTAGCGGTAGTGTAGTTAATACGCAACAATTTTCTTTTTCACTCAATCACAAGGAAACGGCGCGAAGCATATGTGTACAACTATTGTATTTTTACAATAATGGAAAAAAAGTACTTAAAAAAATAAATAATTGCCATTAAAAAAATCGAATCATCTTTTTTGTTTTTTTTTTATATATTATTATTATCATTTTTGTTTTTTTCAGTGCCAAAATATTTTTTATATTATGGCAAAAGTAAACATTTTCTCGAATCATTATCGCAAACCGATAAAAAAATTTAAAAATCCGTATAGAACGGCGTATATTTGTCTCGACTATCGACTAATAAAAGTAAAATGTTCGATTTGAAATCGAAACAATTCGTATACTTTAGAGGTTTGTTTGAAGCTTACATGCGGGATTTCCTGCAAAAAAAAGTCTACAATTGCGCAAAATTTGTTTCGCACCATTTCCTTGTCGGTTACTAATGTAGAATCGTACAAGTGGTATTATTTAGTAGTTGGAAGGCAGAATGGTTACTGGAATGTGAAAAAAAAGTATGCATCTCCGAAATGGTTCGATATATTATCTTTGGTTTTTTTTTGTTTACGGAATATGTCTCTGGGTATTGTTTGCTGGCTTCTGAATTTTTCGTTTTTCCAAAAGACCTCTCGTACATCGATGTTAAAGTATTAGCGTGTATGTTCGATGATTGACGTTATCGCACACACTTCAATCTCGCGTGTAGTTGGGCATAAATTCGTTGTATCAGCATTTATTCGCCTAAGCGACCAATATACCTCTCGCAGGTACAATTCAGCAGCGAGGAAGGCGAAGAATCGCAAGAGTCGCAAAAAGAAGATTCGATTAATCTCGACGAAAGTTTTGATGGAACGAAGGAAAATAAGAGCGCTCTTCCTACACCGAGAAAAAAGAGCGCTGAGCGTGTGTCCTACAGAAAAAAACGTCATGAAAGAAGAATAAAGACTCTGAGATCCTTGACGCCGAGTCAGTTAGAGTTAATCATCGGTGGTAGTATAATCAGTGAGCCTTGATAGTCCATCACGGGTATCCCAGAAAAGAACCCCTAATTAAATTATTACGTTTCGTAAAAATTATACAGTCTCGACGACTCGCGTGTGCACAAAAAAAAAAGAATACTATTAACAATGCACCTTTTAATATTTATATTAGATGTATTAATTATTTATCTGACGCCACGATCGATCGGTGGATGTGGCTAAATTTATTATTAAGATATACCACTCATTTCCCTTCATTTTTTTTACATTAATTGACCAAAAAGCCGAAAACAAAGAAAAAAAGATAACTGTGACCTTACAGTCCGACTTAATGCATTTGACGATTGCGAGCCCTCGGACGAAAGATCGAATGAGAGATTTTACAGCATATTCTTTATAAGAAAACGAATTGTGAAGCCAGCATTTTTCTATACTTTGTAAGGAAGCGTTATTCGTTTCTGTTATAAATACATTCGTTTATAATACGATGAAAGAAATATACCAACGTTCCGGACGATGGACAGTCTCTGTCCTTGTTTTTCCTCAACAATACCGTCCACCGGATCCCCGTATATATTAATGATGACGAGAAAAACTTGTTTTTCAACAACTACGACACGGAGAGAATCTTATTTTTACTTATCGATGACCATTCAATGAATTCAATACAGAATTGCAGATAATTGGGAATCGTTCAAAACACGATTTTATTTTGTTGCAGTGGACGATTAAAAAGCCGGCAGCACAAAAGTCGAAAAAAAAATGATCGTTTGATAAATCTTACAAAGCTGTTGAGATCGTTTTCCAAAAGAGTTGTTTACTTTTAGTTTTTTCACACACTGAAAAAAGAAAAATTGCGCCGTTTTCGCGCAGTTATATCCTTTAATTTTTTTATGGTATCGATGACGTTTTCCAAAATAGTTCTCAACTTTTCCAGAGAAACATATCAATCATCAATATAAAAAATAGCAAATCGATTCTCCATCTTTATCGATTATCGGTAAAATTAACATTGATTTACACAACGCAATCCGGTGGAAACCAATCAATCGATGGTTTACTGTAATCAATTTTGCACGCTGATAATGACAGAAATGCAAATATTTATTTTTTTCAATTACGCGTTTTATACAGAATCGATTCGTCCGATTATCGTGAAATCGCCTTGAATTTCATACATTGGAATTAAACACAGTGTCCAAATCACTTAACAAACTGATCTCAACCACGGGACACGGTACGACAGTAAATAAAACGTTATTGCGCAATGTCGTTGACATACATAACTAAAGAAATATATATATATATGTATATATATTATACAAAAAAAATACATCTGCGGTATATGCACTGTACACAGTAAATCGCAAGAGCTTCGAGATTCGTTAGAGAACAATTCAGATCATAAGATTTCTTTCGACGCGATCGATTAAACGATAATTCTGTCTCTCAATAACACTTTGGATTCGTTCGTTACAAATACGCTATGGTAATATATATTCGTACATACAGTACCGAATGCTTTATACAAAAAAAATCGATTAATAATCATAGTTTGACAAAGTTTTCACTCGAGCTAATTGATTCAACGGTTTGTTAAAAAACGTCTAAAAAATATTACAGCTTTATATAACAGATCTTCGATTTGCTATCACAAAAGCGCGTGATAGAATTATTGATAACGCGATATCGGCATATTAGTGTATCAGCGAGGCTTACTAGAGATTATTATTTGTTTAATAATTATAATATTCCTCGATAACAGTGACGAAGTTATAATCGTGGCTCTCGGCCGTAATCCTGATACAATTTTGGACTGTCGAGTGCTGAGTGACTCCGCGTCGCGGCATCCGTCGACGCCGTTCCCGTTGATTCGGTATTCGAGTGCAAAGAAATTGTTTCCTCCGTCGGCGCCACGCCGATCTTTTTTCGCAATACCGGAGCTATAAAGTTTTGGCTGGTAGTCAAATCTCTTCTCGGTGCTGAGGTCTGAAAAAAAAAACACCAATTGCGCTTTATAAAATCAATAAATCGAGAATTGAGGAGATACAACGTCGATCATCCGGGGCCCATGGATAATTTGCGGTCGACTTTATTTAGCGTAATCCAAGTAAAAGAGTGGTAATTGAGTGCTTTACTTTAGAACATTTATGTTTTTACTTAATTTTCAAACGATAACTCGATTCTTCCGAGCAATGTATCGATGAAAAAGGCTTTCTCCGCGTTGGATTAATCGAAGATTTACTGTGTCTATTGGATACCGGATAATAGATGTTGGATATTGGTGATTGTATCGGTACCTTGGGTTTCGAAGCGGGTAACGTAGCTCCGGTGACGAGACCGAGAATGCTCGCCGCAAGACCACTGAGCTGCAGTGCAGCCAATGGCGAAAGACCTCGTCTAACAAGGCCAATGGCTAAAAGTGCAGCTTGCGCGAGAACGGGCGCCGCACCCGCCGCCCCGGCCGCCGCTCCCGCTAATTGACCGCCGCCTACGCTCGGTCCATACGCGAAGCACAAATTATGTCTATCCACCTGAAAACGAAACAATCGATTAAGATGATAATGCCTCTCGAAGTCACGTGTAGCAAAACGAGGAAATATTTATTTAATTACTCACTAAATGCTTCACTAACAGATAGAGAAGACCGAACGGCGTTATCAACGGACAAGCGACACTGTAGACAGTGGTCATCGTGAATACGAGAAGTAACCAGGCGTAATGAGCTCCCAATGGAAATTCCCACAGTACTGCTTTCCTAACGTGAACCCTTTCGGCTCTACTGCGTGCTATACAGAGCCTAAAGGTATACAACGCAAGTTCGGGAAATCTCACGAGTTCCAATCCGCTTCCGAGTAATGCCGCTGTTATGACGTAATTTACGAATAGAGCGCCCTGTAACAATTACTTTTATTCATTCGTTTATTCTCCTCATTACGTTCGTTTGAACAATTTTTTTGCGCTCTTGTTATCATGTCCGGTAAAAGGCCCGCAAAATATTGAAAACCATTTCCACAACTTTTTGAGGATATTTTTAAGATAGTGAAAGCCATAGAGAGAAGAATTATTCTTTTGCGATATTAATAAGAGTTTCACTCTTCCACGTACAATGTTAGATTTTTTGGCTCATAACAATAATAAGAAATTGCGATAAACAAAGTATCTTTGAACCGACAGACAGAACTCTTTGAGACAACTCTACAATTTTTTAAAGAACTTCTTTCACTATATTTTATAGTTAAGCTGACCATTTGAAGGCAATGACTGGTAAAAAATGTCGGATGTATATCGCGCGTTACCCACGCGTGGAGAATTTAAAAGTACATATTTTAAAAACTTGATATTTAAGGAAATAATAAGAAATTTACGAACATGTCCAGGATTTCCAGGACCTCTGGACACAACATATCTAAATTATAAATCATAAAGTTACGAATGATTATTACCTGATCAGCCAGAAATACGCATTCCCATCTTTCAGTGTTATTGCCCGCGTTTACCGTCCAGTTTATGAATGCCTGAGCGCTGGTGAGACCGAGACTCGGCAGAATTAGAACCATTATAAGAAGAAGCATCAACGTTTTTCGCATAACTGCTCGATTTAGGCCGCTTCTCGTCCAATGCCTCACTAAGGCTTCGCTTCTCGCAACCAAAACCGGCATGAGAGCGGCTACGCTGACGAGAAGTACGGTCGGCAAAAAGGAAGACAGTACCGGACTGAGATTCATTATCTCGCCGGTGATCTGTAGCTTATTTAGCAATGAAACTATCACGGCTGGTGTCGTAAGGAAGAACAAAACAATGCCCAACGATAAATTAATCAGTATCGCATTTAAATACCAACACGGTCTCGCGATACTCAAATTCTCCCAAAATATATCCGAAGGCGCTGGTGCGTAATCGACGATCCATCGCACTGCAGGCGCCGAACGCAGTTGACGCCGCATCGTTCTTGCCGCGCCGGGTGTACCTGCCAATCAATTTTATACTTTTCGTCATTTTTATCATAATCTTTATCGTTTATAAACATTTGACACTTTTTATGGGACTTTATAGAATATAGGAATATCATAAATTTGATAGAAATTTTATCATTTTTAATGAACTTTGTAGTTTGAATGTTGTTTGTTTTTTTTTTATGTAACTTTTTTTTTAATATGCGATTATCAATAACGGATTAGCTTACCCAACGTGACGAAAGCAACACCCAGAGGTCTTCCCAGAGCGACTTTCCTTTCCTCTTCAACCATTGCCGTTAACCGGATCTCTTCTTCCGTATAAAACTCTTGTGCGTCTACCTGAATTTAACAGGACAATGAACAAAAAAAATTGCGAAATACGGCGAATGAAATTTAATCAAATAAAAAACTACAATATTCGAATGAAATGGAATTGGTTTTAATCAATTTTAAGTTTCTTTTTTCAACCGTTGTCGCGGAGATAAGAACTCACCGTATGGCAACAACATCCGACTACTTGACCGCAAGGATACGGATACATTTTCAGTGGTCCCTTTCGTTTGTTATAACTTTCGCAGTAAAGCCGCGCCTGTTCGGCGCAATCCCGCTGGGCATCCAGATACGATAATCTCTGAATATCGTGAGCCAGCGTTACATCCTCCACGGTTAGCGTCGGAAATGCTTCTCTGCGATAAAGTAAATTACATATTTTCGTATATAAAAAAAATCGTTCGAAACATTTTTCCACAATTTTTCAGATTAACTTACTTGAAGTATTCCATTAGACTCTCAGCGTTGCACTGATGTTTCGGTATATCAGTTATCAACAGAGTTCTTGCCGCCAACTCGCCGGCCGGCCGAGCCTCGCGTACCTAAAAGTTACGGGTAAAAAATTTGAGAATTACAAGAAAAAAAGGGAGAAAAAATTAAAAAATATATACCCAAAAAACGATGAAAAATAAGTATCTAATCGAAAAGTGATCACGTGCTCACCTGCTTCATAAATCTTCGCATAATGTAACCGCCAACCGGCAAATAGGATAATATTAAAATGGTGTGAACCCAAATCCACGAGGAGTTCGGATCCAAATTTGATAGTGTAGTGTGACTGAACGTCGCATTGGTGCCCTGCATTGTGCCGTGATAATTTATCGGCAGTGCGATGCACAAGGAAACGATTACCATCATTCCAGTCAGAACTATCAGATAACGTTCAAACGAAATGTACAACAAACCATCGGGACCGGCGCGCCTTAACAACTCTTTGTCCCTATTGTGAAATACAATTGCATTATTTTTATCAATGTATGTAATACGCAATACGAGCCAATAATAGAGTTAACATTTTCTTTTTAACAATACAAACAAATTCAAAATATCTTTACATTTTATGAATTTTAAATGTTTATAAATTTCGAAGATTCCAAATGTTTATATAATAAAAAAATCTAAATTGGGCCCAATTTTTGAAAAGTTGACCTTTTTTTTTCAATGTAAATTTGTCTTTTTTTTGTGTTGTTAAAAAAAATTTGGCCTTACGTTACACGGAAGGCAGTGACTATCCACGATACAAAGCCCCTATCTATGTGAGAAAGTTGCGAATTGACCGAAGCCTCCATTGCGGATAAGTCGGCTTCGGCGCCGTCGTTGTCCCCGTAGAACAATTCCATCCATTTGTTGTCGGTTTTGTGAAGAAGAGCCAATCTTCCATAGTTCCATGCTTTCTTGCGCAGCAAGCCAAACAGAAGAACGAGTAGCTGAAAAAAAAAAAAAAAAATTTTTGTCTTCTCTGTCACGGTAATTATTGATTGAAAAAAAAGATATATCTTACGACAAAACCAATGAAATTCAGCAATAAATTTGCCGGAATGCCTGAGTAGTAATTTGGTATTATGGTGACATTGCGGTGCGGCGTTGAAATACATGTCTCCGTCGATGGAGGATCGTAAAAGCTAATACTGAAACACACGTATATAAGTGAAAATCGTGTTTACTCTGAAAAAAAATTTATCAATGAGATCGATTAATTCGCGCGATAACGATTCCTTTTAACGCACTCGTGAACATCAATGACACATTCCTCCCTTATCTAATGATTGTTTTTTCGTTTTTCCCCCCACAAGCCAATGTGACTCGTGACAAAGGAGCAGATTTTTCCGCACGGCGATTCAAACAATGTCGAATTGCCGAATTCGCAAACTATACAAACACGAGGGAAACGTATTGATAGTAGAATTTTTAATGGAAAATCTGTTGACCTCAAAATCGAATTATATATATAGGTCCATATGACGACGCTCTCTAAACACGCGAAGAGAAATATATATATATATATATATTAGATTGTACCGAAACTTTACGACAATATAGACGAGACTATAAGATACTATTCGATCGAATTTGGGTAAAACTTACTTGTTGCTATAGTAATCCATAACGTTTAAGAATTTATTAACAGCTATCACAGTGCAACGAAGCAGGTACAAAAATTTGTGTTAACAAACATGTTTCGCGTTGACACATTGCGCGAACACGAATGACTGGGGAACTTGGCGTAACCTGAAAGTTAGCGCTATGTATACGCATCAATCTTGTCCGTGTGTACGTAACAGCTGTTGTGTGCGTCATCTGTCAAGGAAATATACTTCGTTTCTCTCGAGCTATGTATAGGAGAACACTCGCGAGTGTAAAGTCGGCGACGTTAATCAAAAAAACTTGATTGCATTTTATCCGATGTTTATAGCGATCGGCAGCCCGATTAAAACGCTTGGGTGCTAGACACTCGTTCAATTAAAATGATTTAACAAAAAAAAAGAGGCAGCGTCAAATTCGACAAAAATTTGTTATTTTATCTCATTTGGGTCGCGGGGGCTAAGAGGTGTTGCGATGAAATAAAATTGCGTTCCGCATTTGTCTCCTCCCCCGAGATGATTAATGTTCCGCATAGTAGCCAATTAGGTTTTTCGTGACGATTGGATAAACACGAAAGCCTAATTGGCTTTTGGGTTTTTGAAACATCAACTGCCGCCTCGGAGACAAAATTTGTAAAGCTATTCGTTACCGACTGCGGCATAACCCCTTAATCAACTATTCGTTCTCGTAGCGCTCTAGAGGCACGCGTTATCTCTTGGGGGGGAGAAGAAGAGGTGGTGAAAGTCTATCGGCAAAATGTTTAACTCAACGAGACGCGCCTTTCCAATTCTGTCAAAATCAGCTGACCGGATCGATACAAGAATGAGACATGATAATTTCCAATAACGCAACAATGTTGTCGATCGGTGCGTAAGAATACGAAGAGCGTATTCGAGGACCACAAAATAAATCTAAAAATGATTCGATGGGTCGTTAAGAGTTAACTTATCAAATTGAAAAGGGCGAACGAGTATAAAGCCAACATGGCTGCTGTGAGATCAATAGAGTACCGCCAGGATGCAATTTACCTCCGAGAGTCGAGAGAAAACGTCGAGGATAACGCGCGATATGCTGTATTATAACTCGACCATCTCATCGCGTTGTGATATACTGTGAATAAAAAAAAAACAACAAAAATGCTGTGCTTTTCGACGTTAATTCGCAAAGTGATCGAATGACGCGGAGTGATAGGCTTGTAGAGTGTGTTGTTGCTGGTGGCTAATTTGAAGGCTCTCCGTATCCATTTGTATCAAACGAGATGAAACGTAGGGTAAAACTTGTTTGACACACGCGGCCGTCACGTTAACGATATTTTGTGATAAAATTTGGAAAAATCTCGCGATTGAAAAAAAAGTTCCTAGTATTTGTCTAAATAACGCAATGGATAAAAAATGCGCGATCACGAGGTGGAAGAGGAGTTTTTTAATTTAATAAAGGAGCATCAAGACGTTTGAGGATAAGAAGTAATAATTAATTTGGATATAATAATACGCTGTAAAGAGCGACGAAGAAAACCTCTCGGGAGGTTTTCGCCGGTGGCTATCTTTTAATATGGATTTTTTGGTGACTCTATTCTTTGCTGTGATAACATTCGCATGCGGCGTAGTATGTTCGCTCGCTGTGGAATTCTATATCCTGAAAAAATATCTGGAGACGGCGCCGGAGGCAAGTCCGCCGGACAAACCGGTGCCTCATGGAAAAGCAACGCTACCGGAAGAATTATTGGAAAAGCTAAAGGAGGAAAAAGCAAGTGCCGCCAGACAAAATCTTTCTCAGGGTAACGAAAATTTGGCTATCAATCTTACGCTGCAATTTCTCTTCAACGAGCTGCGGAATGCGGAAAGAGTCAGGCTATGGCTTTACAGAAAATTGAACAACGAGTTTAAGGAATTGTTGACGCAGACGACGACGGGACGATTATTCGATAGTGTTCAGGTAAATCCAATATATATTACTATTTTCCCTTTATGTAATTTCTATTTCTTTTTAGTTTATTTTATCGCTTAAATTTGTCCATTGCAGCTTCGCGATTTGCATCTTGGAACGCAATTTCCAACGATAAAAGGTCTGGAAGTGGCGGACGCAAAAATCGATCCCGACACAGGATTACTGGAGACTCTGGATTTATCTCTGGATCTCCATTACTCTGGCAATTTTCAGTTATCCATCGATGTGAAAATGTTATTGGGCAAAACGGCTTATCTGGCATTGCAAGGTAGCCATGCAATTTCTCACAATTACCAAATGAAAACGAAGATGCAAACGTCGAATCCGAATCCGTTGTTAATTTTCAGTGAAGCGAGTAACCGGTAGAGCGAGATTGCAGTTTACTCGAGTCCCTTATACTCACTGGTCGCTGAGTTTCTATTCCGAGCCGATCCTCGAGTTGGAGGTGCAATCGCAATTTCAGGGAAGACAACTACAGCCACAGATAGTATCGTTGATCACCGGACAAATTCGACGCGCTATACGACGAAAGCACACTCTCCCGCGTTACAAAATGCGTTACAAGCCATTCTTTCGTCGGCTCAATGACGAGGACATTGATTTATCGGAGGCAAGTTATTTTAACTCCATACGATTCATTAATTCGATTTACAATGTCAAATGTCAATGTCAATGTCAATACAGGTCGCATCGTCGCAATTAACTCCCGGTATGTTGGAAGTAATACTCGTGGAAGTCAGTCGTTTGAATCTCGGACAGAATGCACTTCCGGTTGAGGACTTGTCGCAGATCGAAGTATATTGCACGATAAGCGTTGACGCTACGCCGTGGGTTCATTTAACTCAGTACGGCGGTGTACCGTACATGGTCCTCGATCTGATAATAAGCAAAACGAGTTCTCATCAACTCGGCGTTGTCTTCAAACAGGAGATCGTCCCAGAAATCGGACAAAATTGCGTTCTCGTAGAAACGATAGTGAGCGGCAGTCCAGCGGCGATAGCGGAAATGCGAAAGGGCGATATACTCTCGGCGGTCGACGGTAAAAGAGTCTCGAACATGAGCCAAGTTGCCAAACTCGTTAAAAGTGCGGCGCAGCGACGTTTCATCATAAGGGTCGAAAGAAAATACTCCAGAAGCGACGGTGAGCGACAAAATTCGATAAAACCCGAATGCGAGAGACCGTCCATCGATAAAACGTTCGAAAAAAAAACCGCTCGAAGCGATTCGACGATGAGCCGCGGCGACGCGCCGAGCATCGACGAAAATAGCGGCAAATCCAAGTTCGAGGGACAAATCAAATTTTCTGACTTGAGAGACACGGATTTCGAAAATCTGGATAAGCCGGAGGCCGGTATAAGATTGTTCAGGAGGCGAAAGAGCAGCGTTCATGTTGGCGGTGATGATCTATCAGCGCCGGAAACACCGTCGAGGAGAATATCCATCGCCTCGAATCATTCGACCGCGTCGAGTAACGCAACCTCGTATTTTCCCGACGACGCTTGTTTGCCGTGCGTTACGGATCTTTACACGACTACGAGAGAAAAATTATTCGCGTCATTGATAACGTTTGAGGAAACGAGAAATTTTCAAATAGAGTCGGAACACCAGTATCTCAATATCGGCGTGTGGACTCGCGTTAAAGGTGGCGACGCGCCACCGAAAATAATCGGATACATAAATGCTCCGATAAAACTTATTTTAGCCCAATGCTCGACTTCGACAACGGGACATTACCTCAAGTGTCACGCGCTACTGCCGCCCGATACCGGTATGTTTTTTTTTTATTCATTTTTAATTAAACGCGACTCCAGTAGAATCGATTGAGAAAGTCGAAAAGCCGCGCTGCTGTTTTTAACGAGATGGAAAAAATGTTGGTATTGCAACATCTTGTATCATTATTTAATTACATTCATTAATTAAATAATATTAAAAATGTCCTATCGGAAAATAGATTATTTAGCGTTAACGTCAATTACGTTCGACGAATTAGAGCTCCGATCGGAATTAAATTCGTCGAATTCGCTTCTCAATATATACATATAGTCGTTCCATCCCCACAGCGAGTGCAGTCAAAATGCGAATATATTATGTTCTATTTAATTCTTTCGAAGCTTCCTTAACCGCATCGAACTCCAAGCTACAAGGCTACTCCGGATTTGATCCGACTCTCTGTCATGGCGATATTTTGTTGTCGTATGGATGGATCTCGAATCATCCGAGTCCACGGCACACCGGTGATACGGGCAAAAAGGAAAGTACCGAAATTAGCAGAACTCACACGATCGTCAGCGCCGAGAATTCCGACAAAAAGATGCACGACTTCATCAGAACTCACTTCCACAGAGCTACGCATTGCGACTTTTGCACGAAAAAAGTGAGCATAAACTTTGTTAAAGTTTCCTTTATGAAAAAACATCTTTATTTCACTCGGTCTTAAAAACGGCACGATTTACGATTGTCGTGCGAAAAAGCGTTGCAGTTTTTTCTTGAAATTTAGAAATATAAAATGTCCATAAAAAGTATCATGACTATTTATGAAATTAAGTAAAAACATTTAAAAGATTCGAAACGAAATTAATTGAAAAAATCCAAAATGTCCTAAGAAACTAAAACTTCAATAAAAAATTCAAATTAATCTAAAAAAATGCAGAATGTCCTCAAAAATGTTACGGCTCTGAAAATTAAGTAAAAAAATCAAAACGTCTTGAAAAACATTACCGCTCTCTTGGAAGTTACGTAAAAAAACGCAGTGTCCTCGTAAAGCGTTGCCCCTTTTTAAATCACGCAAAGACGTGAAGTATCCTTATAAAACGTCGTAACTGCTTCGAGTGCTTCAAAAGTAGAATCCTAAATTCGCATATGATATTTCAGCCATCCAATCGAGAACTAGTATCCTAAATTCGCATAGGATATTTTAGCCGCTCAAACTCTTCATAAGGTGTTGACTCCCTTCTTAATACATTTTCGCGAGTGAAAGCACTTGTACTCACCACTTTTATTGATCTTCAAAGTATTATATTTCATTTTATTAATATCATCGAATTTTGCGACAGATTTGGCTGAAAGACGCGGTACAGTGTCGAGACTGCGGCATGGTTTGCCACAAGAAATGTGAAGCGCGTTGCCAGTCGTCGGGTAGTTGCGGAGCGGAAAATCTTGCGACGATGGCGTACGAAGCCGACGAGATTGAAACGAGCGTCGCCACGGGAGACGCCGGTCCAGAGATATCGCTCACAGGTTGTGAAGAGAACGTTCAGGTACTGAACACGTAGTACAAGCTTCCAATATTTACAATACTCTAGAAAAAAAATACCATTATTTATTATATTCAATTGTACTTATCGGGGTTGAAAACATCATGAGTGAGAGTCGCTATCGCGACCCTCCGTGTATCATAAAACGTCCTCAGATCGTCTCAGCTGCGACGCGCGATAAGTTTGTCCAAAATATTCCTTAAAGCATGCGCTTGACAGTGTCTTAAACTTGTGAATTATAAACAATTCCGTAAACAAATTTTTTACCGATTACGCTAAAATTATTATATTTTATGCCTGCAACCCAAATGGAAAGTAGTTGTCGATTCTTGACCGACGAGAGGAAATACATAACAACGGAAAGAAAATCATTGATTTACTCATTAATTACTTACATGTAATTGTTCAATTAATTAACTAACTAATCAACCTAATTAATAAAGCTGACTAATTAATAGGTACATTTTTTGAGTCCGGACTACTTAAAGAATTTGTTTTCAAAGTAGCGCGTTCGCCGGTGCGCGATTGTGCCGTTGCAGGCATAAAAATATGGTCAACTTTAGCATAGTTTGGAATAAACAACATATATCACTCGGGAGGGAGCGTAATTTACGTCTCGTGCGATTGGGCGAAACTTCACACTCAGTTAAATCGCGCGCTTCCCTCCCTTGTAGCATTATAGTATACTATTTTTTTTTCGGTCTTCAACGGATTCTAGTCAATAATGATAATAATAATAATAATTTAAACAATCGTGTGCGCATCACAGCCGAATGAACGAAGTTTGAAAGCAATGAAGATAAAAAAAAAAGAAGTCTTTTTACAAAGTAGCTTATTATACATATCGGTGATACAGGCTCATTATAAATTTACGAATATACGATATAGCATTGTCGTCAAGGGAACGATCGACTCGATTAAAAAAAAAACACAAACAGTAGCCCTTGGTGTCTTGTAAATACATTTTAAAGAAGAAAATTGTTAAACACGAATTCTCACGATGTTGTTAACAATAAAACATTGTCGTCCGCACTCGGTAAAGGTGAAGGGTTTTTTCGTAGACTTTTGCACCTCGTTCCTCGAACAATACAAAAACGTTCGCGGTATCTATGAAGTATTCCGGACGAGTGCTGTTTAGTTTTTTTTTCTTTTTGTAATCCTTATTGATATTTGTAGACACACGCGATGGATACTTTATCGGTGCTACGATCTACTATAACATGGCGTCCAGTGGTCCTGGAAATCTGGGAAGACCTGGAAATGTCCTTTAATTTTTCTTGCCCTGAAATAGTCCTGAAATGTCGTTAAATATTTTCGCTAGTTCTTGAATTTTTTTCTCATTCTCTCAAATTTTGATTTTTTCAATACTTTTTAACCTCTCGCGTACGGGTAACGTGTAAAATATAGTGAAAAAAAATATATATATACAGAGGAGTCTCGAAGGGTCGTTTCATTGATGGTTCAGAGATAATTAGTTTTCGCAATATCGTATTATTGTTATGAGCAAAATGATGTAACGTTGTACTTGGGGGGCCTCCTCCGTACGTAAGGGGTTGAAATTTTTTCCTGTATATTTTTGAAAACCTTAAACTTTATTTCGGTCTTCGAGAGCCAAGTCCTGTGATGCACACTAAGTCAATTATATACGTCTTATTAATGTCTCAAAAGGCAAATACAAATTTTACTCGACCTTTTACTGGATGCCATGTATAATCGCGATGTGAATTCAAACAAAAGAATTAACGAAAGTTCGAATGCGTTGGTGCGGTCGATCAGGGTATGATGGCTGTGAAGGCCAGTATAGCTAACACGCTACTGGGTCTCAAGAAAGCTGGAAGTACGAGTTGTCTGGCACCGCCAACGTCCGGTAGCGGTTTGTCGTCGAGAAGTCTTCCCCCAAGTCCCTGCGCGTCCCGCAAGGTAGAAATTCATCGTTCATACATCTTTTATGTTTACTTAGCAATGTAACAAACGGAGACACGATAACATCTCCGTTTGAAATAAATTCTTTACTATTTTATTCTCTTTTTTTTTTTGTTAATGTATTAACATTTATCGAAATACGCTGAAGTTTCTACTCTCTCGTTTTTCCGAGACCCCGTCTTATACCTCGTTGTCAGAGTCAAGTGGATAAGCATCGAAACCGTAATGGCTTGCAATGTGCTTGGCTTGCGACATTAAAACAAAAAAAAAGGGGGGGAAAAAACAGAATATATTTCTACCGCTTTGCTATGACACATTCAATCGTCTCATTAATGCAACTCGTATACAGTTTTTTTCTACTTATATACATATTTTTCGATGAAAATTTAACGACTGTCGATCATTGTGCTCCCAAAAAAAAAAAAAAAAATTCCGTAAATAATCCAAATGTCGTTTGACAACGATGAGCTTTGAATAAAATAATGAAACTAATGCTTGGTAAGTGAGGCTTTTTGTAACATAACATGGTTTCTTTTTTTTTATAATTAGACTTTGTTGATTCGTTTATCTAATTTTTTAATAATTCGATGGCATGCGATTAACGATTGTTACGAAAGTCTTTAATTGTTTTTCTTGGTATGCGTTATTATGACGAAGCATAACTCTTTTACGTCGATTCGATTCTTGATGCTTGTCGATTATTTTTTGCCTGCGATTTAAAAACGATTATTAAATACCGTTGTAAAATGAAACTGTAGAACTCGCTCGTCGGCGGATTGGGGATAAATCCAGAATTGCTGGAAGGCACCGAGCCGAGTGTCGCGGCTCCTCTACTCGCCGGAGATTTGGACGATGGATTGATGTCGCGGGCAAAGGAGACGGGAAAATGTTTGTTCAAGGATCTCGAGCCTTCGGAACGCGTCGACAAGATAAATTCTATGGTACGGCAACGAAAGATCGTCACCATACCTCGGGGAATTGTTTACATTGAAAATATATGCAAACATATACACTTCATTTTATTTCATAAATCGTAACTATATGCCAAAAAGAAGTTGAGTATTCGATTTGTCTTCTTCACGAGCGACCGACTTATTACTCTATACATATAAAACCATTTTGTCGCTGTCACCGTTGCCGCCGCCGTGTACAAGAGAATCAAGCGCAGGGGCAAGTGGTGAGGGTCAATAATTGGGCCGACAAGGGGCGCGACGCGGGGTGTGGGTCAATAAATGGCCTGACAAGGGGTGAGGCTCAATATTTGTCCAATATAAAGGGTTAACTCCCTTTCAGGGGAACTTAGGGACGCAAAAAATTCGCTATGCATTTATAATATATTTCTTGCATATATTTTCGATAGGATAATTTTCGGGATGGAAAAGTAGTTACCGACAAAAAAAAGAATCCACTATATCAATACGTTTTATTGTTCAGATGACAAAACTGAAGGCAGCTTTAGACGGCGAAACTACCTCGAGATTAGAATTATCACACGCCGGCGAGACGGACAGCGCTAAACTCATAGCGCAGAGCGATCTGCGCGTCCAAGCATTGAGCGTTTTACTTCTGCACTATTGTGCCGGATTGCAACACGCACAGGAAGCCTTGGATCGGCCTAAAACCAACGAAGACTCGTAATTTTTATCTCACAAACGTACTGTATTAATAACGATTTTCGACGTCAGAGATTTTCACGATAGTTTTCAATCGATATATTATATACATATAATATATATTTTTCTTTTCTTTTTTCGTATATATACGGTATGGGCAATTTTTATCGCTACGATAGTCAATATACGGGAAAATTTAGGTGCAGTATTAAAGTTACGCAATCTAGTGACATTTTTTTTTTCGATTTTTTTTTCTCGATTACATAAGAATCCATATAATTCTCACGATCGAACAACGTAACGCCAGATATACAATTATATATACATTACAGAACGGCCAAATATAAACTCAACGATTTATCGATTTTACCAGAGAACACCAAAATACTAAAAAATATGAATTGTATATTTGTAGAAAAAAAAAGTACAACACGTTTATTATCTACTCTGTAACGATACCATAAGTCCGGGAAGGAATGATCCACTTGTTCACATTCGCGATTAAGCGTTTCTCGATCGAGTTGCATCTGCGATCGTAATGAAAAATAAATGTTTTCTCCTATTGAACTGTGCCGGAGGTCGCGTGCTCTCTTAATTATACTTCTGTGTCGTCTTTTAAACACTTGGAAGTGAACAATTAAAAAAAAAAGACAGAAAAACAACACCTACGCATACGCTATAAATTTTGCACGATCGCCCGATGCATTGTTGGCAAAAAAAATAGAAGATTCGACGAATGAATCTCTACATCGACTGATCAATAATCAATTATTAATGTATGTGATTGTACGTCTTAAGCGAGTCGAAGACAACAAAAAACGGTACTACACAAAGCCAACAGTCCATCCGATATTCTTAGTAGAGGCATAAAACACACGTCTAGCGAACACAGTACAATTGAGTGTTAAATAATCCAAGAATCTCAACGAATGTATCATCATCAAGATTTACTTGTTAAGTGAGATAATAAAGAAAAATTATATTCGCGGCTTACGATATATTTCATTTCATCATATCGTTTTTACATCTTCGCTGTTCTCTATACGTTTGTATACTTATATTCGCTGTAAATGTAAGTTTGTGTTTGGGGACCTTTTGGAAATCTGAAATGAAAAAAAAAAAAACCAAAATTCTACTTCGTAATTATACTTCCCATGTAAATTCGCATGTAAAATCTCGAATTCTAAAGAGTTCAAAATTCAACAAAGTTTTTCGGGAACATTCATTTAGCATACAAGTTTACTGCCACGATGTTTAAATGAAAAAAGTTATAATTAATTTATTCAATTGTTTATAAAGGACTTTAAATAATATGAAATATATGAAAAAGGAACAAATATATTTGTTTCTTTTTGTCACAATGGCATTATACCGTTTATTCTTAGCGCACGAATACGTTTTGGTAGTGATATTGATCCACCGGATCAAAGACGTTTGAAATATAGAAAAAATCGAAAAATGTTTTTTCCATATATACGGTTAGTATAATCTTTCGAAAATATTTTTTCGTCAAGTGTAGTGCGAAATTTGCACACGGATTTTTTTTTTCTTGCAATTTCATGAATTTTTATTTTCTTTTTTTAGATTCAGAACTGTCATGAGTGTTCACTGCCTAAAAAATAATAAGTTTCTCTTCCAGTGATCGTATATTTTTTTCCAATATTTGTTGACGATTTCTTCTTGTTCAATACAAACAGATGATTAATCAATAAATATTTTTTTTTCATTTACTAATAATATTTAACCATTTATTATAATACATTTAAAAAAATAGTTCTATAGTTCTTCTATAGTTTTCGAGAAAAAAAATGAAACATTCGATTGAACTTCAGACCTCCGCGTCGGTATACCTGAATTTGTGACACCAAAAATATTTGTCGCAATGGCTTTTATATTGTTTCGTCATAAAACACAAATACATTTCTCTGAAACGAAGAGAACACGAAGAAATGTACATGTTTTTTGATGAATTTTCTTTCATTGCATTCGTCACTGCTACGTTTCCGTCCAAAAAATGTGTTTTTTTCCAAGCGCCGAAAATTATTTTAGAATTTTTATCGAACGGGATGCCGAGGCCGATGCCCACGACAACGAACAGATCATTAACATGACAAGTTTCCGGAGAGTATTTCTTAACGCGCAAAGCAATTTTTGCCAACGCAAAATATCCGTTTCCCGGAAAAATATAAAATAAAAATATACGAGAGCGAGAGAAATATAGTATATACTATAGGTATATGTGGAGAAGAATTAGGGATCGACGATACGCAAAATCGCGTTGGCGCGGGGGTAACAAAGAGCCAAAGAGAAATCTGCGAAATAACATACGCAAAATCTCCCACCGTCGTCGGGGCGTCCGAAATTTCAAGGTTTTCCGTTTTCCTCACCGCACGCAAAGCGGAAATTCGCGACACACTGAAATTTTCGTGGGGCCAAACACGCTTCGCTTATGTATGCACACGTTTTTCCCAATACTCGCGAAAGCCTCGGCTTGTTTTTGCTTCTACCTATATCGGCATCTCGCGTTTGCGTTTGACTTTAATACGTCAAAGGCGCGCAAAAGCCAAGATGAATAAGAAGAAGAAGAAGTCATGGGGGATTTTGCGGCCGCCGTTCTATTTTCGTGCGTAAAACTGCACGCGCAGTATCCTCTGGCTTTAGGCCAAACGTATATATTCCGGCATATAAACATTTTGTCCCGGTTGGGGCTTTCGACTTCCTCGGATTTGCCGCTGTCGATTCTTGTCTTTTCTGTTTTTTCCCTCGAAAAAACGATCGATTGATCATTTTTTACGCCGTGAAATAAAATCGATTACGATTAAAATCAACGAATCAAGAAAATTCTGTACATTGCTTCAATATTATTATCATATTTACTGTCAAATGTAATGATGAATATACATTTAATTTTTTAAGATAACATGTCAATCGGAATCGTAAAAAAATCCATTGCTTTTATTACTATTATTATGTATTTTTATATATTTCACATTATTTATTAGTATTATTATAATATTTCTTTACATGTTTTTATATTTATATATTTTTTTATGCGGTCAAAGACTTTGTCCATTGTTTCTCGTCGGGGAAGGGAGAAGGGGTAGTGTCCGGAAAATTACCGGGAGCGCTGATCCCGCCCGGAGTTTGCGCGCAGAAGAAGCAAATTTTTTTCTTAAAAATATCGCAGACGTTGGTGGTGCTCGAGTTTATTCGTCTTGCGACCTTAGCGCGAAAGCGTGAGGCACTGCGAGAGGCCAAACCCGCGTGGTACATCTCTTTGTCTGAAAAGCCCAAGAGAGTATGGCTCTTTATGCTTCGAATTTTTGGCAATTTCGCAAAATCTTCCAGAACACATTTCCTCGCGTGCTTTCGCAGCGATCGAGGCGACACAACGTCAACGATGTCGTTATGTGTCGAAAGGAGATCGACGGCGTAGCGCGGGGGTGATGGGTCTCCAGGGATAAACGCGTGATTACTAGTTAAAAAAAATTCCACTTTTCATGTTTTTTCGTTTTCTTGTCATTGTCTTGATGCCTTTGTGAAATGTCCTCGAATTAAAGTTTCACAGTATACTTTAACGAGTAGACGCAATGGTCGAAATTTTTTTTTTAATGCTTCATTGAATCCTAAAAACATTCAATAACATAGCGGCTCGATTGACGTTCAATTATTCGCAGTAAAAATTGTGTCTGAAAAATGGAATGTACGTAATGCGCAGCAGGGGCTCGAATAATTCTTCAAGCGAAGGCCCGCAATGCTATAAATTTTGTGAAACGCTATATATATATAAGTAATTCGCATATGCATCGGTATCATTCCGTACAGTCCAATACTCGTATTTCGTGTTCACCTTCGGCGAATTACGACGGAAAAGTCGCGGTGAATTCGCGATTTGAAGGACTCGACGAAATTTTCTATCATGCGATAACGGAAACACGCGGTTATACGCAGTGGGCAGAGTGCCTGGTCTTTAGATCCTTCTATTTATTCGACTTTATGAAAATTTACTATAATTTGCTACAATCATATTTGCATCCGAGTGTAATTCCTAAAACTATATATATCTTGTGTGTCTCAATAACAAAACAATAAAATAAAACATCGATACTAAATTTCGAATGAGATTTCCCGCTTTCGTTGACAAAAATTAATTTTTTTTTTTCGAAGTAAATACGTCGTATTTCTTTTTCTACATCTTGACATTCTCATATACCTGGAGTAACGAAATCTCGTGTCAATTTGGGATTAGCTTAAAAAAAAAAAGAAACCGCAGCGTTTTTTGTTTGTTTGTTTTCGTTTTAAAACAGAAGGAATTAGCCGTGCAAAGTGTCGCGTGCGCACGAAAGCCCAAACGGCAAGCGAGGAGCACGTGGTAGTGGAGATAGCCCGACTGGGGACTTGCCGTCTGTGCTGCGCTCGCTACTACTATATCGATGATCTACAGTTGTTTTGCAAACAAAGAAGGGAGATTGTAGAGGGAGATGAACATTGAGACAGAGAGAAACGAACAAAGTCAGCTGATCGTCGAGATGCATCTCACCGCGTGGCTACGGAGTGGGGGTAGTAAAACACGCTACCGGGGGCACCGCGTTGTTGCTCCTCGGGTAAAGGCTTAAATAGCACCGTGTGCTTTGTAACAGACCAGTGCCAGACGGCGACTCCCGGTGACAGGCTTCGCCGTCGTCTGATATAGAAAAATAAAAATTCGCGATACAATAACCGCGATCGAGAATCCGCGATAATAATCGCCGAAAAAAAAATTAAATTGAATAAAAAAATAAAAAAACGCAAGAAGCTAGCGGTAGATCCGTTTCCTAGTTTTCACTTTCCATACGAATTCCCCGAGCAACGTGATCGCCTTCTTTCGAAACGTGATGAGCATCGGAGGATAACGATATTCAAAGGAAAAAAACTTGAGAACAGAGGAGCGGATTAGTCTCCGGAGCTGTGCGCGCGGTTCTCACGCACACTCTCACTCATTTGTTCCTAATTTGGTTGATGTTATTTTTTTTTAAACACACAGCTTCGCTGCAGCGAAACTACTAAATTAATTCGCGACGATCAACGGAAGGATTAATATATTCGAGTTTTTTTATCGACTGCTCGTAGATTGTGACTTTCGAGTGAATTTATTCGTGTGAACGTCTGTAAAGGAGGAACAAACCCGAACTCTCGAAAGGAATATCAGTTCCGTTGTTATTTGTTTTTTTATTTTGTTACGGCGCTTATTCTGAATTGACGAAATTCAAATATACGAAAATGAAACCTCCCGCGTACGACAATAACAACGAGGGCGTCGTTCAACAAATCTCCCAGGAACAGGGAGAGAGGAACGTCGCTAATGCGATTTGCGTGCAACTCGCGGGAAGAGCGATCATCAGAGTCGTTTCACGCTGCGAGGAGGCTCAGGACAATTGTAACTTGGGTGAGCATCGTTATTACTTTTTTTTTTGTCGCCGAAAAGGATTTCATCCGTTAGAAGTCATTTCTGCATTTACACCTTTCTCTTCGTCATCTCTGCCTAACGGTGCATCGCTCTCGGCGTTCTCGTCATTCACTGTTCCGCTTCTCAGCTGTTTTCTTTAAACTTTCCCTCTAAACTTTTTCATTCGCATTCATCGTATGCAAGTGTTTTGCGATCGCAACCATTTTTATTTTCGTTTCGTAAAAAAGACAAATGAAACTCGAAAACTTCGAAATTCAAAATGAATACATCGAATTTTGACGACGATTCTCGTAACTCAACCGCAAAAGGGCTAATCGGGCGAACGCAGAAAGCGCGTAGTTTGCTGAATAGTCTATTTATTTACAACACGGGAAAAAAACTCCGGCCATTGCGACAATCGCATGAGTCATAAATAGAAATCCAAGGAAAAAAAAATATTGTGCAGATACATAGATAAGATAAAAGAGAGTTCGACATGTATGAAATAACGGCGATTGTTCGAAATAATTCGCATCAATGAAAACGCCAAAAGTTATTATCCGTCCAGGCATCGGATATAGGAACGTGCAAAATAATTATAATCGATATTTACGCACATGAAAAAAAAAAAAATAATAATAATAATAGCAATTTTAAGACAATTAAAAGGAAGCAACAAGAATAGCTGACTCAACACTGACGCGATCTGATTTGCACCTTTTCGTCTCCGATCTCGTCTAATGCAAATCCCTCTTTTTCGCTTCCCTACACACGCACTTTGTCTCTTTCAACGATCGTTCTTTCGTAATTATTCGTACACCATAGTGATAAATGTATATACCAACGCACATCGAAGATGCAAATTCTTTTTTCGTATCGAATGTCATCTTCGATACAGTCCGCTGGCCGTGAGACAAAAAACTTGCGGGCGATCTTCCAATTGATGGACAAAAGAAAAAAAAAGAACTCACGTTTCTCAGGTCTCCGCGCACATTTCAGGGTCAATGATCCAATTTTAATCAGCCGACGATCGAAACTTCTTTTACCTCACCATTTTATTTTTTGTTTATTTTTTTTTATTGCAAAAATTCGTCGCGAAATATTTTTCTTGACATGATAAATTCATTGTTCCCAATAAAGAAAATGAAATAAATTGTATACAGTTTTTGTCGATTTTTCGAAAAATTTGGACTTCCTGCTCCGCGGGAAGAACGACAGAGTTCCGCGCACGTATCCCCTTCTAAGGTCCGGTCCTTGCGTTCTCCATAGTCGGAGGCATTCTGGGACATTGCCCAATGCCATTACTGCCATTCTCGTCTTTCAATGTCTAACTCGATCATTTTGCGCTTCGTACTTGAACGTGACGCACGTGAGTCTGTTCACAGTTAGCGATATAATGACCCGTGGAAAAAAAGGTAACAACGACGATTGCGCATTGATATATATAATAATACGATATTCCCGCCGTCTATGGTACAAAAATGAAAACGAGATTTCTAATCGGCTGGACAGCCGACGTTCGGAACTCCGCGTGCATCATGTGTCGAGAAAGTCTTTCCCAGTTGAGGATAAAGAAAAAAAAACGTGCGTACAGTGAAAGAGAACGGAGTGACTGTATTCCGTGGGGGCTAAGAGGCGTCGCGGGGTGCGCGGCATTAGAGTGCATCAAACACCAAACACTGAAACACTTCGCCGTACTTCCTTTCCGTCCGGCGTTGTAATGTTTCTCTGACGGCTCACGTGCGCACGTGTTTCCGTTTAGTTGCCAAGAGTATCGTCTCTGACGTAAACATCGAACCGTGTGCGATCGCGTACATTAGCCAGAAGGATATAATTGCGACTTTGGGTATTATAGAGATCCATTAACTGTGATCTACTATTCCAATTAATATGTTTACATCGCGAATGACGCGAGTGTTTTCGTGGCAACTGTTGAGTCGTTAAGAACGTCGCTTTATTGACAACGAAAAATCGAATTACCGAAAAAAATTATAAATAAAAAAAACAAAAATGTACGCGGTTCGGATAAATGTTTATTCAAGATATATTTTTCGCTTTATTAACATCGAAAAATCGAATTAATGAACAAAAAAAAAATGGAGCCGATTGGGAAAATATTTATTCAAGATTTTTTTTCTAATTCACGATAAATCTTTCATTCTCGTGTGAAACACGCGATACTCCGGTTTGACCTTCGCCTACGCTTCTACCAGACTCACGCGCGCGTTGCTAATGTATAATAGCTACAATCGAGATATATCGAACTTACTGCGTACTAAACGAACTCTCGTACGAATCGCGGCTTTTCCCCGTCGCAGAAAAAGATGCTTCGCCGAGAGTTGGCGATTCACTGTTAGACTATGTACTATGTAGTATTTCGTAGTATATTGCATGTAGCAAGTGTTTAGTATACTTGATATATAGTTTTTCCTATATATATTCCACTTGCTATGTACTATATGCCGCTATGTACTCAACTGAGAATAAAAGTGAAATGTACCGCGGTAGCCGGTCCGCGAAGCCCATTCTCAACGATACACATGTAACACAATATTATTACTATATACTTCGCTAACTCCGCTATAGATAATTGCACGGATAAACATTGAGCGTTGCGCAACGTATCCGGCCTTTGTTTTCTTATATATTTATTTTTTTTTCCTCACGCCTATACGAGTTTCGTCTAGCATCACGCACCATATATTTATATTTTTACAAAAAAAAGAAAAACGAAGAATGTGAAGAAGAATCGTAGTCCAATGTTTTCCGCGAGTGCAAAATAGTCTCAGTTCATCGGACTCTCGTTGCGCGATGTTTTGCCCATTCGTTACTCCGACGTCACCCGGTAGTCTGACTGTGCATACAGCACTCGCGTTTGTTTGTATGCGAATCTCGAAATAGATAAGGGTCCTTGGCAATGCTACCGATCGCATTCTTCGTTCGCTTCGTTGTCTCTTTCTGCATGTCTTACCGAATGTCCGCTCGGTAGATACAGCGCGAGTCGAATTCCTATAGATATACACATAAGCATAGGTGTCGCGTATACGAAGAGCCCGTGAAATGGAACGGCTGGATAGCCCGGCGCAGCGACGAAGAGAGTTCCAAGTAAACTGGTTGTCTCTATAGGACATAATACAGGGGGCGCCTCGCTGTTTATGGTCACATAGCCATAAACGGCAGGTTGCTCCGCCAACCCCTCCAAGGTCTTGGAAGCTCCCGAGAGAACAAAAAAATAAAATTGAAAACAAAAAGAAGAAAAAATTCACGCTTGAGACTGCGCGATCTACAAAAATATTTCTCTCCATCGCGCGCGCGCACGATTAAATGATTTATCGCGCAATTGTGCGCACGCACGCGTATAGTTTATCCGCGCGAGTTGTTCATGGCCTCCTTGAAGAATCATAATGGCGGAAGACTTCCGGCTGGCAATATGGCGCGAACGGAACGCTTCCGCGTGCACACTGTCGGCTTTGTGTGTTTTACCTTCCGGCAGTTTTGAAGAATTTATAGTACCTCTTGGGCCAATCACCAAGGTGCATGGCGGGGGGAAAATACTATTTTTAAAGTTACACACAAAAATAAATAGCGCGACGAACTTATGTGTGTGTGTTCGCTGACGCGCGCGGGAGAGAAGCTCGAAGGTTGATAAAGTCGGTGGCGACAAGACCTTCGGGTTTTCTCGTCGATTTACGCGGACTTTGCGGGGATCTAAAATCTCCTATAACGCTTCGGATGAGTCAGTAGGCCGGGGCAAGATGGCGAACGCCGTCACCAGGGTGGTGCAGCGCTGCGAGGAGGCAAACGAAAATAAAAGTCTCGGTAAATTTAATTAAATGAATATAATTCAATGAAATTCGTCTACATTACCCATTGAATCCATTCGCGTGTCGCGTATCGGGTGAAAAAACTATCGAACGATAAACCGTCGGATAATAATAAATTTTCGTCGTGTAGCTAGTGACCTATTTTCGCTACAGGTGCACAAGATCGCGTGTATTTTTTAAAGAATCTTTATAGTGCAATTGAAGAAATATAACGCCACCGAAATATAATTGAAATGTCTCGCGAGCTGGGAGGGCTGATTGAATTATTTTTAACAACTGACCCACTCATTCGTTGTCGCAATAGTTGATCGATCTATCTCGAGAGTACACGAGAGATCGATGTCGTAAAATTTTATAGTAACGAAAGCTCTTGGCGATAGTTGCGAGAAATATATATCGATCTCTTCCCCGTCTGACATCCCGTCCCCGACGACGGACGAAATACAATGGGTGCGTGACTCTCGGGTTCGTTGACCTCGCGGTCACGAATAAGTGCGCTAATGTTCGATGGTAGAAACGAACAAGAGAAGCAGCCCCTCGTTATTCAAGTTAAGAAATATATCGTGCAAATAGCCCGTAGCGAAATGTGTATAGCAATAGATGGAACGAAAACACATATATATGTATAGACGAAAAACGTTGGTATTCAAAGTCGAGACTCTCGGTAATTGCATTTCCGCGGTGGAAATCGAGCGGGAGAAAGCGTGAACTGCAAAAGTCTCGAGCTCTTTGCAAACGGTAAATTCACTTTCATTAGATGGATAATAATCGCGATGCCAACGGGTGTCTTACTCTTTCAAATAAAATTATTTTTTTTTCAGGTTTCTACCAAAATGTATATATAAAAATTAATCATTAATTACGCATTTTTCAGATTTGTCGGAATGCCAATTAATGCAAGTTCCGGACGCCGTGTATCATTTAATGAGACACACTGAATTGAAGAGATGCGATCTATCCGGCAATGTGATCACCAAAATACCACCGAAATTTGCCGTCAAATTCTCACTAATTACCGGTCAGTAATTTTTTTTTTCGATTTAATGATGTTGAATAAATATTTTTAAATACTTGGAATACTTCGAAAAAATCGATCATCTTTTTTTTTTACGAGAAAAAATAATTAATTTTCGTTTATTTCTTTTTAATTTGCAGAATTGAATTTGAGTCACAATCAAATGAGTAAATTACCGGAGGAATTGGCGGAGCTCCAAGAATTGGAGAGTCTCGACATTTCTCACAATACCTTCATCGCCCTTCCAACGGTTGCCTGCCGGATACCACAGCTTAAACGGCTTCTCGTCAACAATAATTCAATCATTAGTACGTATCCTTCAAAAAAAACCACAATACAAAAAAAAAGTCGAGTGAATATCTCGACAGTTAGTGTGCCTCTCACGCGACTCTCAAGTTTCTCGAATAAAAACTCTCTCTCTTTCTCTCGTTCTCTCTCTCGGAGATTAAATATGCATTTTCCATTTATTCGGTAGTTCTACATGGAGATCTACCACCGGGTTAACGGCATTTGAAAATGCAATTAAAGACAATTATCATGTTTTTTAATGAATTTTTTTCGTAACAGCTGTGGACGTTGAACAACTGAGGCGCGCGCCGGCTCTCGAATTCATCGACATGATGGAAAATCCTCTGTCCGCGAGGATTCACGATCTCCTGGGGACACTCACGGGAATACGGATCGACGTAACACCGAGACAGGTGGAGGATTGGGAGGATCTTACAGTCTGATAAGAAAAGTTCAACCAGAGACGTCTCGTTTCTCGTCGGCCTCTCAAAAATAAAAATGCCAGTGAACGAAATATCGCCGAAAGGGAAAAATCCGATCGCGTGATCGACGCGTCGACGATAGTTTTCTGAACGTCGAAGAAAAAAAAAAACCATTTCGCAAGCGCGTCTCTCGCGAGCGGTACCGCTCAATCTACTTCGCGAACGTTCGGCGCCGCAATTATAAATTTCGCTACCCGCCTTTTTTTTTTTAGAAAAGGAACAGAAAAGCAAAAAAATAAGCATGGAAGAGAATATAAGCAGAGAGAAACTAAATAAAATAGAACAGTAGTATTTTGTACAGTGAGAATAGACTGAAGAAGCGCTAATTTATAAATATGGCGTGGTCGACGGTGCGCGCGGTGAAAAGAACGCCAAAGTGATCCTAACGTATCTCTATTAATATAGTATGTAAAAGCAAAAAAACTAAAGTTGTTATATATATATATACGATGTACTTAAAATAACGAAAGGCGGATCACTCGTCCATTAATAGAATTTTGCTATTAAGATACCGGAATATCTAAGACGCGATAAATTAACTCGCGATAAAGGCCCCTAACGGGGACCGGAGAGCTGTGATTTCAACGTTTATAATGAAAAGCCGACAAATCTCTGAATCGCACTGTTCTTAACCGAGTTTATTTTTTCGCGGTTTCTTTTGGTTTTCTTTTTTTTTTTCTCGTAGCAGTATTCTCGTAACGGGTGTGATCTCCCGTTGACGCGGAAAAATTGTCTATTAACAATTCTGTCGGTCGCAATGCCGGACTAACGATATATTTTTTTTAGCTAACACTAAAACGAAAAACGCGAAACATTTTTATATATTTTGCGCTAAGCTAAGTGATTTTATCTTGCTGCTCGTTTTTTTTTTATTCTACGACTGCCAAATTTTTTTTCTTTTGGTATCGCAACAAGTTTTATTAGTGTTGTTCGTAAAGATTTCTATAATTACTGCCAATGTTCAACGAAAAGAAGAAAAGAAATTGTCGATCACCGTGATCCACGCGGCGATTATTTTCTTTTTTTAATTTACTGTGTAATGATATATCGTGTATGGCGGTTCGGAATGAGCATTTTTTTTTCGTAATCGTGACTAGAAAAACCGAAGAATGACTCGCGAAGACGCGAGTCACGAAACTTCGGATGGCCGTTTTATATTTAATCGATCGTAGACTTTTTGTAGCGCGAGAAGTCGCGTTATAATTGAGGTATTGTGAAACATCCGTGGTGCGTATCGCGAAGATTGTTATCTTTAATCTACGATGATGCCTTTGTATTAACACTGTATTTCTTGATCTAGTCAATTGTCCACGGGACGTTGCAATACACTTTGCGAAAAAAAAACAAAAAAATATCCATACTTTCGTCTCCCAACTGCGCTTACACTTCCACATCCTTTTTATGGAGGATAACTGAAGCTTTACTTTAACTCGAACTTTCGCAAAAATGCTACTGACAAATCTTCAAAAAATTTAATGTTATTCTTAAGATTAAGATCCTTCGATAGATCGGCATTTTCAGAAGATGTCATCACTCCTTCTACTCATTCTATACGGTTTAAAAGGCACTGATTTTTATACAGAGAACGGTAAACTAATCAATTTTGCAGTATAGCGGAACCACTGGCGACAAATGCGTTACTATATTTTGAAGAAATGGCATCAAATCACGAAAACAAATGTCCCTTGCATACTAAAAATTCGGTGCCACTTTATGAATTAAGTGCACGAAAAAGGGATGAATCGAAGGGTACATCTAATTGTCGGTAAATTACGAGAAAAATATGGTCTCTTCGCGCGCATAAAAACTCCATCAGTTCGCTGTTGCGTTCCGAGAAATTAACTCATAAAATGACCTTTTAGAATTTCGCAGGGTGAAAATATATTTTTGAAACGAAAATTAAAGCTGGTGATTTATTTTCATAGCCCGAAAGCTCTAGTTTATCAATCACTGTGATTTTTCTTGTATTTTATCATTTTTCCGATAGTTTTTGCATTTTTTTCGCCGAGTTGCAATAAATAAAAATATCTACGGCAGCAAACTCGTAACATCGTATTCCTGATATTGTGACGATTTCGTTTCTTTCGTTCTGAGATAAAAAAGAATCGTACAGATGTTTTATGGCTAAAAGAAATTTTGGCCGCTACATTCAGAATGATGCAGATCGGGACAGAAGGTTGTTACGCATATGGGGAAATAGGGAAAACCTGAAAAAGTCAGGAAATTCCTGTCGATTTGGAATTATCAAAGAAACGTTAAGAAATTTTATAGTTAGTTGAAATTATTCCGGAATGTAGTGGATTGTCCGTTTACGGATACAAAATCGGAAATGATTCTCGTCTTTTTTTTCGACTTATAAAAAATTTTGGCGGATTAATAAAAATTGAGAAAAAAACGACATAACACGATAGAAATCTGTTCGTCGAGCTGAGAAAACGTTTTTCCGCCGTGTATCGTATATAATTGTACGCCACGAGACGAAGAGAGTTTTCGCCCACGGAAAACCTCACTTCCCGTGCCGCAGTGACGTTAAAGTTTTTCTTTTTTCATTTTACTATATTTCTTTTAAATATAAAAATTAGCTTTCGAAGTTCCTCTTCTCTCATGGAATATCCGTAACGACAGACATGTACATGTAAGTACTGTTGGGACATCGAAGCGAAGAATCTCAAAACACTTCCATCATATTGAATTTGATTTTAATCAAATCCGAATTTCGCTCAATTTGGATGTATGGAAGAAGACTTAGACACGTGAAATTCGTGTATTTTTTTTCTTTTTGCATGTAAATGAGTTAAATTGGTTTAGTACCTGTATTTTCTCAATATTAATTCAATAATATAATAATAATAATAATAATAATAATAATAATAATAATAATAAAACGTATGTATAATGAGTCGCAGAGTTAATTATCTACAATACTTGTCAATCGATATAAAATCACAAAATATACATAGAATGGACACCGTTCGATAAAAAGAATTAGATACGCGGTCATTTCCGGGTTCTTTTTACTTATGTTTCTCACTCTCCATCTTCCGTTTTCTTCTGTCCAAACGTCGTCTCATTTCCACATTGCCTCTTTCCGCTTCGAGATCTCTCGTACCTTCGATTCTCAAAAATAATACGATTTTTTACCATTTCGCGATTCGTCGCGAGCAACGAAACAGACCCACGAATTTTCGGCATCGTAAAATTACGCCGTCGCGTACGAAAATATAGTACAACGAGAGTTTTAAATAAAAAAAATAATAAAAATACGAATTTGAGAAAATTTTTTGAGATGCTCGACGAGCGAAAGGCGGCGAAGTTTAGTTGAATCGATTCGCTTTTTTCTTAAATTCTACTATCGCGCTTAACATATTCCTCAGTTTATACCGAAAAGCTATGCTTTGACGATTGAATATTAATTTTGTTGTTTCTTGTTGTTGTTGTTTTTTTTTTAAGTAATTTATATACATGGTACACGAGTTCTCGTACCGTTTGTTCGCAGACAAACTTGTTATTCGTTCATTTTTTTTTATATACGCGACACTCTGCCGCTCTCTTTATGCCCCGCAATCGAAGAAAAAAAAACAATCAACGAACGACAATTAGGCTCGTTTCGTTGACGCGCACAGGGCCACGAAGATTCCTCCCACGCGCAAAAAAAGAGAAATAATCTTGTCCGTGATTATTATTTTTTTTTAAGGTTTTTTTTTTCGGTACACGTGGGAAGAGCCTGCATCCCCGCGCGCCGAGTTTTAAAAATCTGGCACTGCCGCTCTCGCGCATTAAACATCCTAAGGTTCTCTCATCTTTCGTTTAATCTCTGTTAATCTTCCTTTGACTTTTTTCCGACAATATTTACACGCGAAACTTATTTCTACCTAAATTCACAATCAGCTTGAATTCACACACAGACGACACACACGCACACCCACGCGACTGACAGATTCTCAAGCCGATTCAATTCCTCGTGATCAGTCTCTCGTTTTTTATTTCGGATACCTCTTCCCCTGGACTCGTTCCGGCTGAGAATCCGCACAGACGGATATTCACACACGCGCGCATCATCGTCGAAACGCACGCATACAAGAGTTAATTTGTTGTTTCATTTACTTTCGGCAATTAATCGTCTCAAGACGAATTTAACTCGAGAATCGAGACATTGGGGGAGGGGGGGGGGGGGGGGGGGGACAAAATGTACGGAGGCACACGACACCCTCATGACGCGCGTGAATTCGAACGCTTGCTATACATACAATTGTAGAGAGAGTACTAAGCACGTTTCTCCAATAAACACGTTCAATTTCTCTCGTTTGCTGCCCCCCGCCGGGGCTATACAATTGTACGTATATAAAATAGAATTGCACGAAGTTTTTTATTTCATTTTTTTTTCGATCGCGTTGAGATATCGACCTATAGACTATATGAAACTACATTACTTTTTTCTTTTGCTCATTGGACAACCTTCTTGTTCTTTGCGTATGGATCACATAGAATTTCTTTTGTTCGAAAGTTAAGAAAAAAAAACAAAAAAGTAAAAAAAAACCGAGAACTCGAGGCAATCGTGTTTGGGAGAGGCGTTGAGCGCGCGACGAACGTGCCTCAAACGTCGCATGGCAAAGTCCTATTGGCACGAAGAAATTAGCGATTCGCGCGACACCGAGAATTTTTTTTGTTCCACTTGACGCATTCCTCTCGCGAGTTTCCGCGTCTTCGTGGTACACGTTTTTTTTTCTTTTTTCATTGTCGCAAGACTAACGCGCGCTTTCTTTCCCCTGCAACACGACTTTCCCAAAAGATCGTGACGCGCGTCTATCCGCGGTCTGCGGATAAATCGAGGAAAATTTTTCAAGCGGCTATGGACTTTAGCGCAGTGTTTTTTTTTTTCTTCTGGTTTTCTTTTTTCACGTTAACGATTTTTGCTCGAGCTCTGCGTCAGCCGTATTTTGTCAGCTGTCCGGCGAAAGTTGCTAGGTATTGTAGAGCTGGTATTCTATGTAGGACGTCGGTACGAAACCTTCGATAGGCTGCGACATTCGACGCACTCTTGTCCAACCATCGCCCTGATCCAATTCTATCATGTAGAGCTCCTCGCCGTCGTACATCGGTATTGATCCCTCGCTGGTAGCTAAAACACGAATTGCACAACAATTATGTTGGATATGGCCACAGGAAAATTAAATAAATGATAAACCATAAATAATACGGAAGAAATTTTACCATCGAAGGGATAGAGAGCGCGACACGTTCCAAGTGGTGGTTGAGCGTCGAGTTCGTCGACGTAGTATTCCTCGCCAGTACTACCGGGAAGCGACGTACGAGACGTACCGAGGCCAGATTCCGGGCTGTTCGTGGAACTGTGCATGAGTACGGTAAAGCGAACGCCATTTCTATTTGCCTATCCAAGATTTCTAACAGATACTCTTTTTTTTTTCTTTTTTTCTTCTTTTTGCACACAAAAAGTCACGCGGAAGATTATCGTCATGCAATAATCGCAATAGAATAGAAAAAAATAATTGAAAAAATCAAAGGAGATATATGTACGTGTGTCTCTTACAAATCGTTCGTCTCGCGGGCATTGAGAAAGTGTGAAAGAGGAGATTACAATAAGATTGTAACGATTTAACAAGATTTCTCAGTGATCGTACGGAAAACGAGACTCACTCGTGGGTCGGCTGTGGCGTTCCCGGTGCGCTCTTTTTGTGAACCGGTTGATTCGCGTTAGCGTTACTGACACTCGAGTCCGATGCCGATCTCGATAGACTTTCCTCGCCCCCCGAATGGCTCGATCTTCTAGAGTTTATCGATCTCGTTGTTGAACCGTTGCTCGTTGGCTTTCGGGGCGCTTGACTCGGACTGTAAAAAGCAGACGCAAACAAGTTAACTCCTTTACTCCACTTTTGTTCTCTCCGCAGATTCGCTTTTTTGCAAAAGTATACAAACCTCGATAGACTGACGCCGGCTCTCATCGCCTCGTCTAAATATCCCTGAAACTTCGTGAGCTCAGCTCCAAGTTTGTCTAATTTGTGACTCGATTGATTCAATTGGCCCTCTATACTCATAGGATCGCCGAGGGCGGGATTTTGTTCGTAAACTCCTTTCATCTTCATGAGTCCGTCTCTCGCCGCCGTTTCCTGTTGTATCTTTGCCTGTATCTCGTCGAGCCTTTGCTGCAATCTTTTTTTCCTTTGGTTAGGCGGCAGATCGCTACAGTCCTCCTTCGCCCCGTCACCGTATCCAGGTACATTGTTCTGCGGATATAGATCTATCGGTGAACGATACTGCGCCGACTACCGAACTCACACACGAATACACGAATACAGGGAAAGAGGAGAAGATACTCCCACCGTCCTGTTAAGTAGAGCAGCTCAACGACAGATAAAAATAAGCGTTTACAATGCACGATGATAATGCAAGTTTCGCCGCTTTTTTGCGTCATGAATATTTTTTTTTCCCTCGAAAGAAACTGCCAGGTTAAGATGAGATAAGTGACTGGACGGACGAAAAAGTGGGTAATAATAAAAAAAAAAAATTATCGACTACGCTAAAATAACGATATTGCGATGCCTAGAACGCGGATTGAAAATTAGCGATTCTTGACCAACGAAAGGAAAAGTAGCTGAGAAGTCGATGGGCGGTTGCAGGCGTAAAAATATGGTAAATTTTAGCATAGTCGGAAAAAATCAGGAGGAAGTGCGTTTTCAACTCGTGTAAATTTCAAACTTCACACTCGATGAAAAGACGGACTTTCTTCCCTTGTGGCATAATAATATACTATTTTTTGTGGGAGATTAATCATCAGAGAGGTTTTTTTTATTATTAGAAACTATATACAAATAGCATGCTATGCGATTTTTTAAATGTCAGCTGGCCGACCGGAATCGCCATTCTCGGGCCGAAGTGGGGTGACTTTTTTTGTAGAAAAAAAAAAAAAACAACCCGATTCTTAAAATATAATGTTGAAATCATTGCGCCAAATAGGATTTTTCAAAATTCCTAATTTTTTTTTACAAATGACGAAACTTTCAAATTCAAGAAGTTTGAGAATTATCGAACGATAACACTTTACAATTTAAAGACTATCGGTTGGGTAGTTTTCACGATATTTTGATATTGGATATCGAAAGCCTCGTTTCCAGATATAATGGCGTGAAAAGTTAAACCGCCATTCTAAAGCCGGTCATTTTGAACATTTTCCGAGTTTGAAAATACAAATTGTATTTCTTGTGCACAATTTTACATACTCTTAATATGTAAAAGTTTATGAAATTATAGAAAAAAGAAATTTACTTAGTTATCGGATCTTAAGGCGCTTTACTAAACAGAATCAGCGAGGACAGGACGATACATGACGATACACATACACACACACATAATAATTATATTCTCGTATAATTTTATGCAATAATTAATTGAAAAAATAAACGAATAAACAAATGCGTATAGTAAATGAGAAAAGGGACAGACCTTCAAAGCTATGCACACCTCGATCAACTTCTGTTCGTTTGCATGAAACAAATCACATAAGCGCGTCATTCAGCGTTATAAAGTAGGGCAGTGGACAAGAAAAGCGAGTATACGAAAACAACCGAATCAGCGGGCGGAGAAAAAAAAAGGTTAAACTACAGTAGTAACGAGAATTATGATAGAAGATCCCGCGGTGCACTGTTAATGCTTCATTTCATTTCGTAAGCTAAATCCCTATCCGCTGAGTTGGTTAGTTTCATCCCTCATGTGACGACTGTCAACCTTGAGACAGTCATTTGCTCTCAGGTAACGGTAGTGAATCACCTTGCGTCATTAGTCAGCCGTTTCTTTGTTTTTTTTTTTTTTCTTTTTCTTTCGATCATTCATTGTACACGAAATGTTTTACACGTGTACGATTGGATAATCGAGACATTAACAGTCAGCATAAAGCGAACCAACCGGGTACTTACTAATTGGAATAGGTATCCAAATTGGCAGTCCCGTTGTTTTCGTCGTTTAAACAAGAGATAGAGAAGAAGTACCGGCAAGTAGAAGAGATCGAACCATCCACCAAATTAAGAAAGAAAGTATACAAAAGAATGATAAATAAGTTTTTCAGCGAAGCAACTACTTAAGGATGCACCGTTGTGGTCGCAGCTAAAAATGATATTCCGAGCGAATGCCGAATACTTCTCAATGGGATAGAGATCTGAAAAAAATATTCATTTGACACAATAATAATGGCAAAAAGTTACTAATGAAGTATTTCAGAAAAAAATTGTTCAACGAATCATCCAGCAATTGTTTTATTTTTTTCCAGAAATTGATCCGTTAATTTTTCTGAACATATGCTAATTTTTTAGAATTTTCAATTTCTTTTAGATTTTCGGAAATTTGAAAAATTGTCAGAAATTCATATGTATTCGAAAAAATTAACGAAACAACTATCGCAAAAAAAAACAAGTTAGGTAACCGTCAAACAAATGTTTTTTAAATTAATTTGTTAACAACTTTTCGTAAATATTATTATGCAAAATTAATGAGCTTAATATCTTCGTTATAGATTTTTTTTTACAGATTTTTATCCTATCGGGAAGTCTTCGGTAATGTAACGATACACCCTCCTTAGAATAATGATTTTTAATGATTTGCTGCATTTTTTTTAAATTTACTTGGATAAAATCGAATGGCAAGTTTTTTTTATGGCAAAATATTATTGGCTGATAAAGATGGGTTTGTGAAAAACACGAAAACGCTTTCGTACTAAACAAATGTTCTTTTCGCGTCGAGTAACGATCGTCTGGAGAACGTGTGCGTTCTACAATGCATAATGCTATCGAAATGTCAGTTTGTACAAATGATAAGTAGTAATCCCATTGATTAATAACCAAGGAATTAGAATGATAGATCAGCATGCTACGGCTTTGTGCGTCGCATATCAGTGTCACGTACGAAATAAATTAGAATGAATAGTATTTATTCATTAGAATGATTGAGGAGGGCGTCGGGGACGGTTCATCGATTTTTGGGCATTAAAAGGCATTTGGATTTTTTTTTTCACCAGAAGAATGTCAAGAGGAGTTCGATTTTTTGATAATTTTATTTAAGGCCCCAAGGGTTTTCTACAACATCGAAACACGTTACGCATAATCAATCTTGGGGAATTTTTCGTACTATTTTTTTAACGGAAAAAATGAAATTTCAATGCCGTTTTTACACGTAATCAATGGAAACGACACTTCCGACTCTTAAAAAATGTAAAAAAAGAAAAAAAAATGAAAGTTGCGAGGCTGATAATGTTTGCTGTGCTTATAACACCGAGACGAATGATTCCTACGTGACTGAGATACGATATAAAACATTCGAAGCTAAAATGCACATATGATTACCTTGTTACTGCTGAAAATTCCGAATATGCCGACTCGTTTCTTAATTTTTCCACCTGAGACGGTGCCCTTGACCGTGAGATGATTGTGTATCGGTTGCATAACGGGCTGCGACAGTTGACTATTGCTGTCGTAGGACTTGGCAACCGATAGATCCTCGAATGGAAAATCACCGGGTGGCGTGAAGCCGCTCTTATATCTCTCGATAACCAATAACGTGTCTTCTTTCTCGTTAACCTCGTTCGCCGCTTTCTCGATACCGTCCAAACATTGAGCGATTATCGGCGCCACCGCTCGTTCAATTTCCACCGATTTCATCATGTAATTTCGCATATTCTTTATCCTCTTCTCGTCCAATTCCTTTGACAAATAAAAAAGAAGATAAACCATCAGCAAAGCGTCAAAAAACAATACAGCATTTTAATCGTTCCGAAACCGCTCTCCCAAAATACAATTCCATCTCATCTAGAGCGCGACAACAATTTTTGTCGTCAACGAGACAATCGTTTTTCTGAAAGTGCATTTTCGTGTTTCTATCTTTGCTAAATTTCTTTTCACTTCTTTTCTTATTTTTCATTGAGTGTGAATATACCAGAGCTGGGCAAAAGCTACAAGTACCTACATGGTATACGTGAATACTTCAACTATTTGGTATTAACATTTTGCTATTATTATTATACAATATTAATCTTTTCAGTACCTGTAATATGCATGCATTTTTTTAGATTTTTATACCATCGAGAAATATTTGCAATTATCTCTCATTTCTCTCGAACTTATGCAAAATAAATACGAAGCGACAGAACTACCTTAAGGAATTTCTATTGTTACATTGCCAGTCAAAAAGTAAATCCCTAGGGAATTTTGCAGACTTTTCAATAGGATGACGATCTCAAAAAATCGACCATAGAAAAGGTACTACGAATATTCATTTCGTATAATAATAATTCCAAAATGTTAGTACCAAATTAGATTTTAAAAAATTTGTTCAACGCACTAATAGGTAACTGAACTTTTTTTTAGCTAAAGTTGGTCTCGTTAATTTTTTCGAATACATGTAAATTTTTTTAGAATTTTTTCTAATTTTCAGAAATCCATTTTTGGAAAAAACTTTGTTTGATTTTTTGCGAGTATGTTCGGCCGATAAAAAAAAAATTTGTAAAATTAGGAAAAAAAATTCCAAAAAAGTTTGTATGTTTGTAAAGAAACGATTGATGCTCCAGTTTTTCACATATACGAGATAACGCAAATAGTGGACATCCCTTTCCGTGTTCTCTTTCGCAATTTCGTCGCAAATATCCTCAAGTATAGTCACAGTTTTGCCCTAAAAAGGGTTAATCCTCGTATTATTTCGAAGCGTACCTGCAGATGTTGAAAAACTTCAGGCATCGCTGTGTGATAATGCAACGTCTGCATTTCGTTTGTCTTTTGCAACTGATTCGCGTACTCGGTTTTGGCCTCCTCGCTCTGCTGAGTTTTCAGAGTCATGTTCATTCGCTGCTTCTCAACCTTATGGGAAAATAAACCTCCGATTAATTAATCGAGAACAATATAAAAAAATTACAGCCCATGCTGATGGGCGTTCCATTGTTGCGTACGAACGAGAGAAGAAAAAAAAAATAGATAAAATATAGCTGGCGAATGTGCAAACCTCGGCTCTCGAGAGATTCAGATCGGCATCGGCTCTCTGATAATTCTCCAACGCCTTTTCCGCCTCGCGGAATGCCTTCTCGTACGCTTTCCTCGCTCTCTCGAGATTACCGATTTGTCCGGCGAGATTTGTCATCAGTCTCGCACCCTCCTGAAGATGCTTCTTGCGGTCCTCCTTGAAGTCCTTTACGAGAATGTTCAGCTCGCGCAGCACATTAGCTTGAAGATTTTCGGCTATTACTTCCCTCTGACCCG
This sequence comes from Cryptus viduatorius, assembly GCA_964006125.1. Lineage (NCBI taxonomy): Eukaryota > Metazoa > Arthropoda > Insecta > Hymenoptera > Ichneumonidae > Cryptus > Cryptus viduatorius. The sequence continues at coordinate 936,458 of OZ023225.1, read as the reverse complement.
CTTGGTCGTTGACCTCGTTTAATTCCAACTTGAAAGCTCGACAAGGACTGTACCTGGGAAAAATTGGAGCAAACACGCTTTTTCACATCGATTACTCTGGGGATCGTCGCGCACACACACAGACACACGCTGAACCCTCGAAATTAATCCGCTTGAGAGAGTTTCGCTCGAAGCCGAGCATCGAACCACGAGTGCCGCTCTCTCGCGTGGCAGGGCAGCGCAAACATATTGGTTATTATTATTATTATTATTATCATTATTATTATTATCATCTAAACACTCGCGCGGATAAATCGAAAAATTCGTAATTCAAAGCTCTGGCTTCACAGATCGAACTTCTAGTGGGCACTCTTTCCGAGGCGTCTCGATAAGAAATTGAGCTTCTGTTTTGTGTCAGGAAGCGAGTGCAAAGCCTGCAGATTCGCGGCTGTACCAACCAGCCGCCTTTCTTTTTTTCTTTGTGTTTATTTTTTCATCTGGAAGACTCTAGAAGCGCTGCTGTAGTCTCGAAGGAGAATGAGTCAGTGTTCGGAGGGAAAAAGTATCGCGAATTATTACGAGTCTGCACGACTCCCACGAATACTTTCTCCCGTGGCGAGTACGATCGGCTTGAATTACGATAGACGCAATTTTTTTTTCTATTTATTTTATTACTTTTATATACTTACTGGTAATCTTCTTCCTCTTTTTTCTTCGGTTGATAATTTTTTACTAGCCTCCTGAAAATTAAAAAAAAAAGTTTAATAAAGAAATAAAAAATTTTAAAAATCGGTTTATCATCGGTCCACATAGCTGCCTAATATTTGAATAGACCGAAGAGAGATTCTTATCTGGGCGATGGTAAAATTATTCAGAGTTCAATAGTGTTTCGATATGAATTCACGGGGTGTAGGCGTAATCGAGCGCTGTACTTATTTGGCGCGTTTCCCTGAATCTCCAACGTCGAGATCGACCGAGAGAACGTTTCACGTGTCGATTACTAGGGAAACGTTTCGCAGGAGAGTAATTTTTTTTTTCTTTTTTGGCCTGTGGAATTTTTACACAAGCGGAGGTGCACGGGGATAGACACGGTCGAGCGTGGGCGATAGAAAAAAAAGGGAAATACGTGTACAGTAAAACGTCGATTAACCGGGAGCGGACAACGAATTAACTGGGCCCTAAATTTCTTCGCACCTTCCAACGCGCGTAGGAAGTAAGATGGTGAAAATTTCACGGTCATCTAACCGACGATCCAAAAAGTTGCAGAATCAATTTGGAAGAAGCGATTTTTTATCGATACATTGGCCACGGAAATTAAGCAATAGGAATAATTTTAAAATTAATCCAAAAAAACAATGCAAAGTAATGGACCTTTTTAGATGATTACTTCAATACCGTTGAAAAATGAATCTGAAATCTTTTCCTCGTTAATTTTGTTAAAAAAAAACACCAGTAGACGGCATTCTTTCAGAAAAGAATTTCAATAAAGTTGAAAAATCTATCAAATCCGTTGGGTTCTAAATTTCTTAAAAAAATAAGCAAAAGTAATAGATTTTTGTGGGAACCGATCTCAATATAATTGTAAGTTCCATCAAAAATATATTTTCCTCTTTTTGTATATTATATAAAAAAAATAAAGGAGTAACCGAAAGAATTTCTCCTTTCGGAAACGATCTCAATGTCATTGAAAACTTAATCAAAAATTATTTTTTCTCATTAACCCGCTGTCTAACCACCCAGTGCACTTTGCGAATGAAGTGGTCGAAGAAGAAATGAATTAAAGGGCAAAATTATTGGTCGATAAATTACGAGAAAAATACTGCCTGCTCAGCAGGCATAAGACGCCGTTAGTTGGCTGCTGCTGCGTTCCGAGAAAGAAACTCGTAAAAGTGTCTTCCGGGTAACCATGTTTCGCAGGGTGCAAATATATTTTTTTAACGAAGGTGAAAATTACCGATTTATTTTTGTATTTGTAAATCTCCAGATTAAGAATGTTATTTTTTTAAATAACATTTTAAATAACTGCGCCCGATTTTTTTAAACTTTTTTTTGCATTTACATCGACTGCGTTACGTATAAACCAAAAAACATCTACGATAGACGGGCATCCCGTGTTTCTGACACTCTGTTGATTACATTTCACCAATGTAAAATTGGAAAATAATTAGACAGAGGTGTTTTATAAATCGAAGAAATGATAATTTGCTAGTCATCCAGTGTGGTGCCATATAAACACAAAAAAAAGGTTAAAAAAAAAACCAATGAAAAGTAAAAAGCTCTGTTAAGATACGACACCTCAATACCGTTGAAAACTTTATCAACAGATTATTATTTCTTATACTTTCAAACATGTTTATTAATTTTTTTCTATTGCGCAAAATAAAATTATCTTACGATCGCTTTGGAATTAGTACTAAGAAAAAAAATTGTTTCGATCGAGTAAATCGGCGTTTGCCGCTGGTGAAACAAATGTTTCGTTGATAAAAAGACATATTTAGGTAATCTTATGAATCGTAAATTGACTTTTTTTTTCAATACTACGACAATTATTTCGTTTAATCAATTTTTTTTCTCAGCAGTAGTATTTATATTGTATTTTGTATCGAATGAAAAGCTTTTACAAAATTGCGATCTCACTAATACCATATTATAGTCGTCTATACATTTGACTCGATAGCGAATTATCAGTAATCGATTGTTACCACGATACCGTTTGCCCCGGATAATCGAAATGGTACTCAACGATGACTTTTATTTCCGCGCACATCGCACATCGCGGGTCGCGGATTGCACCATAGAAAGTGCAAAGGCACTTCGCTGCATCAAACGAATGGTATTGTGTTTTAAAGTAATCCACCGGTAGCCGACAGAGTCAACGAGAGAGTAAGTATAATTGTAGCATTCGTGTTGCACATAACAACGTCTCGTACAGTGAGGTACTCGTCTTCGTTGTCGAAGGTGAAAAGAAACGTGAGAGATAATTTACGCGCGTCGTTGCGCGTGTCTTGAATTATATCTCCGGCTCAACAGACACGCCATACAGATAGACGGAGAGAGGGGATAGATTCTTATACTTTCTCGGTAGAGAGGCTATAAATTAAACTACCAACTGTCTCGCCGCGGCGGTGGGCAATTGAAATGAAGTATTATCGGATCGGATATAATAAAAAGAAGAATTATTTTCAAGAGGGATAATCGATGCGTGAATTAAGAAGGAAAATTAATGAGACACTGGTAAAGAAGATTCGATGGTATATATGGTATTTCACGAGAAGCCCTTACGAGATGAATTATAAAAAAAAAAAAAAAAATTGGTCTACAGGAGAGCAAACGACTCATTGACGAGACAAACAACGGGGGCCTTTAATGCAATATTACCGGCGGTTTGTGTCCCTGAACTCACCGGAGTGCACGAGAGCGAGAGAGAGATACATCCCGAGTGCTCTCGTTACGCATATGTGTCCAATTCTGTTGCTGTTGCCAACTTATTATTATAATTATAAACGTGCGGCTCATACTGCCGCAGAGGTCGTACTATTTATTTTATTACGTTTCTCCGCTCCCAGAAATTCCGTTTTAGCATTATTCTCGAAATCGTTGAGAGAAATATGAATATAAATGAGAAGATTTGCTTTTAAATTACTTTCACGTAACACTGATGGTAAATTGAATTTTTGATAACTCACCTAAGATTACCGGCGTATTCCACCTCAATCTTGCATCTATCGCGGATGAAGTGACCATAACGCTCCAGGAATTCAATTCCCTTCTGCGTGTGGAGGGACAGATTCTCGAACTGGTCCTGTAATCAAATGTAAACATACATAAATCAGATATATTACTACAAATTGCAGATATATCCAATCAAATTAAGATCGGTAATTCGCCTTATCTAGAAGTGAAAATTGTTTGTTTCGCGCGCGAGAATAAGTAGTATATTTTGTCGGGATGCTCGGGATTCGATGGTTCCCGAGAAAACGTGGCCGTTGCTTCGGTGGTCAGCGGAAATGGTTTTAACCGCGTGTGCAGAACCGCGAGACGAACTTATTTTTCTTTCGATCGGCCGTAAGCCGCGGTCGTGACATTGCTTTCCAAATATAGCATTTCTCTTAATTTTACGTGAACATGTCTCGGGGATAAATCACACTGAAAGTCGCCTTCGATTACCGTCTTTCGCGGGAGGTTATCATGCGCGTAGGAACGAATTTAAGAGGTTTTCTTCGAGATCTTCGCTTTTCCGCTGTTAATTCAGTTCGTGAATTTCAATAAAAAATTTTTGTTCCGGTTCTACGGATATCGTATCGATTTAGTTTACTTTATCTTGTGGTGTTCGTGATACCGACGTTAATTTCACCCCGTCACTCTCCAGTTCTCGAAAGCTGCAGCGATAGCCGGCTGCTAATCAGCCTCGGCGAATTTTCTCCGGCGGGTTACGCACCTGGCGCCCATCTCGCAAAGGATTCGGAGCGTCGAAGCTGAGGGTTCCCGAGTAGGTAAATTCGCCGTTGAGAATTTCCGCTACAGCGTATAAAACGACTTGAGACGAGACCCTAGAATATTCGACCTCCGATCTCTTCTTTTTCTCCGGCGTGTGCTCGCCTCCGAGCACTCTATTTTATTATTCTTTTTCTCGTCTCGGGGATCACGACGATCGCTAAAACCGGATCGTGCCAAATATGGCTTGCCGAGCTCGCGTATCGAACGACACATCCAACCTTCTCGAATGTGTACCTTCGGAGTCTCATGCGGTTTGCGAATCGTCGAGAAAGTCATGGAGTTTTCTTATACAGGTTTTTTTTTACATTTTTTGGCAAAATTTTGTTGGATCGAAATGACGCGAGAAAGTCAATATCAAATTTTAGGAGGTTGCGTTGCGGACCAATAGGATAAAAATTTCATTTTTTTTTGGTATTTCGTTTAAAGAATTCTTAGTAGAAGTATCACCATTTGATATTAACTCGAAGCTGGCGACAAATTCGACTTGCGGATTTCGAACATTGAGTTGAAAGTTAAACACGTAGCAGCTTCATAATCAGAGTTGGGAAGAAAAACACCATAATAACTCCAAAGTAAAATAATCACGCGAGTTTAATTTGCGCATCGCTTTCTCAATTTCTTTTTTTCGTTGTTTGAAAAAATCCTTCTACAAAACGGTCAGTTAAGAAATGTTTCGCTTCATCTTAAAGAAAGCATTGTTAATGACAATTTCTAAAATTGAATTTAACTAAATTAATCGATTCAATCGATGGAATTTATCGATCGAATCATCAATATAACCCGAAAAAATTGTATCAATTTTTTAAACATTTTTCAAATTTAAATTTGTGAATCCAAATTAAAAGAATACGCGAGTGCTATGTTTGCATAAAATTTGAAAGAAACAATAAATATTTCTGCAATACACGTGACAAATTTCAATTTGAAAGCTCAATGCATTCTTATGATAAAAAACTAAAACGTTAAGTTATAAAAAAATATAAAATTAATGTCATTGTTGTTATTGTGTATATGTTGTATTATAGTTCTTTATTCTATTATCGATTTGTATACGAAATATTAGCGGTCGGACTTAGTTTGCCACAATTTCCAATTTAATCGACTGGGTATCGTTATAGTTATTTTTCAAGTAAAATTTAAAAAAAAATTATTTGCATGAGATTTAAATGATTTAACGAATTCTCATAAAAGTCAATGAGGATTACCGATCGATAATAGTTTATTTGTATAGAATGTTTTAAGCCGATAGCTGAAAAATTGTGCGCCTAATCGTGCAAAACGAAAATTTTCAAAAAATGTCCTAAGCGCGGAAAATCTGTAGAAATGCACAACACACACATTCGGGGTTTTTTTTCTAATTGCCATTTTTCGACGCTTTGCAACATTTTAAATGCGTTTTATCTGAAAATTTAACTTTTTTTTGCATGAATACAAAGCTTCCTCCGTAAAAATGTATGTAGCGATTAGTTTTTATTGCCATACTTTCTCGTTATTCTCAAACAGCTGTATCTTGTTTTCGCGATGAAATTCACGAAGAATTCAAGTGCTTATCATTTTCTGAGGTAAAAAAATACGCAACTCATTTGGGGCAATTTCCGGATAGTTATTTTTTTTTAAATATTTTATTGCATGATGATAAAAAAACGTAAAGAAATCACATTTGGGTTATTCTTTCCTTAAACGGTAAATTAGTGAAATAGAATTCTCGATAGTGTATTCCGATGAACTTGTATATTGAATACGAATGCAATCAGCTGTTCGAGCGCTACACGCTTTTTTCGTTTCCGGTCCGAACGAACGTGTCCTCGTGAAAAACTTCCGCCGACGGTTTCGCGCGGTAGTTAATCGGCGCGCGAATTATTCGTAAAACTCTTCGATAATTTCTGTTTTTTTTTTTTTTTCTCCAACACGCATTTCTTTTCACTAGGAAAGTTAAACTTTCGATAAATAGCTGCGATAAGTCTAGCATGCGGTAGCAACGAGACGAAGGGAAGCCGTGCACGCGGTCGACGACACGTAAAACGCGTGACACACATACACGCGAGTCAACGGTCCGCACCGGGACAATGAGGAATTTCGCAAGCGTCGACGTGCCGTCTACTATAATGCAGTTAGTATACTATTTCTATACCAATGTAGTAGGAGTATTGGTGGTGGTGGTGTTAGTAGTCGTTGTAATAGCAGTGATATGTTGCATACTGGAACGTGTATCTCTGCCTCGACAAAAAGCACTATAGCCGGTAGCGCGAGAGAACTAAAAGATCGAACGTCCGTTTAGCGTCCCGGCATGAAAAGTGAAACTGAGTCGCAGATGCCGTAACTCTGTACAAGAATATAAACGCCGACGAATAAAGAGAATCGCAGCGAGCGAGAAGAGAAAAAAAAAAAGTATGGCACAGGCGCGGAAACAAAACGCATGAACAAACCGCAGAATCGCGGTCTTCTTTGACCTCCTTACGCCCACAATGCTAATCACAAACTACGCTCGGTGCTACTATGTAATATACATATATAAGATTCGAAATAAAGATTACATTCGTTGCGGCGCGGTGATGGTATCACGAGATCTGTCCGAGAGGAGTAACGAGAAGAAGTGTGAGAGTCAAGTGTGAAAAGAAGTTTTAGACGTTAAGATGCTAATCCGATACATCGTTTCCATCGGAGGAAAGGAGGAACAGAGGTGAATACAAGAGTGGAGTAATGACGCGATAAATGCAATGTCACACAGTCATATACAAAAAAAAGTATACGGGGGGAAGGCGGGGCAAAATGGGACAGTCGCGCATCTCAAATTTTAGCGCAAAACGATCAATCGTAAAATTTTTGAAAACTTTTATATGCATTATTTATGGATCGGATAACCGCTTATATAAAAAAAAATTACGATCGACATTAATGAAATTCTACAGAATATTTATTATTGTCCTAAAATGGGCGGATGGAAAAAATAGGAATGCAGATAAACAAAACTATAAGTGTTGCATTATTTTTTTTATGTGTAAATGATATGGGTATTTCGATGAAAATAGTCAGCGAAAGGAGTTTATTTTGGATCGCCTTCCGCAACGCACATCTCACCCACACGTACGTGTATATATATGTGTCAGTGTATGTATTGATCTATGTAGCGTCGACGACGAAGAATGCGAGAAAAGTCTTATCGTTCAAGGACGTCTATCTCACTCGACTTGTATCTTTCTTCATGTACTTTTACGCGCACCTTCGGCGATCAGCGTTCTGTTAGCGTGGAACTTGGTAACGGGCTATACGAGCTTAACGTGTAGTCGTATCGGTGCGCATGCACTCGGAAACGCCAGGATCGCGCAAACGAGTTCGAATGTCCTATATATACGCTCTTCTCGTCACTTTTCAAATATACCGATTAATGTGGAACAAAAAAACGAGGCGAATGTATATTTATATATTTCTTTCATACTGACGAATCTACCGTGTGCACTGTTCTGTTGTATCGAAAGTTACAGAAACGACAAGCAACCGGACAGTCAGAATTGCAATGAAAGAACTCGCATTTACGCGCAGTGTCCTTTTCCTTTTCGAGATCGTAACATCGAGGCCGAGAGCCTTGAATGTTGAACAAAAAAGGGGAAGATCACCGGTCACCGACGCATATCCGCGACTTTCAAGATCGAGAAATATTTCGCGCTGCAATGCTTCGCACGGAGTTTCGCTTGCTATTGGCGCTGACCTCGACATCCGCACGCATTATCCTCATTTATAGAGCCGAAAATAGTATCACACGTAGAAAAAGAAATCTTAGGCCTACACATCGAGAATTTTCATTTTTATTCTCACGTCTTTTAACGCGACGGAAATTGTTATTCAAAGAGATACACTGAAAAATAAATTTTATCATTTTTATTTTAATTCGAATCGTCGCTATTTCGTATTAAAAATAGCATACGCTTTCGAAAAAATGAACGAAACAATTTATTTACCTTAATCTTCAATGAAATTGTAAAAAAAAAAGTGTCTATTCAAAGTTAGAGAATTTTTTTTATCGAGTAGTAATAGCCTTTTCTTTATCGAATAATGATGAAACAATCGTTTTTTCAATGAAAAAAAGTAGCCGCGAGTTTACGCTATTTATAACTGCGAAGAATGAAAGATATACTGAAAACATCTACTAGCGGTAGTTTGGTGGTAAAAATAGGGTGTGTAACACTAGTGCAAGAAATAGTAATATATTCGAAGAGAGGGGGGGGGGGGCGGCTTTCGACGAAGCGACCCTCCACCGTGCGTTCAATCGCAATTTTTCTGTTTCCGTTCGAACCTTATGCCCAAAGGTCGATAAGAGGAAAACGCGTCATAGCTACGGGGCTCCAACCCCTGACACGTTGAGGTGACTCACCCGTTGGGTTCGTTCAACAGTGAGTTATTAGATAGCACACGAATGCATCGAGTCTCTGGCCGTCCCTGTGTCTCTCCTCCATTCATTTCAACAGCGAAATACACTTGTCCCTCTGGTCGGACGGGTACCGTACGAGCGGCAACGTACCCTCTCGCACCCTGTCCCGTCGTCTACCCCCCGAAAGAATACAATAGAATTGTACTCTTTAAACTCCATTTCTCCCGTTCGCTCACGAATAACAATGAATTTTCTCACCTCGAAATACAATTTCCGAGAGACAGGTACAGAGACGATTAACCAAACGAGTTCCGTATGCACCTGACGTAGAGACGAAGATTCCTACTTTGATCGCAAACTTCCGTTATTTAAATTTCATTGAATTTTTTTAACGGTGACAAAATGGAAACATCGAAAACGGTATATTTTGCATCTACGAAAAATTACGAAAAAAAAAAAAAAAAAAAATGACGTAAAAATTCGGTACTCCATCGGTAATATGACAAAAAATAAAAATAGCGGAAATTTGAAATCTCTGACTCGAAGCCCCAGTATGCGATGGTGGGGGGAATACTTGGGCTCTCGAGAAGCTGAACTGCGCAGGAACTCGTGGAAGTTATTTTATCTGATATCGATTGCCTAGCTGCACAATCTCGATTCCCGAGTGCACCAGACGGAAAACGATGAGCGACGGAATAAGAGTAAAGAAGAAAAAAGAAAAAAAAAAAACAAGATTTACTCGATGAAAAGAAAAAGGCATATATATGTGTATAGAAGCGGAGGGAGAGTAGGAACGCGTGGGCGGCTGACTCGAACAAGTGTGCATTATGAGTCACGTAATCGAGTTGGGGAGCGTTTCTACCCTCCTCTTTCTATCGATCCTCAACATTTCTCTGTATATATACGTATACTACAGTATTCTGTATATATCGAAGGGCGTCGTCGCACTCCTCCTGTCCTTTCGAACTATTCGTGACGATTGTACTACGACTAGTTTTGCGTCTGATCGTCGCAACGGGAAGTCCGCGAAGCTATTATCTGTATATGTATAACGTCTGTCTACCTGCTTCAAGGGGTTAATATACCAGTCAAATTGAAACTGTAGACGAGACGAGACTAAGGATGGCACGCAGAGGGTGCTTTGGGGGGTTACATAAAAAATAAAAAATGCGTCGACAGACATTTTTTTAGAGGCTCATGGGTGCACTAACGAGAAATTGTCAAGTTGAAACGAGACCTTTGGAGGGCTCGACACGGCTCGCTGCTCTTAATACTTATTAAACCCCCGCAAGCATTCTCTTGGCGTGGCTAAGCCTCTCTCAAGTGCATTACGTCACACGTTTCTATCGTTTTTTTCATTCTCTCTATTTTTTTTATTTTATTTTTCTTGGCATCGGAACTAACGCGGACTTGGAACATCGAGACTCTCAGGAATTAAAAGGCTCGTAGAACGATTTACCTTACGTGTATTTTCGAGTGTAAAAAAAGATGTTTGTTTAAATGAGCGCTCTGGTCACGAGACTCTTGAAGATATCGCTATTGACGTGGGTCGCGTACATATATATATATATATATCGACGTGGTATATGTATACGACGCTACAAATATACGACGACCTACGATACGATTTATCAACAGTTGATGTAAAAATAAGTCACGTTTAGCGGTGGATAGACTAACGGCGAATGTCTAATCATAAATCGAAATTAATTAGGCGGAAAAAAACAGGTATCAAACGGCCTTAAGTACAAAATCAAACTCTGAGATGTTTTCTTCGCTACGGTTACGAAACTTTGATAAAAAAAAAAACTTAAAATTCTTATTTTCAATATCGAAAAAAAAAAAAATTATACGATTATGAGAAACTTGAATTTTTTTGCGAAACAATGTCTCAATCTTTTTTTTTAATTTTAAATTGGATTGTAGAAAATTAAAAAAAAAATTGGAAAAAGTCTAAAATTGTTGTTTTCAACGTCCGAAAGAAAAGGCAAATATGAAAAGGGCGGATAAGCTTCATTATTCATTCGTTCAATTTTAAGAGGCATCTAAAATAAAATCCTTTTTTTATGAGCAGCGGATCTTGGATCGGGAATGTCCAAACGTGAGACATGCATTTTTCACGGCAGAGCAGTTCGTTGTTCGATGTATACAACACATTTAAGTTATAGCGAACACTGTTTGCTATTATCCTCACCCTTCGATGCTATCGAACAAAATAGTACTATCGTACAATTGAACGCAATAAAGAGAAAAAAAAAGCAAGATAAAAAGTTTTGCAACATCAGAAATTATTTTTTCCGAATGAATAAATCGGTAAATTCAGGATTAATTTTCTTTTTTTTTCGCGCAAATTCTTTGTGGACTCGAGGATCGTGCGACCGACAAATTCACCGCGTGACTCAAGTTTGACGTTGTTGGACTGTCGAGCCATTCGAGGGGCACAGAGTCCAACGAGTTTCGCGATAATGTTACTCGAGAGACAGAGAGAGAGAGGGAGGAAAAAAATACGACTTTTCGCGGAGCTGCGCAGTTTCGAGTTTTAACAAACTCAAGATCGCGTTGTCAAGATCGCCGGTTACGAGGTCGCGCGCGCGGAAAGATTAAATCAGCGAAAAATAAAACAATAAGACAATAAAAGAAACATAGCGATACGGAGAAGACGAAAAAGAAAAAAAAATAAATAAAAGAAAATAGAACTCGAGCCAAAAATCCAGACGGCGCTGCCCTTGGCTGCCACGCCTCGACCCCGAGAAGGAGACCCATCTGCATTCTTCGCGAACGCGGAGGAGTAAATACGTGGAATACTATTACGCTTTTACTATACGAACGCGCCTATGCCTCTCGACTGAAGTATAGTTCGAGTATCGTTCGTTGGTAAGAGTTATCGAGCGCGTGCCTTCTCTCATCTGTTTCTCGGCTCGCCGGCGCCCCTTTCGGCTATGTCCGTTACATTTTTTCATTCCCGAATGAAAACACGCGGGCGCCTTTTTTCCTAAGAGCGTCGATCGAAAAAAGCTCGGAATCTCAGTTATCTCTCAGAGTCGACGAGGTCAACGCGTTGCGAATTTGTTTTTTTTTTTTTTCTTTTTTTTTTTTAATCGACCGTACGTTGCCCGAGGTCCAGGCAACAAATTGTTCTCATTCGCGGAAAGAAAGAAAAAAAAAAAAAGAAAATTCGAGGTGTCGCGGTTGCTAATTGTCTGTCCCTGAGAAGGTTTCCGCCCTCGTCGAGTCTCGTCTACCGTGTCCGACAATAAGTCACCGAGACTGAAGGAATAAAGAAGGGAAAAAACGGGGTAAGAGAAAAATACAAACACGGAATGAAGAGAATAGAGACGAAGCTATGGTGAAGCGAGAGAAATAATAGATTGCCGGTTGCATGTGTGACACGAGACTACGAGGAAGAGCGAAAAGATTGTCAACTGTTCCCTTCCTCTCTGTCCCAACTGTGGTCACACAGCGACGCAATAATGAGGACAGTGACACCGTTAAGAGTTGCGCGCGCGAGAGCCGCGAGAGCGAACAGTGGCCTCGGGACTTAGACTCTTTTTTTCTGCTTCGTCAGCGAGACACTATTGAGAATCTGTCGCCCGGACTCATTCTACCGTATGTAGAAAATATGCTTTAAAAAAAATCATAGAGCGATGAAAAAAAAAAAAATCGTAAAAGAAGAAAAAGTACAGCAATAATCGTGCGATTAGAAACATCAATGATAAACGAACGCGCGACGTAAAAGCTTCAATCAAGTATCGAAGATCGTTTTATTAAGTCCACAATGAGACTATCAGATGTTTATCAGTCGTAACTATCGGAAGAGACGCGCGCGCGTGTACAAAAGCCTCTATGATGTTTGCCTTTCCGCGTGATTCATCCGGGATCCTAAATTCGTTAAAGAGTCCGCCTACGTGAATCACGATTCCGGCCTCTCCTCTCTCGTCTTCTCCTGCGGTACGTCAATGATTTGTCATAGCGTAAACGAGCGTTGTGCAAAGCATACCGAGAATGAAGAGTACGAAAGAAAAAGAAAATGAAAAAAAAAAAAAAAAAAACTCCCGATAGAGCGGAGTCTCGTTATCGGAAGAGAATAAAACATAAAGAGTCGATGGAGATGAAGCAAGAGAAAGAGAAAAAACAAATGAATCCGAGAGGAACTCGAACTCGATATCATCGTCAAGCCGAGCAGATCGTCGTGCAGTGGCGACTGCTCGTGGCTCTCTGATATCATTCGAGGATGCAGCGCAACTGAGATAAGAAAACCCGCGACGATTTGGAGCGGAGGTCCACGCTAACGCTGCTGGCTCTCTACCAATATACTTTGTTCGCTCGCATTCGAAATTTCTGACAAAATCTTTGCGATTTTCAACTGTAAAAAGGTACTGCAACTTTTTGTAAACAATTTACGGAAAAATGTACGTACGGCATATAAAAAAATAGATCGATACTTTCCTTTAATTTTACTATAATAGTGTATTAAATTTAATAATTTATTCATCGTTATTACGAATCATAATTCTTCGAGACAGAATCGCTACGAAAGACTCCGATAACTTTTTTTCCATTCAAACTGTCGATATTATCGCGATCGAACGAGTCATCGAAAGCCCCGAACGTGCCTCGACTTATTCTACACGCCGGAGTCGAGAAAACAGTCGAATCGTTTTCTAGAGCAACGAAGCGAGCAAATCCGAGAGAGAGAGAGAAAAAGAGACTATGTTAGCCGTGTTCGCGGCACAGCTAACACAGAGTTCGTAGTAACTCGTCCGCTCGAAAGAACGCGCAACGATCCTTTACGTAACCAGGAGAACACACGGTACGTGCGGCCATCAGTGTTATAAAAGCGTTCGGTTGTTCTTTATTCTTTTCTTTTTTTCTTTCTACGTGTATAAAATTGAGGAATCGTATATAAAAAAATAATCAAAGTTGAGTGGCGCCTTACGTCGGCGTGAAACTTCGCGCGTAACTTTTGTCGTATAGTTAGTATTTTTTTTTTTTTTTTTTTCATTGTTATTATTATTGTGGTGTAAAGTTTGGGAGAGGAGATTTTTTTTTTCACAACCCCGTGAAGAGACTCATAACGACGGTCTCGTCGATCTCATTCAATGCTACGCGATAGACTTTCCGGTACGATATGGTATATGGTGCGGTATATGGGCGCCCGACCACCGGGCGCCTGCAATCTTATCCGAGAGGGGTATATAACCCAACGATGCGATCACCTACCCGTGACGGCAAGGAACTGCTGTATGCCGCTACTTGCACTTGGCTATCGGCTCTGATGTATTCTACACTTTGACGCCTACATATGTATATACATAGGAGACAAATATATGAAATATATCGATTACAATCGTAATACATTTATTTACATAAATGATATTTTTACGAAAATAAATTAATTGAATTATCATTTTTTCAATAATTTTAGATGTGCGCAACATTTAAAATTTTTTTTTAGAAATTTGTGCAATTCTCCCGAAAAAGATTTATCGAATTTTATTCGCGATACGCAGAAGCCAATTCTTCGCGGCGTATAACGAAGAGACGTCCGGCGTACCGCCGCGGGAGCTCTCGCCAACGCCGGAAGGAAACGGTAATTCATAGCTTCGATCCCGCCGTGCGGCTTCGTCGCGCTATAAACTCGAGCGATTTTTATTTTCATGCATTTTTTCCCCCTCTATACACACGCGGAACGTGAGAATCTTTATTCACTATGTTTTTTTTCTTCGAGCGGAACATTCGTCTTTGTATATTTTTTTTCGGGGCTCTAAAATAACTGGAAATTCATTGGTTTGATTGAATCTTTTGAATCAATAACCTGCAGTCACGAGAGGCTTTTTCTCCGAAATACGATAAGTGGTACTCGAAGTTTTATTTTTTTCCTATGTTTCTAATTTTTTTTTTTTTTTTTTCGACGTATTTATTTATTTCGAGAGAGTCGGGGAGTTGGCAATCGCGCACCGTTAGGACAAGTATATTCATGGCGAAGGAAATAAGCCATTAAGCTTCTTAGATAATTGGTCACGACATCGTAACTCTGTTAATTGTTTTGGAGAGTGGGTAAGGAGAGAGGAAAAAAAACGACGTCGAGATGACGAAGAAGAGGGAAGAATAGCAATGAGAGAGCGTAATCTCCGTTGTCGCGCGACACTTTGTTACGCACCGCGCGGTTAGGTCAATAAGAGTCGCACCTCAAACTCTGATCTCGTTGGCCTCCTTTGCGCTTTGCGTTTTACGCGCTTCGCACGATATCGCGGGATAATAATCGCTTCTCTATGAGAGCAGTAGGGTAACCCGAGAGACCGCGAGTTTACAAATGCGACGCGCGATAAATCATCGCTCGTTCGAGAGGCCCCCGAAGACGACGCGCGGGAAGCGCGAGTTATCACCGCAACAAGAATGTCTCTCGCAAAAGCAAAAGGAAGGAGGAAAATCTACGATGTATTTACAAGACGCGGATACGGGTGGTGGGGAACATCGTAACAGTGCAAATTCTAGGCATCTGCGATGACTCCGTAATAACGTAAATGGAACACGCTTCGTAATTAAAAGTCTTTCCTCGATCCTCAGTTGCGATTCTGATCTTTCTGCTTGCTGAGAGTGAAAAGGAAATCGCGTAGCGATATTTCATGCTATGAAAACATTATTTTTTTCTTAATCAAGAAAAAAAAAAGCTATTTGCAAAGTCGTTTCGAAACATTTCTATGTTTGAGAACCGTTTAGCGATTAAAATATTTTCTTTTTTTTTTCAAACGACTTTCATTAGCTCGCTTTTACCCCCTCTTTCTTGTCTTTTGTCTTTTCATTCACTACGATATACGAGAGCAACGATGCAGAGAACAGTGGGGCAAAACGGGCAATCGGAATACAGAAAGAAAAATATTTGTAAACTCAAATAAAAATTCACATTCATTCGGTAATACGCGATGTTTTGAAAGCGTTTTGTCAAATTTTCTTTGAATTATTCTTAAATTTCACACCGCACGAAATTTAATTTCGTAAGTTTTTTCTCAGCTATTTTCCCGTTTTTTCCGGTTGTGTTGTTGCGCGTCCATTTTACCCCTCTCTCCCCTATGTAAAACTGAGTGCATATACGTACACAGCCGGGGAGAGCCCCTTGTTTCTCTTTTATTCTCCGAGGCGCTTTCAATCCCACGTAAAAATGCTCCCACGACTATACATGTATGAGTTACTCGAGGGCGTGTTCTCGTGACTCTCTGTTCCTTCCCTTACTTCTTTCTCATTCTCTACGTTTATACATCCCTCTTCCTCCTCCTCCTCCTCTTCTTTGCTTGCTTTGCTACTCACTGGACTCTGGCTGCCTCGTCGTTTCGTCCCTCGATCTTTCTCGCTTTGCGTACGCGATAAAGAGAGCTTTCGGCTTCCAGACACGCCTGGTGCAACCAGTTTGGCCGCGGAATACGACCAGCCGCGCAACACCCGTCGCACGTATTTATAGAAATTTGGCCCGCGTGAGAGAGCGAGAGAATCTTTCGACGCGCAAACCGTGAGTCGAACAAGGATTCACACGTGGAAACGTGCAAAAACCATTTTTATTTATTTTTTTAATTTCGTACAAAAAATTCTCGTATCGATCGGTTCCGATCGGTGAAATCAACGCGAGTAGTTATCGACCAAACAGTCAAAATACCAGAAAACGATTACAATAATTTTTTTGCCATATTCATTCTGAAGAAAATCATCGTGTGTCGACTTGACGTTTATTCGTCACTGTTTTAGTTGCCATTTGTATTTTTGTATTTAATTCTCGGAATATTGTCGAAACTTAAATATGGATTTTAGGCAATTAATTTTTTTTTTATATAGTAAAAATGATTTGAAAATTTGTTTGCACACGATTTTCACGTAAATAAATTCACTTAATTCACCTGTATTAAAAATATATAAAAAAATTAAAATTGGATATTTTAATTTTTTCGATTTTTTTTTTTGACGATTTAAAATCGAGCTTTTTATTTATGGCCGTTTAACATATCGGATTGACCGTTATGTTACCGTTTGTCCCATTCGTCGTACCGAGACGACGAAATAAATGTTCAAAGTTCGATTCCGTACGAAGGCATCCGTGTTATTTGTCATAGCCAAGTTGAATCGAGATAAAGCGAAAGACCGTTGTCGCGGGGATCGAGTACAGCACACAACGTGGCGGCGGGCACGGCCCACGGTACCGGTATTCGAGAGAAAACGGGCACAGGTGAACTGATTAGAGTATACCGAGGAGAGACTCGAGGCGATAAGATACGTATGAAAGCCGACTAAGAGTTTCTGCGACTTGGATGCATGTCATCGAGTCTCGTAAAAAAAAAAAAAAAAATGCCTTTCAAAATAAAATAAAGTAAACGATGAGAAATAAAGACGTTCTACGGGAAGAAGTGATGACGGAGACTGTAGTTGTTGCGGAACGCGGGAAGAAGAGTAAGAAAGTCATGCCGGTGGAATGTAGGCTCGCGGGCTATGAAATCACCGCGAACCATAACAACGAAACGGTCGACTAAAACGTACTGTAGCATTGGCGTTGTAGCTATAGTCTCGATTGTACGTTCAAACAGTTTGAATTAATTTCCGCCTCCGTGTTGTCGAGGAACGTAGAGGGCTTCGCGCGGCTTCAATGTCGTCGCGAGGACAACGTGGATTCGAAAATTCTTACGATCTTCAAAACGAGTCGTCGCATTGACATACGCGTGCGCGCATGCGCACGTGTTCTTTCTATGGGAACTCACCATAGAAAGTGATTTTATTTATTATTTTCGCCTAACTGTGACAAATGCGTGGATACAGATAGGCAGAGCGGAGGCGCGCTGCTTCGATCCTCGGAACACGTAAACATACCGGTGAAAGTTTCGGATGTATATAGATAGATAGGGGAAGCACGGCTTACATATAAACCCCGGCTGACGTTTTTTTTTTACTTCTTTCGATACATTTTATTTATTTTCGATCTTTTTTTTTTGTTTTGTTTGACGAGCGGTAAGCGCCTGCGCAACAGAGTCCGCGGAGCTTCGAGATATACAAGTATACGATGCGGTTTCGTGTAATCGTATAAGGCGTGCCGGAAGTCCGGGTTACATTGGAAAAGGAAAAAAGGTATAATGTCGGAGTGTCGGCATACAGTCGAGCGCTCGGGCAACTATTTTAATATATACACACATATCTGTCGGTCAATAGATTTATGTCGCAATTTCTGTGTTACGAATTGGGTGTAAACTGTTAATAACTTGTTTGTAATTACTTTCGAGTTCGAGAGAACTTATCGTTTCTTTACGACCGGAGAAAACAAAAAATTGGTGTAGATATCAGTTTTTTTTTTTTTGTTTAATTTTTTTTTTTCGTAAATTTCTCGACTTACGATGATTAAAAATGTTGGATGAAATTTTTTGAAAATTGCAATAAAATTACTACGAAATCGAGTTGAAATTTAAAGAAAAGAAAATGACGATGAAAATGAATGCAATAATAAGATAAAATATTAAAAAAAAATGTGTCAACATAGTTCCCGTTTTAGTCCAAAATCTTTGGCCAACTCGGCTAATTGGAAAGGTTCATTAGTAAATGAAAAAGGTAATGATCGCCTCTGCACTATTGAATTGGTCGTCGTGACTCGAAGCCCCTCGAGATCGTTGTGTCGAACAGTCACCGAAATGAAACGGCAATTCAAATGCTTTATGATGCTCTCGTCGGTTCTAATGGGTTCGTTTAACATGGCGGCTCTGGTAGTCTATTTGATTTATATAATCGCCTTATTAATTCTCATGCGTTGAGAGAACGATCGTCGATCTATAATATAGTAAAGCGTATAATAGAGTCAAAAGTATACGTCTCTCAATCGCCGAACGTATCAAATTCCGAACGAAACTGTGTCAAGATTTCAATAAAACGGCGATCTTGAATTCCACAGCGGGCAACCGCGATGCGTCGCTGACCGAGGAGAGGCCCTCTCGGGGGCCTCCGTTCTATTTCATTGACCGCAACGGGAATATATAAAGCACCAGCGGAATAAAGAAGAGGTATTCCGAAGGTACTCGCCTGCTTCGGCAGTATAATTTAATTCCGTTGCTTGTAAGTAAAACGAGAAAAAAGAAAAACGAAGAAGAGCGTAAAGTGACGCCGGTGCAAGAGACCCCCGTGAGTTCAATGATGCAAGATGCGCACGAGAGGAGAAGAAGAAGAAGAAGAAGAACCGGACGCTAATACCGGACGGATCATCGTTGGAATCCTACTCGCGAATCAACCTTTTCTCTCTCACGGATATATCTGCGTATTGCGAATTACTTCGACACGCGTACACACGCTTGTACCGCGTGGCATATTTTATTATTCGTATGCGCAACAACAAGAAACGTTGTTTTCTCGTCGGAAATAAGTATTTCAATCGGCAGAGACCCGCGTGCGGATACAGAGAAATTATAGTTATAGATCTGTTAATAGCAGTCATCACAATTTTTCGTGCTCCGCTCGATCCAATCTTATTGCGGTTAATAAAAAAATCTATTTACGATAACGATTTTCTATCGACAAAAAAAGCAAAAAAAAATCGATGCATTCAAATCTCCGTTATTTTATCTTTTTCCAAATATTTCCGTTCTTGTTGTATTTTTAAAATGATTTTTCGCGACTTTATATTCAACTTTCATTGTAGTTCGAATTTCCAAACTTGTATTTACAATTTAACGTACCGTCCGTCCGTTCGTTTCCGTTTCGTATTTAATCCATCGAATAATCATTGAATAATTCACGTCGTTTATTTAAATCATTATACTTTTTTTTTTATTGAATATTTCAACCTTTGCGATAAATTTGCCGATCGAATAATTTGCGTAATTTCTTCGAATGATTATATATTTTCTAAAAACAATAATCAAATTAATCGATTACTGCGCGTGTTTAACGCGCATTTATTTGATCGAAAAAATTTTGAAGTAAATTTACGATTCGAGATGAATTTGCGTAGTATGTTGGACGCATTGTAATAATATTTTCGCGTGTGAATTGACCAAAAGGAAACACGGAGCTTCGGTAGTCGTGCGAATGCTCGCAGCGCCTCGTTGTCTCATCCACGCCGCGCCACAGGCCCCCCGAGAGAGTCGTTGGGTTTAGTGCGCGCGGGCAGCGGGGAGAAGCTATCGCGCGCGGATGAACATGAATGCGTCCTGTATCATGATTCATGAGAGCGTACGAACGAGTGTCAATGAATCGTAATGCGAACTGTCAGTCCGTAATTAAATGCAAGGACGTGGGCCACACGAGCCGTCGAGCCGTCGAGCCGTCGAGATAGCAAAGTACATAAGCCCCGGCGTTGCGCGCGCGGGAGGGGCACCAGAGACGAACGACGACGAAACATAACGTTTTTAACCGTTATACGATAACTGACCAACCACGCGTAACGTACGAGATACAATGTAAACGAAATGCCAACGAGAAATACTTAGTTTTAAACACGCGATATAACTGCGTCCCCGAGTGTTACGCGGGAAAAATAACGATCGCACGTAAGTACGGGGAAGTATTTTTCGCGTACCATCATCATTTTCGTCGCGTAGCAAAACAAATACGGACTCTGAATCTTCGAGAAAACTACATGCCGCCAGTATCGCGATAGATAGAAAAGTTGATAATTCCGCGGTGAGAAACTATTAATTTACACGTTACGCGGCATCGGAGTACGCGACGAACAAAACGCGTCGTCGGTGTACGTACGAGGCGAGCGCTCGATAATTACCGGGACTCTTGTTAAGCGCGAGCGAAATGGAACGGGAGGGAATGTGCAAATTAATTATTTATGGACTCGTCGCAGGGCGACGAAGAAGCGGGGTATAGAACACTACTCTCGGCGCTTTCAGCAACCCCCGCTGATCCCCGGAGGGGGTGCGCGGCGCTAATTGCGCTATCTGCAGCGACAATTTCGAATCGAATACATATACAGTAAAGACGTATGGCGGCCGCCTTCCCGAGCGGTCGATCGAAAATTATTCTTTTTCTGTCATTCGTATACATTGTTGAAATTCGAACTATAAATAAAAAAGATAAAAAAAAACATATGACATCGAAGCGAAAATAAAAATAAAGATCGAAATTGTATATAGCAAATTCGATCGATGTTTTTTTTTCTCGATTATTTATATTTACCCCGTTCTACGCGATATAGTCAAACTATAAATAGAGCTCGTAATTTCGATTTAGCTCTTCGGTTTAAAAAAAAGCATATAGGTGAAATAACGTACACGCCGGTTGCTGGTGTTGCCTATGACGGTGCGAAGAAAGGCCGCGGCCGACGAACGATCGCGCGAGAGCCTCGGCGTCACAGGCGACACGCAGGAATTCGACCCGGCGCTCAACCTTGGGGTATAGCGCTGCCCCCTGGATGCACGTATTATAATGTGTACACCTCTCTCTACACCTACAGTACTGGCTATATATACGCGTGAGAAGAAGCACCGCTTTTCGAGTGCCGGAACGACGACCGGGGGAGGGGGGACTCCTTACTCGCTTATTTCTTATTTTTTTTTCCGAACCTTCCTTTGCCCGATACCCGCATTCTCGGATGTGTAACGCATAACGGCGAATTTCGCCACGAGAGATGCTGCGAAATATTCGAAATGAATTATTTATAGAGGGAGATCGCGGGAGATGCGTATTCGAGAGAAGATCGTCGAGAACGGAAGAACGCAAAAAAAAAAGAGAAAGATTTTTAAAAAACCGAACGCGAGTAATAGTTTTACGAAGAAAAAAAAACGCCGGAAGGAATTCGAGAAATATAATAAGAGAGAGGAGAACGTGGTTCGGATTGAATAAGCCCGTTGACCGTCACCCGACGACTTCGATCGGTGAAATGAACTCGATTCGTTCTCTTTAGTATTATCAAAGCGTAAAACGATATCCACAGAGGCTTGGCCTCTCCGCGCGCTGTGTATAATAACAGTGCGCGGATTGTTTCAACGCGTGAGAAACGCGAGACACGGCAACACACAGGGCATTCGATTTAAAAAATCATTCAATTTGCGTACTCGTGCAAAAAAAAATCATCGTGCGTAGAAAAAACGCCGACTTTTGCACTCGTATCGAAATTCGACGAATTCGCGAAATGTAAACAATCGTTTATTTTTATTTTACGATGTTTTTCATCGTGTATCCGGTGATACGCGGATCAGTGCCTTTCTCGTTAGTGCCCGGAACTTGAAAGGAAAAAAAAAAAAAAAAACTTAAGCTGACCACGAGGGACTTGGCAATTCGAGGAAATATTCGAGATAGTTGTTCCGCGGGCACCGCCGTCGTCGCCGCGTCACGCAGCCACGCTACCAGGGAGGTTTGCTTCGTTCTCTCGCGTATTTCCAACATATCTATAGATCGGTAGGTATAGTCAGGTACTGTACGGTAGTGAAAATATACTATCGCGGTGTTGTAGTACAAGAAAAGCGTACATCGCACGTAGGCACTGTACGCGCACACAAACGTAGCGGAAGGTTGGAAGCTCATAGAACAGAAAGGCGGTGGTGGTGGCGGTGGTGGGGGGAGAAAAAAGGAGGAGCAGACAAGCAGACAGACAGAAGACACGCACGCACCACGTAGGAAAACGAAGACAGGCCGTTGAGAAAGGGAACAGCAAAGCATGTGAATGAATATTGCTCCGTAACACGAGATTCGACGTATCTTCGATCGTGTCGCGAATTAATGTTTTTATTATTATTATCGCAAAATTGGCGGTCGTACCGAACCGCGGTACGATCGCTATACAGTTTTTCGCGGATTGATATGCAAGGTTTAGCGTCAAAGCCTCGAAGCTAGTTAGGTATTATTACCTTGAAGAATATTGCAGAGAACACGCCGAGCCGGTGAACGATCGAGAGAGAGAGAGAGAGAGCGAGAGAGATATAAGCGATGAGAGAACGTGGCTCTGCAAGGGACTCAGGTCGAAGGCTGTGGAGATATCGAGGAGAGAAGAAACAAGGGAGAGGCATTGGCAGAGAAGACGGTGGCTTGCCCCGCGGCTAGCAACCGAAAAGGCAAAAGTCTCCTCCACGATCTCAGAAGCCGCTACAACAGGCGAAGAAGTTCTCCTCTCTCGCAGGTATCGCGAACTGGTTTTTCGGGAGGACCTTCCCTCTTCGGCTCACCACCTACTTACTTCTCTTCCCGTTCGAGATTCGCCCGTATTTTATTTTCGCAATGTTTTTTTTTCGGTGGCTTTCACGTTTTTCGTTGTTACATTGTCGTTCTTTTGTTAATCCGCTATGTACAAAAACTTTGAGTTTCCAATCGAGAGAAATATTGTTGTTGGGGAATCTTTCGCGTATGGCGAGGTGCGAAGAGTAATGATATGTATATGTGAGTTAACGTGCCTGTCGCAGCAATGCTGGCTGCGACGGTTCGGAAGATTTTTTTCCCGTCGGCGACGTCGTTGATTCACAGTTGAAAACGCGCGTGTGTATGTGTGTGCATGGATACGTGTGTAGACGACTGAGAGACTTACCCAGAGTTCGGTACCCCAGCTCATGTTTGCGGCCGGGTTAAACCAGGCACCCAGATATTTGTGTGTTTTTATCCACTTCACTAATTCACATGAACAACCTTTCTTTAGAAGCTTCTCCGCGCGTGAACACGGTACGCAACTCCGAACGTCTCACGATAACACGAATGAAGCATGAAACGGATGCGTATATCATTTAATGGAAATTCACAACCACGCGTCAGTATTATACGAGATTCGCCGAACATTAAACGAAACAACACCTACACAACATGTCCGCCCGTAACCACTGACTGGCCGGACCCGACTGGCCGGAGACTAACGAATCGACTCTACCCGCCCCGGAATTGGCGAGTGGCGCCGGCAAACAGTGGAACGCCGCGACGACGACGACGAGAACGGAGAAAGGAGACGATTGGACACGATTCGATCCGCTGCTGACGCATGCCGCACGCTTGCTTGACGCATCAATGAAGCTAACTTTCGAAAAACCTTTTATTGCGATTCATTTCTATATTACTTTTATTCATTCTATTTCCCTGCACTAAAAAAAACCTATCACGAATGAAATCATTTTTATCGTTACCGCAATAATTACAGGTGACTAATAAATACTTTTTTTGGAAATTCGATTACAATTTAAATTTCTCCGCTTCGGTGTCCCGACCAGTAAAAATTCCGTATGATAAGCGATGCGCAATGCGGAAAATCATCTTCGTGTTCCGCACCACCGGTGATTCCGCAGTACCGTATTATTTTTTTTTGCACTATCAAGCTACACTCTCTTGTGTACACGACGGTGCATAGTGGTATGGAAATTAGTAGTAGTATCACTATGGCGCCCGTCGATAACTCTCCGGCAAGTAACATGGCTGGTTTCGAACTCGTATATTCGTTGAAGTCCAATGATACGATACCGGTACACAAGTACAAATCAACGAATACCGGAATAAATGTATTTATCGCTGAAGTGGAAGGTCCGGTCGTAGGCGGATACTTTTGTCTCGGTACGAAAAATGTTTTCCTTTTTTTTTTTAACATAACCTAACGTCCGCGACATTGACGCGTGTATATAATCAAAGTCAAACGACTTTTGTTATTTCTCTATAACATCGGCCCGATTCTGGATTGAAAAAAAACAGCTACGGAAGCCTTTGACGACGATGGTTTGCCGCACACTCTCGAGCATCTTGTTTTTCTCGGAAGCGAAAAATATCCTTACAAAGGAGTTTTGGATCTTTTGAGCAATCGATGTTTGGCTTCGGGAACGAATGCATGGACCGACAGAGATCATACTGCCTACACGATCACAACGGTTGGCAGCGAAGGATTTTTGTCTCTCATGCCAATTTACTTGGAACACATACTATATCCGACTCTCACTGTACGTATCGAGAATATTTGATGCGATACAATGAATCGGAAGCTCTCAATAATTTTTTCTCCCATTTCCAATAGGATTCGGGGTATTTGACGGAGGTACATCATATAACGGGGGAAGGCGAAGATGCCGGTGTGGTTTATTGCGAAATGCAGAACAAGGAAAACAAAGGAGAATGTTTGGCATATAATGAACTGCTGCGGGCTATTTATCCAGGGAAATGTGGCTATAAATCCATAACCGGAGGCAAGTTAAACACTTGTTTAATGTGAGATTATGTATAACAATTTTTTTTGGTTTTTTCCCCATATGGCAATATAGTTTCTAGTGGTCCTTGAAATTCTAAAATGTTTATTTTATCTTTTGTATTTTTTTTTCTCTTGAAGTTCTTAAAGTTCTTGAAGTTATAAACAAGAACTATGTATTGTTTATTTAATAGAAGTAGTAAAGTAAAATGCATTTTATTAGCCTCAGTTACATATAATTCATTGCATATACTCTGTTGAGGCTAATGGGCCAGTGGTCGAGGTCCTTCAGCTTGTTTTTTAATGTTTCATTCATTTTTTATTTCAGAGTTCGATTTTTATAATTTTCTTTTTATTGCCGTATATTTTTTATTTTCTCTTTGCTCTCCATTCGTGCCTTCTAACTACCGACGCGGACAATCGCTATGAATCGTATTTATGATTCGCGAAAGAAAAATATATTGTTTATTAATAATTTAATCAATTTTTCCGAAAAATTTACTGGATTTTACCTGAAATTTATGCCGAATTTTTTAACCGAATACCGTGAATTCATTCACCGAAAGCCCCAACGATTATTTTTCAGGTGCTCTGAAGAATCTTCAAGAGAGCACGAGCAATGAAAAAGTGCGAAACTATCACAAGGAATTTTACAGACCGGAAAATTTGTCGATCATTATCACTGGTCAAGTGAAGCATGCCGATGTTTTTAAAGCTCTTAGACCATTGGAAGAAATGATTATCTCGAAAGTGAGTAACGAGGGACTTTTTTCGAATATTTGCTTACCAACCGATGGTCTCTTTTACTAAAGTTAACCATTTTTTGTATAGCCTCTGTAATCAGTACTTAATTAGTATAGCTGCTATTGCTATATCTGGGGTGCATCTTTACTTACCGGTTCGACATTCAACTACATACAATTGTTGTAACGAATTTTAAAAATATTGCAGGGGAGTCGAGGTCCGTTTACTCGTCCCTGGCAGAGTCCAGTACCACCGTTCACGGAAACGGTCGTTCGCGACGTGCATTATCCGTGCGACGACGAGGACGTCGGTCTCGTTTACATAGGTTGGCGGGGACCCTCGGCGGTTACCGAACTCTACGATCTCACCGGATGTTCACTTTTATTCAAATATCTAACCGACAACTCCGTCAGTCCCGTTCAGAAGGAATTTGTTGAAATCGACGATCCTTACGCGTGCAGCGTCGGCTACGGTCTTTCCGAAAATTCCGTCTCGATAATCTATCTAACGTTCGGAGGTGTGCCTGTCGACAAAATTCCATTAATCAAAGATCATCTTGTGAAGGTTATCAACGACATTGAGAAAAGCGGCGGTATAGATATGAAGAGAATGAAAACCGTTATCAATCGACACACTCTCGAGACTCTCGCGAATCTCGAAAATATGCCGCAAGACGCGGTGGCTTTTATGTTGATAGGAGACGTCCTCTACGGCAACACTAAGGAAGACGTGAGACACGATTACAACGGAACCTTCATTAACCGGGATGTTCGCTATCAAAGATAATCCAAAATATTGACCAAAATTATCCAAAATGGCATATAACTTCATTTTAATTTGTTACAATTCCGATTTGTTATAAATTTAACTTGATTGATGAATAGTATAAATTAGTATGCGAAACTTATCGTTTTTTTTTCTCAAGTACTCAGTGAGTTTGCTTTATTTTTTGACGTCGTTCTTGGGTGGAAAAAAAAAACCTGGAAAACGCACGATTAATCCGATATCGGTTAATCGAGGTTCTACTGTATCCTTAAATAATGTAAACTTCTAGTTTGTTAAGAAAAGACACTGATTTAATTTTTTTTTCACTTTCGCATATGACAGCTGGAACAGAGGCTCAATCAGATCGAAGATTTCAAGAAGCTCGGCAATGAGCCCGATTCGTATTGGTTGAATCTCTTGAAACGCTACGTAATCGACGCGCCGATGGTCGTTATTAATGGCATTCCGAGCTGTGCGAAGCAAAAAGAACTCACGGAGATTGAGAAAAAACGCGTTGCCGTGCAAAGAGAGAAATTAGGCAAAGCGGGACTCGAGCAGAAAGAACGCGAACTTCAAGAAGCCATGATGCGCAACGAGGTAGAAATATTAACAAACATGGAATGGAACAACACTATTTTGCAACAACTACTTGATTATCAGTAGTACCGTCTTTGGTACAATAATATTAATATAAATTTGTTTATTAATGATCAGAAACCGATACCACCCGAGATATTGAGCTCCGTACCGATTCCGGGCACCGACACCATTAATTTTCATCACGTCAAGAGTTACTCGATGGAAACAACCGAACAACATCCTCGATTCGAAGTCGACAAGTTGCCGCTGTACACTTATCTCGACCACGTCAACACTAACTTCATATATGTAAACGCTTTTGCATTTATGTTGGTTCACAGTATTTTTCTATCAAATCAGGATAATTTCACGAACGCGTGATTTCTAGATGTCCGCTATAATGGACACGTCGGACCTCGACAGGGATTCGAGACCGTATCTTCCACTGCTCCTCGAAGCTTTGGCCGAATGTCCAATCGAGAGAAACGGCAAGCTTATCCCCTATGAAGAGGTCGTTGCGGAACTCGAAGAGGATACCATAGCCGTGAACGCGGAAATAGGACTTCTCAATCAATCGCGATTTTCATGCGGTATTTACAGTCACAGTGTAAACTTGATGATTCAGGTAATGTCGAATTCGTAAGAATGATGTCCAATCGTTCTGAAAATCCTGAAAATCTTCGCAGGCTCTTTTTTTCTGTTCTTTTTTTTTATCCCTTAAGTTCCATTTTTTAAAAGACGTTTCAACTTCTCATTATGAATGACGTAAATATACATTCGGCATAACATACCAGTCATTACTTTTCATGCTCAGGCTGTACTATAAAATATAGTGGACAAACGCCGAAAAAAATTGTAAAGCCGTCTTTACAAGCCGATGGTTGGCCTCTGATGGTTGACAGATATTTTTTTCCGAAATTTCGTATTGTTTTATGAGTAAAAGAATCTAACGTTGTGCGCGGAAGCATAAAAGCCTCTCGTACGCGAGGGCTTTAAATGTTTTCCCACGTGTTTTTGAAAACCTTGAGCTCCATTTCGACTTCCGAGCTGCTTAGTTCTGTGATGCACAGTAAGTCGATTATATGCTCCGTATTACTGTCTCCATTTCGTTTCATAAACTGTAACTGTGATTTGCTAGACACCCAGAGTTGCGCAGATTGGGTGACCAAAAAGTAGAAATACTTGGTAACTTGCTGCTCTTGTATAACGGTAAATCTATAAATGTTTAATTGTATTATTCCTGTAGCTTGAGCTATCAAAATACGCTAAGGGAATACAGTGGATCCATGAACTTCTCTACAAAACAAAGTTCACCGTCGAACGATTGAAAATCATAGCGGCAAAGATGATAAACGAAATTGCCAAGTCGAAGAAAAACGGACACAAAATAACGGGCCATCTGATGGTGGGGTTGATATACAACAAGGGTAAGTCAAGCACGAAAAGGTCTCGGAACATGTTTAGAGTCTTGACACCTATTAAAAAATAGAAAAAAAACACGCGTTCGACTGTAATTAATACGATTTTTTGTCGATTTGCAGACAGTAATCATTTCTCAACGAGTCTACTACGTCAGCACAAATTTCTCACGAAGATGACGGAGAGACTAAACACCGAAGCCGGCCAGGCGGAAGTTTTACAGGAGATCGAGGCGTTGAGAAAAAAACTTACGGACCCAAAAAGTATGATTCTCGCTGTAGCTGCGAATGTCGACAAACTCACCGCGCAAATAAGCGATGTCTACGAGCCGTGGAAGGTACTCAAGACAATCGAGAACGAGCATAAAAACAAGTATGCAAATTTCAACGATCCAAACAATTTTTTTTTACAACCGAATCGAATCCGCGCACGGATTGCACAGAACACAAAAAGAAATTAGCATGCATAGAAGTAAATAAGGAAAATCACTTGCGAATGCAGTTTTCAACGCTATAGGGGCCATTTCTTTAATGAATCATTTCATTTTCGTTGTTTTTTTTTTTCAACAAATTTGAGAAACAAGTTAATCTTTGGTACAGTTAGCACCGGTATTATAGTTTATACCTAACAGAGTTTTTTACTTTTAGTTACTTTTATAACAAACTTCGGAAAGAAAAATCATTTTTAATAACCGTTTCAACCGCTTTGCCGTCGTTTCTTAAAAAGTTCTTCGCTTTTTACCGCTTTTTTAACAAACTTGGAAACAAAAAATCAATTGCAGATAAACTTTTCCACGGTGTCGCAGTTACTTTCGAAAAGAGTTCATTACTTTTACTGAATTTATTTCTTACTTAATTTTGGAATGATTGACATTTTTTTTATTTATCCGCGTGATAATTTTATAGAAAAATGTTTTCTCCTGTGTTGTTAAAAAAAAATTCAATTGGATTCAAATCGATACTCCGTATTTTTAAATTATCAATTTGACGAACGTGAAATTCTCATTACTTGCCGCACGCATTGGAAGAAGTAACTAAATTTAGACGCGTTTAATCCATTGCCCGGTGAACGATGGCGTATCGTATTTTCAAAATGTAGTTTTTTATGGACGAAAAGTCACGATTTTGGATACGAGTTTGGAGAAACACTCCGCATTACACTCGCAAGGGTTCCGGGCAATCTATCGAACATATTGGCAAAATACCGATTAAAGATTTTTCCAAAAACGGAATATTCACAAATTAGAACGAAAGTCTAAGAAAATGTATATATATTCAGAAAAATTAACGGATTAATTTCGACTGAAAAAAAAAATTGGTCGACCGGATGATTCATTGAACAATTTATTTAAAACCAATTCGCTCTCTTTTCGGAATTATTATTGTACAAAATCAATTCTTTTAGCACCTTCCTTAGCACCATATGATTGATTTTTATTCTGTTGGGAAGTATTTGAAATTTTCTACGAATCTCATTTTTTACAGAGAATATAAGGCCACACCCCCGGTTAATCAAGATTTGACTAGACAAATTCAATAAATGAATAATTACTTAACGATTTTGCGCTCAGGCTTCATGTAACGAACGACTATTCATTGCTTAATCGCCGAGAGGACATACCAATCCAAGGATGCGTTATGGGTCTCGGATGCGTAGATTCGGCATTCTTTTCCCAAGTGACGAAATGCCTGGACGATTACCAGCATCCCGATTTAGCACCGCTTCTCGTTTGTCTGCAATATCTTACGCAACTGGAGGTTCGTAAATGAACAAAATTCCGTTGCGTATTCGCGAATTAGCGTGTCAATAATAAATTTTGTGTTTTCTTCGACGTTTTTTCTAATGTTTTCGGTGTTCGCACACATCAGGGACCCATGTGGAAGCAAATACGTGGACAAGGTCTCTCGTATGACTTCAATATTTTTACCAAACCAAACGAGGGGCTTTTGTATTTAACTTTCTACGGCGCTACAAACGTTGTTGGCGCTTATAAGGAAGCAAAAGCTATCGTTGTACGTATTTGTCTGCATTCAATTATTTTTCCATTACAGTATAATTCGACATTTCTTTCAATTTTTCAATACGCCTCTCGACTTCCGGGCCGCGTGTTTATGTATCTAAATTGTTTTTCTCAGGAGAGTCACGTCAACGAGAACAAATGGGAACGTTTGTTGTATGAATCGGCTAAGTCGTCGCTTATCTTCAAAATAATCGATAAGGAGAAGACCGTCGGTGATATGGTAGCGCAGTCGTTGCTGTCTTACTTCAAGCAAGTATCGCACGATTACAATCATCAGATGGTACAACGAGTTTACGCCGTCGCGATCGACGATATGAATCGCGTCGCGACGAAGTATCTCAAAGGACTTTTCGACCCGAAGCAATGTCAGAGTACTCTGGTTTGCCATCCGATGAAAGCTCCCGAAATTGCGGAGGCTTTTAAATCGTGAGTTTTACCGTCCATTGAATTTTTTTTTGGCTCTTTTTGGAACCGCTTTTTCAATATTCGTGTTAATTCGATATTTTTCCTGTGCAGCTACGGTCACGAATTGACGGTCTATACGGCTCTGGAGAAGTCTTACCTCAGCGATTGGTGATAAAAAAAAAGATTAAAAAAAGATCTTTCTCGTTGTGCATTCGGTCTAAAAAAAATCATCTGTTTCAAGTATACAAAAACAATTGTATGCGACAATTGAAGTATACGGGTGTCATAGCTTTTGCATCGTTTTTTTTTAACAGAACAACTGCACTTGTTATTTTGTGCGAAATAATATTAAACTGTATCGAGTCATGAATTCGGCAGTCTGTGGAAAAGTTGCATCGACGATCGATAATCATAAAAAACAAAGGAAAAAAAATAATGCGATTGAGTAAAAAAATGTGCGATTGTGCGCGTCAATCGAAGTATAATTCGAGTGTCCATAGCTTTTGTATTTTTTCACACAGTTGCACTCTTTATTTTCTACGAAATAATATTATCCTACGTTCAATGGTATCATTGTGGTTTTGTCTCGCCGTTCCCCTCCGCGCCTTCTATTCCAGCGGTGTCTCGTTGGACGTCAGAGAAAACAAATTATACCGCATTATTACCGGATACGTGGAAAAAGGTGCCATTAGCCAACCACTGCACTAACGAACGAGAAAAAAAGACGAATGATATAGACGAAAAACAATTGAGCGACGATCAGATGACTCGGAATAACCCCACTACTGACATATTCCAGATAATTTGTTCTCTCGGAAAAAAAAAAATGGTTATATTAACGCGTATGTCGTATCGGCGATAATTGCGAAAATCGAGAGAAAAAGAGTGAGAAAAACAAATTCATGGCGAAACATTTCGACGATGCGATGCAGAATTACAATTCGGAACTCGTTAAATGTTTGTAAACTATTCTGTATTTCTTTGTCGTTCCAAGCTTTCGGAGCTCGTAAATGTTTCGAATTCGAAGACCGCGGGCTATCGGTTTACTTCTGGTTAATAGCTTTCGTATGCTATACAACGTGTCTGTGTGTATGTGTGTCACAAGGTATAGAAGAGCTAAAGCAGACCAGAGCGAAGATTCACGGAGAGATAGAGGCCGAGGAGAATGAGAGAAACGCTTTGCAGAAGGAAATCGAAAGGATGTCGTACAAGATAAATCACTTGAGTGAGGATATTGCGAAAAAATCGGCTATAAGGACCGATTACGATCGTACGATACAGGAAGCCGAATCAGCCTGCACCAAGGTTAGTCAAGCGAATATTTTCATTGATACTGTATTCTAAAAATACTTTTGCAACATCTACTTGCGCATCGACGGTTCCGTTCTGCCAATTTTTTTTTATTTTTAATATTACCCCATCGATCATAAATTTGGCACTAAATGGCCATTTTCGAATGATTTTATTTTGAAGCATCTTACTACTTGTAGAGATATTCGGTCCTTTTACTAGAAGAGTAAGTTACGTGAAAGCGGGGATCAGTAGGATATTATTTAGTTACTGCCTCGTCGATGTTTAGAATTCCAATTTTCGAAAACGATGATACATCGCTGCTAATCAAACACTCCGTTTCATTTTTATTTAAAAGAAGAGGAGAAGGTGACGATGTTTTATTAACAGTGTTCCGATTATGTGAAAAAAAACGCAGGTCCAAAGATTTCAGATTGTACTCCTTTTATAGAAAAAAAAATTAAAAAACTTCTTCCACGCGTTCTTATATTGAAATCCCGGATTTTTTTACATCGTCAGGATATTGGTACGAATAGTCAAGCGCATGAGATTTTTGATAAAAAATCTTTACCGATAAAAAAAAATCAAATGCTTTTTACATCCCTCGTAGAATTATTCCCTCGAAACCTGAGCGCATTAAGGTAACTTTTGGTAAAGTCGGAAAAAAAATGTAGTGTAATACATATGAATATTTTAAATGGAATTTTTTTAATGTTTAGCGTTGACGAGGCAAAACAAAAAGATAATAAGTCGATCTCCAACTTCACGAAACTTATTTGTTTTT
Organism: Cryptus viduatorius; assembly: GCA_964006125.1. Lineage (NCBI taxonomy): Eukaryota > Metazoa > Arthropoda > Insecta > Hymenoptera > Ichneumonidae > Cryptus > Cryptus viduatorius. Next base: position 903,505 of record OZ023225.1, on the reverse strand, counting down.
TTTATTGGAAAAAAATAAGTATCATGGTAAACGTTCGGTAAACTTTTCGTGAATTATTGTACAATTTACAGTTTCATCAAAATAATTTTTGTAAGACAAAAAATAATGCCGCAAATGAGCAGCTGATTGCTAAAAAAGGGTCTTTTTTTAATCAGCCTATTATTATATTCTTCGCTGCGACCAAGAAGCACCGTTTCGCGAGCTTAATTGTTGTTCTCAAAGTTACTTTTTACGACAGTTATTAACACGAAGTAAATGACCGTATAATTTTGTCCACTCATTATCGCAATCTGTCTACTGGAAAAAAAAGTGCATAAAACTGTATTCGACTATTAAAACGAAACTTCCAAATGATGAATATGTTTTTTTTATGGTTCAAGATTCTCGAGAGCTCTCAGCTTCTTCTCAACATGGTGAAGAGAGAAGCGGCGGATCTCGTCGATACATTGCACTCGACGGAACGAACGGAGACCGTTTAGTCGAGCGAACAGAACGGAAAAAGCACGAAGAAAGCCATCGGAGTAACGAACGAGTCAAGAAAAATGTCGACGTCTCTGCAAAACAGGAAAATTCTATCGAAGATAAGATAAAAGCCTATCGAATCATTAACAATGAATCTTTGTCCCCGCAAAACGTGTGTGAGCTTCGAGCTTCGCGTACGTTCGGTAACGGTTCCGTGAGTACCGGCGACGCGAGCACCGCGCCGTTGGCAATGCGAAAAACCGGAATACACGCGCAAACTTTGCGCAACAAAAACGTCGCGTCTAGAATTCTAGATTATAGAAGTCGCGAAATCCTTTTACTCCGAATCCAAAGCCGTGTATACGGGTTTTAGTCGAGCCAAGTAGGGGGTCATTCAACTTGACGAGCCGGTTGGCCCTGATGTTTCTCCAGCGTGGAATCTCTCCCCCTCCCCGCGCGCGTGTGTACGGCTGGCCTGTTTCGTACTTACGGCATTTAACGCCACACTTCTTTCCCCGAGTCTCGATACTCGTTACGTTACAGCGACCGGATAGTACCGCACGAGCGACCGATGCGTTTTCCAACGGATAGGTTTCTCGAGTAGAAAGAACGTCGACGAGACGCTCAATCGTCTTTCCAGTTGCCTATGCTTTGTTGTTGACGACTATCGAAAACATCGAAGCGTACAAAACCGGATGGGCTTTTTTCTTTGCTATCCGAGCTATCGATCTCTTCGGATGCTGTCACATGGTGTCCAGTGCTCTTCCTGGAAATGTTGCAAATGCCCTTCAATTTTTCTTCTTCTTGAAAGCTCCTTAAATTTCACTTAAATTTCGCGGCTCCTTATTTTTTTTTCATTTCCGCAAATTCCCATTTTTTAAATCCTTTTTAGCCCCTTGCGGACAGGTGACGCAAATGTACATCCGGCATTTTTTACCAGACATTACTTGCAAATGGACTGCTTAACTGGGAAAAAATGTAGTGAAAAAGATCTGAAAAAAATGTTCAAATATTCTCGAAGGGTCGTTTCTTTCATGATGAAAACATTTTTTTTCCGCAAAGTTCCGCAAACGCTGCGCGTGAAAGATGAAATTCTCTCGTACGCGAGGGGTTAAAATGTTTTCCCGTATTTCCTATTAATGTCTCAAAAGAAAAATTCATATTATTTTTTTTTCAATTTTTCTTTAAATGTTCTGGAAATGTCGTTTACTTTTTTGCAGACCTTTTGCTATATGTTTGGCAACAATCGCCTAAGGAAATTCCGGGAGCTTGTAAACTTTAGATAATTAACGCTGAGAAGCAGAAGAGCGTATTACGCATAGTTTAACGCGTTAAGCGCTGCGCGGTGTACCGCCTTTCGTTTCGTATAGCAGTCGATATAGTTTCGCATAGAAAAGCAGTCGAGGTATTCATAGCACGCGTACTTAATGTTGTATATTGAGAGCTGTCCCGCAGACTAGTCACCTTCTGGCTGGTAAATCGGCATATACTATTCTCGCAATGTATAACTATGTATTTCATAGTGTTTGCCAGAGACGAGTCGAGTGTTTCGAGAAGCGAACTACGCGGGAGTCGTATAATACTCATCGAGTTGTGCGACGAGCGCTTCGCCTTGACCCGACTGATCTGTCCGATCCAACCGACTGCTAGTTTTACAAGCAAACGCAACGTGCTTCCATCGATATGCTACACGTGCGTCGATCGAAAACACCTTCGAATCGTCTCTTGTCCCTTTCTCCGCGTTTGCTTAACTCGACGCTTTGCCATTCGCGGAGATACATCGAGAGAGACGGAGATTAAAAATTTCGTCTTACGGTTCGCTTATTCGAGGCGATATTCGGAATCGTGTAACGATTGGTTGGTTTCTTACCGCAACGTCAATGACGCCACGAGCTCTCTGTCGTTTCGCATCTCATGAATGAATACAATTTAATTAATACAATGGAACCTCGCGACCCCTATCATTTAAAACGGACCTACGCGCGCGCGGTTTCGTGATGATTCGATTGTTTTTTTTTTTGTTTTTCGTCGAGTATCGAGCGACTGAAGCAGTTGTTTTTAGAGTTGTGAGACCGGCATTGATAGCAATGTCATTAAATTCCAGTATAACTTCGTGAAAGAATTCTTTACTTTTAGTAGATTTTTTTTTCAAAATTTCGACAGAAAAGGTTCATTTTTGGCAAACCTTTCAAGAGTATTGAGGTCATATTAAAAATTAAAAATCGATCTGTGGCAAGTTTTCAACTATTTTAAAGTTTTTTCCTAAAAAATTTCGTTACTTTTTGTTTTTTTCTTCAACAAATCTGACGAAAAATTCATCTGTGTGGCAAACTTTTCAACGATATCAGCGTCGTGTTTATTTTTCGGTATTTTTTTAAGCAAACTTGAGAAATAAAAATTCATAGATTTTTTTTGTTCGCCGAAGTCTTCGACAGTATCGAAACAATTTTTTCCGCGCGTCGCTTACCTTTCAGGGGCATTGTTATTCCTTCATTTTTCAAATATACTGATGAACAACGCTTCCTCCGTGTGTTTCAAAATATTTCATTAGGATTCAAATAGATTCTCTGTATTTTTGAATTATCGATTTGACGAACCGGAAATTCTCATCAGTTTACTTGCTATAAACGCGTTGGAAGGAATCAAGAAGTTTGGGAATAGTTAATTATAGAGTCGATTAATCACGATTTCACCGTATTAAACTAGTAATTCGACATTTTTTGTTGTTTTGTTAATACGGGTCACTTTTGCGGATATCGGTGAAACTAATGGTTCTAATACATCGTAGGAAAGCATTAACGAGCTACGAGGATGCCTCGTCTAAGCGCAGTAATCCCGTTAACGCACTTAACAGCACGTAACGAGGCTCTTCCAGGGGGAGTCGGGGGGAAGGGGGGCCGTTAAGTCCTCGAGAAAATGGCATCCTTTACCCAGATAAAGCCATAATTTCTCGTGACGGCGCCACGTCAAACGAGAAGAGAAGGCGGATATACGTTTTCTAATTTCGTTTCCTTCCACCTTAATGCATCTCTCGTTGTATCCGTTCGCATTGCGAAAAACATAAAAAAGAATCCATAACTCATATTTATTCATTTTAATTTTGTTCCGCCTTTTTCGTTTTTTTTCGATCGAGTTTCGTCCTCTTCGACATTGATCTTTGATCTTTCGTCTTTCGTGGCGAACAAGTTTTTCTCGTTCGACGTGACGAAAAGGATAATTTTATCTCCAATTTTTCAAGTTTTTTTTTTTTGGTTCACCGGCAGACGCACAGCTATAGAGCTGATGTACGGGAGGAAGGAGAGAACTCGTCGTTGAGAATCTCCCCTCTTTGGAAAAACCGTGCAGTTCTGAGTGCAAAGATTCGAAGTGTATCGCGAAAGACTTTGTCGACGAGATGTTGAATGAGCGCATATACGAAATAATACGAACACACGAATATATACATGCTGCGTGCGGTGGAAAGCCGAGGAGGGAGACACAGAGAGAGGAAGTCAAGTCGGCAGAGTTGAGGTGGCTGAAGCGAGTGGTCGACTCTGTTCGCGGTAAAGTGCCTTAGTCCCGAGCGTACTTTCCCGGCAGTACGCCGATGGTTGGCTCGCTCGTCGTCGTCGCGAGATCTTTCACCATCCTTTTCTTTCTGTTCGTTGCTAACTTTTACACATTTCGCAAAACGCCGACGTTACAACGATACAACGAACTCTGTCCGTTCCCTACAACTCGGAGTGTAAAATTCTATTCGTTAACTATTTTTTTTAATTTGATAAATCAATCAATAATTTCTTTCTGATTAAATCGATAAAAAATTAATTGTCACGTTATTATTCGCACGAATTTGAAATTTTATCCTTCGGAACGATAATCAATCGCGAATAAATTAAGAAATGATAAACGATTTGTGGTTTTTTTTCTATGTAATATCAAATCATTGAATTACGGAGTAATTTAAAAATCATCAAAACAAAACCGACTATCGTCGGAATAAAATAATGTCGGACGCTATAGGGAAAGGAGGTTCGAACAATATCAGCAACGGAAACGGTGTACCGGATAAAGTAGTTGCGAATAAAGATCGGGTGAGTAAAGTTATGGTCGCTATGCATTAATAAACTATTAACATAACAGCTATGAAGAAGAAAAAAATGTTTTCGTAACATTTATTAGCCGGCGATTGTTCTTCGATCCTTTCGCATTGTGCAGCGGAAAAAATCGAAGCAGATAAGAAGTATAGAACGTCGCGTCGTGTGGATATAGAGAGAAAGAGAGGAGACACGACGAGAGGTGGTAAAAGAACGAAGCTTTGCCTGTTCGTTCGTTTTGTAGCACACGGTGAAAGCGCACTGGGAGATTAAATCTTAAATTGCTCAGGTGCATTTACCGAGACTCATGCACTTGCGCTCTACTAGCATCCTAGACGCGGGGATCTATAGCCGTCCGTATGATCGAGCGATGAATTAGTTGGTCAGTGGGTCGCGATTGCTTCCATTTATTTCCATTATCTCTCTCCTGCTGCTGCTGCACGATTCCCTTGCATTCCCTCGATTCGTCAAATTATTTATTATCCCGCACGATCGTTCGTCAATAATCGGTGAATTTATAAACGAACGCTTTCCAATGGTTAACGTATCACGTAAGAAAGCTAGAAAATTCAACGTTTTTACATTGCTTTTTCATCCGTTTCCTATACTTGCATAAGTCTTACTGTAAGAATTTATATATTCCGTAATTCGATTGGCTTCCTTTGCCGAGTAGAGGAAATTCAATGAGGAAACAATGTAAAGGCTTTCAATTTTCCGTCTTTTTTGTAGCCGTTTTTTTGTGTTAATTGTGGCGATTAATTACGTACACCGAACGCTAATTTTTAATATATATCAACTTTTTCATTATTTGGAATACGAATTAGCGAAGTTTAGCGCGAGAGGAAAATATTAGATCTTTTCGAAAGATGTTGAATTTCGTAAAATGGAAACCATCGAGTTGATTCATGCGAAATTTAATGCTAAAGACTTTCAGACTTAGTCCTACTAAGATACGGAATTTTTACCCAATATTGGGAAAAATGCGAAAACGGCAGTGAAAACAAAAGACCGTGAAAATTAACGATTTCAAATTGCTTCCTCATAAAGTTGTTTTATATACTCGCGAAGTTTGTACTGTGAAAACGCAAATCCTATAATGTTTTTTCGGCGTTCTCATAGAAAAAGTTTTGTAAATATAGGATTTAAAAAGAGGAAACAATTTAAAAATTTCAATTTTTTTTTTTCAAATATTAATAACGTTCACATTGCCTTGCCGATTCCAAGCAAATGAAATTCTAATCGACATTGGTGGCTACTTTTTAGTCATCCGCAAAGTTGAACTTTGATCGCTTAAAGTTCGCGCAAACGACTACACATAAAAATAGTTTTGTCCAATGTATCAATTTTTAGCACGATCTTTTAAAATTTGCAATAGCTATTGTGATGTTTCTGATGTTTTAACACATTTTGAATACTAACATGAAAAGCGCGAAGTTTTTTTTTCACTGAACCAAAGCTTCCAAAAATAAAAAAATAAAAGCTTCAAAAGATAAAAATTAGCATCGAAACTCTGAAATCGTTTGGGAGGAATGAAACATAAATATCGTTAAAAAAATGTTGATACATTTTTTTGAAATCATTATTACTTATTACATTAATAATACATGACCGAGCGAAACAGTAATTGGTCAGTGGGTCGCAATAACGTCCATATGTTTTCATCGATTGTATCGCCGTCAAATCAAATAATTAATTGCTCACTTTTCGATCAATGATTATCGAATTACGCCGTGAATTTCACAACAATTTTTCTTTTTATGTTGTTAAAAAATAATTGGAGTTGCAAGGACAATCATGAAATAGACTTGTCAAGGAATGAGCCAAAGTATTGAAGTTTATAAAAATTTAGATACCGAGGACATTGAGTATAACAACGTAAGTTTTTGTTTTTTCAATTAAACTGAATTTTAGTTGAATTTCTGCCTTTTTATAAATCCACATTTTTTTGTAAAACTTTTATCAAGGGAGTATGAAAAGGGCATCGACGAAAGGGTAGTTTAAAAGGGTTGACTAGTTCACCGAGCTTCCGCGCGCGTCCGTGAGCGGGCGGTTTACCCGCGATTATCGATTGGCCACTTGTATTCGTCAAAGAGTCCTCTCGTAGTACTACACGTTGGAGGATCTCTCGCGCGCGCGTTCCCCTCACGACCGCGTGGAGTGAATAACGTACTCAGTAGCGAAAAACGAAAGTAAAAGAAAAAAATGTTTGATCGTTGCGGGTCATGTTCGATCGGTCAATCATCATTAATCGTACAGTTGCTTGGGCGCTCTCAATAACTCGCGTCAACGAGGATCAAATGTTTCGAATCACGCAAGAATTGTCGTCACCAAGACGAGAGAAGTTGCGACTCTCGTTTGCCACCTGTTCTCTTTTCCTCGAAGAAATAAAATATTTCGCGATAAGTCTCTTTTTTTTTGTTTTCCTTTCAATCACTCGTCGATTTATAATTACGGGAAAAAAGTGAGATATACAAATTGAGGTTAAGACATCACCACCACGGGGCTCAAACGTTTCGTGCGGAAATGCATCTTGGTAGCGTTCAAGACTACTCGTCGTGTAATCCGGCATGACGTAGTAAGTAAATTTCATTCAATAGTACATATATATCACTCACGAAAAACCACGTGCACGACAGTGTCTTAATCGTCCAACGACCCTTTTTTCTCACCTCCCGCATTGTCGTAAAGCTTGCAAAAAATAAAAATAACAAAAACTTGTCAACTAATATCTATCGCGTACTGCGATGATTGCGCGAAAAATAATAATTATTATTCTAATAACTGGTGATAATTGGTTAATCGGAAACCTGTGGAAGTCGCCTAATATCCGCAATATAAATTGATACATTCAAATCGAGATAAATATACAGTTATTTCTTGAGAAAAAATTCTTTTCAAATAGGGAGAAATAACGTGAAGGTTTCAATAATCGTCAGCGCACCGGTGTCCGTCGATCGTGTGATACGAATATAAAATCTGCTATAGTCAAAGCATAAATTTACGATTTATTCATGCTTGTCGACGACTATGCAAATAGTTTTAACTATACAGACCATTTCATAACCGAACCGGGTTTGCTATCGACAAGAAGCGGTCATTACTTTTGATTTTTTTTCGCAACTTTGCGTGTTCCAAACGTCAAAGCAATGACCGTCACTCGTGCGAGTCGCATTATTTCGAACGTTTTTATTAAGAGACGCAGAAGCGTCTCGACGCCGCGATGTAGTAAGTATAACGAATAAATATACATTTATCGTTAGCGTTGAGGCTGCTGACCCCGCGCAATGGGTTTACATATCGATATACATTTATGTATTTATCCGAACTTCGAAACATCGTGTATGTAACTATCGTGAATATTGGTGACGATTTCAAGAAGAATACCATTTTCAATTTTGATAAATTCATTATGTCGTATATATATGGCGACTAAGTAGGCAGTGGCTTACATTTTGACGTTTCGAAGAAAAATGTATTTTTAGCAACGTAGCGCAAGAGTGAAGGCGCATTTGTTGTTTCGCCAGACTTGTGCGTAACGTTCAATAGCCGTATTAACTCGTTCAATAAAATCATGTGAAAATACTTGAATTTTATTTATTTCAAAAACAATTACTAAACAATGCGAAGTATCAAGAGACGCGGTAGCATACATTTTAATATCGTCGATAAAACAGTTCAGCGGTTTCAGCCAAAAACGGTCTCAAGTAATTGTTGTCTTTGAAAAATGTTTTAGAGAAGGCAATACAGGTATTTTTTAATTAGGTCTTGAATTATGGGAGAAGGTATTATCACTATTTTCACGTGATTCAGTGATCAATCAGAATTTTTAGCTTACTCTGACGTCATCGCACACCGGCCAACCTTGCCGTACACGTTCCTCGTACTCGAGAACAGATCCGGATAGATAGTCATTGGCATAGGTTCAGATTATACTATCGCTATACTATCGTTAAATATCAACCGATTGGACTCAAATTTTCTCAATATTGTTATTTAGGCAAAGAAACAATATTATTATTGTTTGAACAACAAATCATTGAATACTAAGGGATTGCTATTAAAATCGGGCGTCACAGTTTCTCAGAAAAATAGAATAATATACCACAAGTCTTGTTTAGAGAAAGTGGTCGTTTCTCAGCAATATTAGCGGATGGGAACTTGGTAACAGTTACGATGAGAAAAATACATAGTTGATAATTGTATATATTTTCGAGATCTAAATACTCAACATAAGTGCGCTTACAATTAAATCGATACATTAGTATATTTCATTCGAATCTTTGGAAAAATGTATGAAGGAAAACAAAAAAAAACACCATAAATGGTGTATAAAACTCGAGACAAGTACATTTACGTAAACTCTGCAAAAAGATTTGAAATAAATTGAAGGTCATTCTTATGATGACAATGGATTTCATTAGTCCGATTATAAAGGTCACTTGACCGGCCGACATTATTCCCGATTTCTTGAAATAATGTCAATGGTTGTATTGACTGAGCAGCCAATATTAATTATCTTGGTGTGTCAATTTTTTTAGCAATTTTTTTTAGTGATTTTCATCGGGAAATGATATTACATTAGTAGAAATGAGAAGGTAAATTGATATGTAGGCAGAGAAAAGTAGAATGTGAGAGCGACGAGAAGGACGAAAAATGTGAACATCCCCGGTCTCACGATGCGCAACTTAGGTATCCGATAAATTGGAATCAATTGTCATCGCTAACGAGCTTTATTCGTGACACGGTGAAAAATTAATTGAGACGGGAATGTTCCCAAGGAAGCACGCGATCCTAATTAGAATTATACGAACAGTTTCACAAATATCACGCGCATAAAAGTGAGGAAGAAGTCCCGTCTACCCTTTCATGGGTAATCGACCCAATATTCTGCGTAACAAGTCTTCCGGCAATCTTCCGAAAAGAACAAATGAAAAATTAAAGAAAAATTTCATTTTGTTTCAATCAATTAAAAATTTATCGGCAATGAAATTCAGACGCGATCTGGATATAGAAAAAAATGCAAATCTCGGAGACACCAATTTGGACTAAACTCCAACCCGTGAACGAAGTTAAAAAATATCATCTTGGTAAACATAAAAATTCAATTTATTTCGTTGACGGTGTAATTTTCAAAATTATCAAATTGTTTTGAAAATATCAGTTCGCTGAGTCTAAAGTCAACTCGCAACTTGACCTCCCTGCGAAGTGATTCATTATGGGAAAATAAAGAACAATAAAATAAAAGTAGAAAACGCACAACGGTATGTGCCGCGTGTCGTAATGGATGAATATTCATCGAATGGTAAAAAAAAACCTTTACTCTCAATTTTTCGTCTTATGCAAATGTTATATTTATATATAGATTCGGACAAAAATGATCGGTACAAGATTTATTAATGACCTTAACAGAAATATTTGTACGCCAAATGTTAGCAATCACGTAAAAAATTGATAAAATTTCGACTCATGATTAGCACCAATATTTTTTCATAAACAATAATGAATGTACCAAAATTGTAATAATCAAAGTTTGTTTTATGCAAATTAAAATTTTATAAATCGATTCTTTTGTGGTCCATTAATAAATCGTTTGAACAAAATCGCTGGAAGATTTAAGAACATTTGTAAAAAAAAATGTTACGGCTAAAATACAGGATTAACGACGTTTGTTGACAATCGGTTATACCACAAATGAAAAAAAACTATACTATCGACATTTCATCTTAAGAGCAGGTAAATTATCGCGGTCGGTAATAAAAAATGTAATTAACTTTTTCACGTATGCTGGCATTGAGGTAGTTATGTCGCTGCGCGTTTATTGCGTATAAGTAACGGAGAGCGAGATAACTATCTTTCAACTGATTAACGAAGAGAATCTCATCGAATGCGGATATCGCCATAGTATTCGATGAAACTTTTCTTTTGAGCTGTAAATGCCAGTGCGAGAGAGATGCGCTCCTCGAGGGAATGAGTCTGAAAGAGATAGGCGCTACAACGGGAAAATTGGTCGGTGAATCGTTTTGAAATTTTTACCCAATCTCTCTTGAAAAATGCTCTGCGGCTGGTTAGTATTTTATTCAGATTCCTCATATTTTGCTAAAAATATTTTTTTTCTCCATAATCTAGAAGAGTTTTATAACGATTGAACGGAAGCTGATAGTTGTCGACTTTATCCTTAAGTTAATTTTTTTTTATATACTGATTTTATATGCGATCTATTGAATCGTGAAAAAATGTGTTATTACAATTTTTTTTCATACTGTTAAACTTTGATATATTATGAACGCCCTTGGAGTGGCCACGCGCGCGTGTCATTGACCAACCTGTTGACGTCATTATCTGGAAACTGAATTTTCGATATCATTCATCAAAATATCCCGAAAACGGCCGGCCGGCATTAAAATTTTAATACAATATTATAGGACACGTTTTCTGTAGCGGGACGTAGGATTTCTTTTTCCTCGAGTAAGTTTTCTTTTAAGGGGATTAGGGAGGTTTGCCCGATGGAAAATTTAGTCATATTAGCAGATTGTGTATAACACGGCTAAAATAGAAAGTGAACGCATTTCCCCATAGTATTCACTATGGGGAATATTCATGTATGTCGACATTATTTAATCGGAAGACACAACAATATGGTTACTGTTGTTTGTACGAAACAAGCACTTTTCGCTCTTTACCGTGATTTCGGGAAAAGAACTGAAAACTCGTCTTGTATCTATGAAAACAAAGTTGTTTCCAATATCCTGCTATATCGACTGAACCTGAAAAAAAATATATTTAAAGAAAATTCACGGAATGGCGAACTCACAACCAAACCACGAAAAACACTAAAATTGGTTAATATAAAAAAAAAACAAATGAGTGACATTTAGTCTGAAGTTCAGTTAACAGAATATGATTATCCAACTCCAGTGAAAATTTTAAGACGATACATAGAAACGGTCTCGAGATATCGTGGTAAACTCGATAAAATGTGTTGTTTCAGGGAAACATCGTTTTTTCGGTCAACCTGGTCGCTCATATGCAACTGAAATCTTCGCTTTTTTCACTTCTGAAAACATTTTTGAACGAGAAAAATCACACCGTATCCGCGATAATTGTAATTCAATATTTGAACTAATTTTAAAAAATATATTTACCGTCGATACGTATTTTAAGTGTGAACACTTGCCACGTCCAGGCCTGCACCGCGCTACATTTTTTGCTCTCCTTTTCGCAATTTTAAGAATTTCATATTGTATTAGACGGCATCACCTTTATAAAGCATTATAATATTGATATATGCAAAAAAAATTGCGATTTTCCCAAATTGTAAACCTTCGTGGCCCTCTTAAATAAATTAGATAGGTAACAAATGTATGCAAAAAAGCGAATTTCAAGTTAAACCGTTCGCCGTCGTTGGACAGAAATAATTTAGAAAAAAAAACCCTACGTATCGCCATATTTGCAACACTATAGTTTTTAATCAATTGGTTTAGCTTTCTCATTTCCGGTTGTCCGGTTGTCCACAATCGTGACACGAGCGACAGAACGTTACAAGAAAGTCACGTAACACCGGCCGCGACAGCGACACTTCCGGTCGACGGACCGGACAACATTTACAAAATCGCATAGCAAACTATTTATATATAATTTCTAATAAAAAAAAACCAGATGTTCCGGAGTCTTTAAGGTTTTAGGAAAAAAAATCTTCATTGTTACCTAATTTTTCGTCCGTCTATTTAGATGTTTGCGCTTCGAAAATCATTTAGAAAATATTACTATTATATTATATAGATTACGGCCGATTTAAGTACAACTTGACTCTACAAATTATCTATTATTTATTGTTTTACTTTGGTTTTTTGAAAATGATTTTCTATTTTTAATATTATTGATTTTATTATTATATGAATACGAATACGAAAAAACGATAAATAGAAAAATCGATCTTCAAATAATCGAAAGATACGTCCATAATTATTGATACCTTGAATATATTTTTTTCGAAACTCAAGTATTTCACATTCGTCAGTTGAAAAAAGATTAGTCTAAAATTCGGTTTCGCAGTACCAAACTACCGAGCGACGAGTACAAAGTACGCTCAGCGTAAAACTGGTCGGGCAACCGGCAAAGGTGGACGCTTGACGTCCTGTACCGCGCGACGTTAGTATGCGTGTATTAGTCGTATTCTGACGAGCGAAGTTTGCGATTCGTTGGTATTGCAGGACGTGGAGAGGGGCGAGGAAAAGAACAGTCGCGGGGCAAATCGTCGAGCGTCGACAGCAGACACGGGGTCGGAACACGAACGGGAGGGGACGGCGAGTACGACACTTGGGACCGTACCACGTGGACGAGGACGCTGGCGAACAGTCGCTCGGTTGCTACGAAGCTTGTTCATCGCTATGATTCTCCTCGGGGTCCTCGGGGGCCTCCTCGCTCTGGTATGGATATACATGGGACCGATATTCGTGCTGCAACTGGGTTTAGTCGCCGTTGTCGCGTACTTCGTCGCCGGTGGACGTCTACGATGGATCTACGTTGCGTTAAAAACTGCACCGCGCGATATAAGGTACGTATCCAAATTTTTTTCCCGTATCCCGTAAATAAGCGATAGTTTCCCGTAGTAAAAACGACGCGTTACACGTTTCTTCGACATAACGGTATACACGCGACGACTAAACTACTCGCCGTTATCTCGAAACTTCGCGCTCTAAAGACGAGGTTCGTCGTCGAAGATTCTTATCGTCCAAAGATAGGCGTCCGAAATAACAAAAAAAAACACCTTTCGCGTAGTTTTATTTCGCCGGTTTGGATATAAGTATCTTTAGAACTATACATGTAATTTCGAACAAACGGTACAGTAAAAAAAAACACTAATAGCCAACGTACTCGGGACCGTTTTCAAATTATACACAATTTATCTTTCTCCCTGTGAATCCAAAGCAACGGACGCTCTATTCGTTATGTACGCGGCGGTGAAAGTCTCGGAAGAAAGTAGCGGTAAACTCGTCTCTTGATTGCTGTGGAAGTTCCTGCATTTGCTCGCGCAACACACTGCATGGTATACGGGGTAAATATTACCGTATACCACGTACAATTCTTTTTACATTGACCATGGAAAAAAAAAAACGCTTCACGTCTCAGGCTCTTCACGACACAAATCGCGAATAAATTGATAATGATAATGCGAAACCGGTGCGTATAGAAAACCCGGAAGGAAAATGTAATTGTGGGTCGAGGCATTGACGAAGCTAAAGCGATTCGGACGGACGGCTCTCCTAGCGTCGAGTCATCGCTCACTCTGAATGAACTCTGTCCAATTATTCGATGACCCTCCCACGTCCCTCTGGATTTCCTTTCATACTAATGATCCATAGTTCGCAAATATTGTCGCAAACTCTGTAATGTTTATTATCGACGAAGCGCGAGTATACTTTTATTAACGATACTCGCGCACGCGATTGATCGAAAAAAAAACATAAATAATGTGACAAAAAAAAATGGAATGCACTATCGCGAACGACGTTGATAATTGCCGCGCGTTGATAATGATTAGCGATTATGCACGTAATTGCCGGCGTCATGTCCGCTATCAGGGGATGACTACTATGTTTTACGTATTTTTTTATTGGAATCGATTTTTATTGTTTTTTATTTTTTTCGTTGGCAGAGCTCTGTTCGGATATGTGAAGTTAGTGCTGACGATAAAAGGACACGAGAAGAAAAATCGCAGTGTCGCCGATGTTTTCCAGCAGCACGTGGCTCGTCATCCCAACAAGATATGTTTCATTTACGAGGATCAAGAGTGGTCGTTTCAAGCGGTATGTATACTCTGTTACATAATTAAAAAAAACCGCCGGTAAATATATACGCGTAAGTGAACGGCTCGTAAAACTGTTTAAATGAATATGTTAGGCATCGAAGACACTCTTGCGAGTCGAGTTCTTCGACAAACTATTTATGCGCAGACAAATATCGTGATGTAAAAAATGCAAAAAACAAACCCATTGACGAGGGTCTTTGTGATACTTGAATTCAATAAAGTTTACTGACGAACTTTTTTGTTGTTTTTTTTTTAGGTGGAAGATTTTAGCAACAAAGTAGCAACGGTATTCAAAAGTCACGGCTATCGAAAGGGTGACGCCGTTGCTTTGCTTATGGAAAATAAGCCGCAGTACGTGGGAATATGGCTCGGTCTCAGCAAACTCGGAATAATAACACCGCTGATAAATACGAATCTACGAAAAAGCACGCTTCTTCACAGCATCAACGTCGCGAATTGTCAGGCATTGATATATGGCAGCGAATTGGCCGAAGGTAGGCGAGAGAAACTCGTATCGTTAATTATTTCAGATCTCACGGCAATTTTTTTTTCTTCTATTGCTGTTCGAGGCTCGAGACGTCCTTCGTGACTCTTTGCCAAAGCCCTTTGGACTCCGACAAATAATGTTGTTACGGTCGTTCAAAGATGAAGAAACGATCACGCGATCTTCATCGCGCTTTTCATTTTTCTAATATAATTAATATCTCGTTGTCGGTCACGCGATTGTATCATTGAGTGGAACGGTCGAATACGACGCAGGAAAATGGAATGGGAACGATTTAATTTTTTTTTACAGCTATTAAGGATGTCGCACCATCGCTCAACGCTAAATTGGCTCTCTACGGTTTTGGAATTGAGTCCGACACGGTGTCACCGGGTCTGAAGGAAAAGGATCTGTCCGCGATGCTCGCCGAAGCACCGGCTGTGCCACCGGTCATACAAGACAAAGGCAACTATTCGGACAAACTTTTGTACATCTACACGAGTGGTACAACGGGAATGCCTAAAGCCGCTGTCATCACAAATTCGAGGTGATATTTCTCTATCGGTTTCATCATTGATTTCGTTGGATGAGTTATGGTACTCGAGTATACAGTCAAATCTCGATTAACCAAGGGCCGGTTTCTGATAATCCAAAAAGATGGAGCATTTATTTGAATCCTCACACGCATGCACAAAAAATGCTTTTATGCCACTGCGCGCCCTTGTACACTTTACGCACGTTTCGCTTCCTTACGTGTGTGTAATGTTGCACTTTACGCACGCAGTGGCATAAAAGTAATTTTCGACCATTTTATATTCAAGTAGACGGCTACTCACTCAGATACTTGTTCTTTTCCTCAAAAAAACACGTTTCACCACGCCGGTGATTCGAATGTTAAGTATTATTTCATCAACATTCAACGTTTTTTAAATGTAAAGTTCTGATTTAAAAAAAAAAACATTTTGAATTAACTTTTTCTAACTTTCAGGTACTTCTGTCGCTTCGTGTTCATTTCGCATAAGATTGAGAAAAAATAGAGAAAATTGCAAATACTTCTCGATGGTATAAAAATTTGAAAAGATTCGTTCTGCATAATAATAATGCCAAAATGTTATTAACAAATGGATGAAAAAATAAATTGCTCAAACTAATTTCCGGGAAATCTAACGTTTTTTTTAACGAAAATTATTCGTTCGCTTTTCTGAATGCGTATGAATTTTTTCAGATTTTTATACCATCGCGAAGTATCATTTGCAATTTTCTGTCATTTTTCTCGCACTTATGCAAACACTAAGCGACAGAATTACCTTGAGATAATGTAGATCGATGAGCCAGTACTGAAAGGCCATCTCATAGAGTTTGAGTTTTTCAAGACTTTTTTTACGGTAAAATGGAACGGACGGTTTCATGAGGAGGGGTACACACATTGCAAAAATGTATTCGCATTCTAAAAATGATTAACACAAAAAAGAAACGATATTAGTGATAACATAATTAAATAATAAATAATATTAATTATTTAATATTATTCTACTGATCTCCATTTTCACGAAAATTATTCTTTTGGAGAAAAAAAAAATCAAGTATCTCGATGAGCAGTTGAGTGATTTAATTTAAATTCGTTGAGAAATGCCCTTTCAGTACTAACTTTATAATCGATGAGGTAACACTAAATTGCATTAATGATGGGCAATTGCAAATGTTGCAAATACAAATGGAAATGCAAATATTTGCAATGTTTGCAATGTTGTTGCAAATGTTTTTTTTTTACCATTGTAATGGGCTTCTATGCGGGATGAGTAAAAAAACAACCAAAAGTAAACAATTATTATCGGGAACGATCTCGATATCGTTTACAACTACATCATAGATGATCTCTTTTTCAAGTTTATGGAAAAAAAAAGAAATTAAAAGAACGAATAGTAAAGGGCCCATTTAGAAAACGACCTTCGGGACGTTGAAAATGACGCCTTACATTAACCGAGGATTTCTCTTTTTGACTTTCATGCGATGCTTTTTCTTTTGTGGATTGCGCAACATAGAACGGTCATATGATCGATTTAGGATTATCCATGGTTTTTGGTAATCCGTAGCCGACACGGTGCCACTTGTTCCCGAATAATCGAAATTGTACTGTATTCACCGTATACTGTATACTGTAACACCGACGAAATAGCGACGCTCTAACGCCGCAGCGCTCGAGTTCTCATCGAATCGTCATTAACTGCTGGCGATGCAATCTGCCCGGCAAAGTGACTCGCTTGCGCTTCCACTTTCCTACTCAAGGTCGTCGCAGCAGGGCGTAAGGAAAAAAGAAAAAAAAAACACAAGAACTCGAAGCAAACTGTGTCCAAGAATCGTTAATGCACACACACTGCATCCGACGTAACTAATAGATCAAAGGTCCGAATGACGAAACGTTATCCAACCGAGAAACGATCGCGGTCTCGAAATGCGTATTTATTGATGCGCGTCGCGGATGACGCGCGTTTCTATCATGAAAATCTCGCAAAATATCGTTTATCGTCGTTACACGGGTTATCTGGACGAAGAATGGCAAAGAAAAAGAATCAAATGAAACAAAAAAAAACCCCAATTCGCCATTTCATAGAGAATTCGGGAGATTATCGAAAACGGGCTTTTCATTTCAGATTTATGTTCATCGCCAGCGCTATCCACTTCCTAGCGGCATTCCGCAGCTCCGACAGATTTTACACTCCGCTACCATTGTACCACACCGCGGGCGGTATCATGTCCGTAGGTCAATCGTTGCTACACGGTGCGACCACTGTCATTAGGAAAAAATTCTCGGCCAGCGCGTACTTCAGCGATTGTGTCAAATACAATTGTACGGTGAGAAGAATATGAACAAAAAAAGAAATGAAGAACAGAATCGGCGAGCGTATTTGTTGTGTCGATGTTTTTTTTTTGTATATTGGCTTTCCATGGTAATATGGTTTTTCACGCGTGGTGATCAGTTGGTTAATCGGAGAAATCAATGTTTGAGTACAGCGTTCTCTTCGTATTGCGAAATCGGACAGTAGACGACTCGAGTAACGATGTAATTGCGGTAACTGTTATTTTGTTATCATGAATTCTAAATAATGACTGTGGATTTTTTCTTTCTTTCTTTTTTAATTCAGGTGGCTCAGTATATAGGAGAAATGTGTCGTTATATTCTTGCTGTGCCGCCGAACTCTGATAACACTCAACACAACGTCCGAGTAATCTTCGGTAACGGACTGCGGCCGCAGATTTGGCGCGAATTCGTCGAACGCTTTAAGATACCACGGGTAGCGGAGTTCTACGGTGCAACCGAAGGAAACGCTAATATCGGTGAGACTTTGCGGTTCATTTACAAATGCCGATTGAGAAAATCGGCTATTGAACATAGCAATCTTAATTATTATAAATATCGCCCGGTGCCGTATCGTTTGTCGTTTGCTGTGCATTTCAATTCATATTAAAAAAATCAAACGACTGTGCTAAATAACGATAAGTAGGGAGAACTAATAATTAGTTGGGATAACTACTATTCAAAATAAAATGAGTCGTCTCAACTACCTATTAGTTCTGTTGACTGTTTGTTAGTTCATATGACACCTTTTGAAGAAAAAAATAAGTAGCGCTAACTAACTATTTATTACTTCTTTCAACTAATTATTACATCTCCCAACTCATTATTTGAAAGTTCAATGGTCCATTCTAAAGGTCGAAGAACATTACACTTTTTTAAACGAAACCGGAATTATTCAACTTTAGTTACAAATGTAGTTGATGCAACTTTTACAACGATGATGTTTGTTGAAAGTGATGTTCATATTTTCATTAACAAAATCGTATACGATTTTTAATTTTCATTTAGTTTTTTGAATCAACGTTACGTGTTTTGTGTGATTTTGTCTACAAATCCCTTCAACTGTTTGCCGGTCGAAACAGACACGAATTTCTTGGTGGAAGCTGCACGTAAATTTGTATAAAATCTATAAGTTTAAAAAAAAAATACTTTGTCTTCGAGGACTAACGACTTCGTCAACCGATTGACAGGTTAATATAACGATTTAGGATTTGTTTCGTATCAATATAAAACTGAACAGTACTCGCTATATTGTAAATAAAAATGAATGAATATCCATTGTTCTTTCGTTTGTGCAGTGAACGTCGACAATACTATGGGCGCAATCGGCTTTATATCGCGTATAATACCCGCCGTCTACCCAATATCGATCATCAAAGTGAATGCCGATGGTGAACCAATAAGAAACTCCAAGGGTCTCTGCCAAGTTTGCGAACCGAGTGAGTCTCCAAAAATTCAATTGAATAATAGATTATCTTCGACATCTGTAAATTGCCGAAAATGACGAATAAATTTATCGTTTGCAGACGAACCGGGTGTGTTTATCGGAAAGATCATTCCGAATAATCCGTCGCGAGCCTTTCTCGGATATGTCGACGAGAAAGCCTCGAAGAGCAAAGTCGTTCACGATGTATTCACCAAAGGCGATTCGGCATTTTTATCCGGTAAGTCTCGAGAATAAAATTAAGAAGATTGTATCGCTACAGTCTCAGTTAAAAGTCAGATTTCGAACGAATTTCCAATACTTTCCTATGGAATAAAAATCTGAAAATATCAAACGTACAGTCGTAACGTCGTAAGAAGATTCATTTTGTATAATAATAATAATACTAAGAAGCTATTAACAGATCAGTTTTAAAAAGGTTGATCAACGAATCTTCTGGGACCCAACTTTTTTTTCGCGGATAATGATCCATAAATGCTTATGAATACATCGAAATGTTCTTTATATAGATGATAACTCACGATTTTTCGAAAATTAGGAAAAATTCTAAAAAA
The DNA here is from genome assembly GCA_964006125.1 of Cryptus viduatorius. Classification (NCBI taxonomy): domain Eukaryota; kingdom Metazoa; phylum Arthropoda; class Insecta; order Hymenoptera; family Ichneumonidae; genus Cryptus; species Cryptus viduatorius. The sequence goes on along the minus strand of OZ023225.1, from coordinate 883,820 downwards.
ATTCATATATATTCGGAAAAATTTACGAATCAACTTGCGCTAAAAAAAAAGTAACTTTGACAAATATTTTTTTGCCTATTTTGGTATTTAAATAATCTTAATACCTTCTGTCTGGTAGATTTTCTTGAGATTTTGATCACATCGGGAAGTGTTCGAAATTCTCTCCAACTGTGACTTTTGACTGAGAATGAAACGATACACCCTCCTCAACCGCGTTCTTCGACGATTGAACTTGTAATGACGATTGCAACAATTGAAATTTTAGGGGACATTCTCGTAGCCGACGAGTTGGGTTATCTGTATTTCAAGGACAGAACCGGCGACACGTTCAGATGGAAAGGTGAAAACGTTTCGACATCGGAGATCGAGGCAGTCGTCAGCAATCTCATTAACTACAGGGATTGCGTAGTCTACGGTGTTGAAGTAAGCAAAAAGCTGCTATTAATTGATATTAATGTTTATCGACAAAGTAGATGGAAGCAGCTGTCTTTAATAGAACACCTGTTTGTCTCTTTGCATTGGATAAGAACTGTGATTGAGATATTTTTTTTTGGCAATGAAAATAGATTCGCGGAGCGGAGGGACGCGCTGGAATGGCGGCTATTTATGACGAGGACGGTAGCCTCGATATAAATCGACTGAGTTCAATGATAAAGGAACAACTGCCCATCTACGCAAGACCGATGTTCGTGAGAATACTTACGAAAATTGATCTCACCGGGACGTTCAAACTGAAGAAGAAAGATCTCCAAGAGGAGGGTTACGATCCAAGGAAGATAACTGACAAACTTTATTATCTCGATCAAAAGACTGGCTATCAATTATTAACGCCGGAGCTTTACGATCAGATACAATCGGGAAAAATACGATTCTGATTTTCGTCGTACAATCACGTGGTCTAAATTATATTTCAAGATCAACATTTACCTTCGGGGATAAGGAGAAATCGTGAGAGCTATAACCTTTATTTGAGAACGACAAAGAGGAAAAATGTCCAAAAGCGTTCGTTATCATCCGAAAAAAAAAAAAAAAAAATACGGTCCGAACAAAGCTGGCAAAATGACTTTCGAGATTTTTTTTTCTTCATCATTTTCTTTGCTCGGCGCAAACTACTATATTTTTCTACGGCACAATCAACGGATTATAGATGGGGCGAAGTTTTGTTTTATTCATTATGTTTTTTTTTTGTAAATAATATAGGTTACACGATGTGTAAGCTGCGTGTAAGAAGGAGATGCCTAGCCGCTCTACGCGACGGAGCATTCGTGACGATATTTAGGTCTCGTATAAAATACCTGTTTTGCCGGGAAAGCATTCAGGTACATAATTGAGAAACGGATGGTGCGCCCGCGCGCACGGAATAATATGAACCTCCGAGGAACGCTGCACTGAAAAAAAGAAAATAACGAAAAAAACGCAACAAAACAATAATTATCTGCGCTTTGAGTTGCAGAATGCGCGTTCATCTCTCGCTATCCATTTTTAAAACGAACGAAACATTGTTATTTGTTAATGTTTTTTCTAGAATAAACCTTTTACTATTTTCTAATGCGATTTATCCTTTTATTGTAATCGTTGATTATCCTTTCCAGGGAGAAACTCGGAGGACGATACAAAATTGAAAAAACTTTACAGACGACTCTGACAATGTTAATTTCTGGCTTATTGTTGACATACGCATTTGATTTATTAAATTTAAATAATTTGCCGAAAAAAAAGTGTGGAAAATTATTTTTTGCGTTCTTCAAAATTTTGAATTTTAACATATTTTGAAATTTTTTTTTTTAGAACTTTAGGAAATTTGGATTTTGGGATTTCAAAAATTAGGATTTGAGTTTCGAAAAATGTAGATTCGTACTTGTTTGGTAGATTTGGAACATTAGAATTGAAATTTTGGAAAATATCGATTTGATTGTTCTATGTGTTCGAACTTGAAAGACCTTTTTTTGAAAAATGGCCGTCTTGTAATGCACACTGAAAACCCGTGGTACCAAATAATTACTTTCTCGTATGCTAACGTTTCTAACCATATACTCGTGAATATAATCTATTTGTGAAGGGGTGGTAAATCCTATTCTCCGGAACCTATCAAAAGTTTAAGGAAAATTAAATTTTTCGAAAAGCGGGTTTTCCCGGGCCTTTGCTTTTTTGTCCGATTCTCCACACAGTTAGAAGTATATCGTTATAAATTTAATAACAGTACAACAGGCTATTTACTATTCCTTCAACTACTAGAATTCATGGAAATTGTCGTCGATTTTGCAAAACGAAAAAACGACGTATCGTCACATCACGCCTCCGACAAATGAAGCTATGGATCCGGTACGAAAAAAATGAAAAAATTAACGGGATTTTTGATATATGACCTTAAAATAAAAAAAAAAGAATTATCGCCGACGAGTTTATCTTTCATAGTTTAAAAACGCACGTTGACCTTTATTTCAAGAGTTGGAAAAAAAAGACGTTTTGATAATTTTTCGACGATCCACGATGAGACTTTATTTATTTTTTTGTTGAATCGTACAGTTTTATTGAGTACCGATTTAACTTATCTGTTGCATAAGTAAATTAATGACGGCCCATTTAGAGGCGAATGACTCAAATATTGTAAATGTCGATCATTTTTTATTGAATTATTTATCTGTGTCTGGGTCTCAAAGTGCAATCGAGATACAATAATCGTCGCGCGCGAGACACCGGTGTTTTGAAGATGCAGCTGCATTTTTTCCAACAGATCGCGCGATGTCTCGAATTCGTTGATATACAAAAAAAACCGAATAAGCAAAAGCGTGACCGCGAGTTGCTGGCAAGACTCGCAAGGGTTCTCCCTCTCTTCTATTCCTATCCAGCCGTTCCTGTGGGTACCGGCGTAGTCATATACCATTGCACACCACGCGCGCGTTTCTCGCCATGGGAATTCTATTTATAACTCCAGTTCCGTTCGGTGTTTCAACGTAGCAGGAACGGTGTATCTTCCGTTCTGATCAAAACGCCTAGACGCCTCATTGCATCAAATTTGTGTAAGAAAAAGAACAATCAATTTTCGTACATCGAGTCGTTACTTTTAGCGTCGCTGCTTCAAAGCTTTTCTACTCATTTGCTATCGCACTTTTGCGTTTTTTCGCGTGTGTTAGGGAATATATTTTTCGTCCACCCTATAGAACTGCAAAACAATCGAGTGTCTCGATTCATGAAGCGCTGCTATCACGTGTTCGCTGCATCGCGCGCGGGTGCGCCGGGCGGATTATAATTACAATTCGTAAAGATTCCTAATTAATGTCGAATAACGTGAACTATCGACGACGTTGGCTGAGATTTCTCGTTGAAGAAGAAAGAAAATCCATATACGCCCTTTCATCTCGAAAATAATCAGGTAGATACGCCAATTAATGTGTACCTATGCGAAGTTAACCCTTAAAAACACGACGATAATTTATTGTCACAGAAATTTTATTCAGAGCTTACGAAGCTAATTGCAAATGTGTGACACAGGTGTGCTATTTTATCGTGTCGCGAGCGTTTTCAAACACAAATTCTCCATTTATCGTTCTCAAAAGAATAACAAAAAGAAATTCCTTTCGCCGGTTCAGGCGAAACGTGCGTGGGGGGACGCAATAATAAAAATTTTTTTGCCACACATCCGCGAGTCCTGTCGCCGATCGACATCATCGCTAATGCACCAAGTGCTCGTTTTTTTATTCGCGATTGTACAGCTCAATAATTAAATACGTAAAAAGCCAAACAAGCCGGAACGTCTCGGCGGGTGACGAAAGTGGAGGGACAGAAAAAAAAACGCGCAGTTACCGTGTTGCCGCACTTTGTACTTCGGATGTAAAATAAGGTGATAGACAGACATCGAGAGCGTGTGGCTGCCGATTAGAATTTACTTTGTTAGGTTTACGATATTCGTCGAGTTTGTTTAAATTTTTTACGTGATTTTTAACGCAATTGGCGAGACGCGAATGTCTCGAATGAGCAGTCTGCCGCACCGTGCTGCAGATAGAGGCCACACGAAGGCGAAACACGAAAGAAAAAAAGGTACCGCGAGGCGTCGGAGGGGAATCGCGCAGATGACGGAATAGGGGGGATGGAAAATGTAACCCGTCACACATTGGCCAGTTCGTCTCAGTTCCCTCCAAGCGCATCCAACGTTCCCGTTGAGGAACGGCGTACGGCGGTGTTCGCCGCTCTTTTATTCGCGTAGTGTTAACTCGCTCGTCGTCGCCGACGTTGCTTAAAAAACGTTCCCCGGCAACCACCGCGCACTCACCGATCTACGCTGTAGCACGTTTATTTCGCTGCGTGGATTATTTAGTTTCGTTCGCCGCGGTATCCTTACGAAGTAAGTTCGATTCAATCGATATATTAGTTTCATCATTTTCATTTAACAAGACGGCGCGCGTCTTAAATAATTATTGTTCTTTTTTTCGACAAAGATGAGAATTATAGTTATTAAAAACTGATAATCGTTACGAGAAAAAAAAAATGTTTTACAATTTTGTTTCACGAGGCTAATGCTACAATGTATCGGACTAACGTAGATGAGCCGAGAGTTACTCCGTTGAATAATAATTATCCGAGGATCTATCAGTCCCGGCACGCTGCATCCGGTAAAAAAAAAATCGTCGATTTAGCAACGGGATTTTCAATCGTTCACCGTAGAGGGTGAATGACTGTTGTGAGTCAACTCGAAGCCAACGGGTTCTTTGCGCAACGTTTACAGACCGTTACTACAGCTGATTACTAGAATGAATCGCGGCAAAATTGCAGTACAATTTCGCAAAGATCTGTCGCTTAGTATACCCTACCATCAGCAATGACGCGTGTTAACACAGCAGCAAGCGTGTCCCTCCGATCGATATGGTCCTCGGCAATGCGTAAACGAGTTCCTTCTCTCGCGATGAAAAAAAAATAATTTGCAAAACAATTCTGTACAATCAACCGTAACGCGCAAAAATGTCAAAAAAATCGTGTTTCCGATGTTTTTCAAAACGCCGGTAAAAAAAAGATTTGATAATTTTCGTCCGACGATTAAATCGAAACGCTGTTGAACTTCGATAATATACCGGAATAAATGAAAATTAACTGGAATCGTTTATGTTTCCTTTTTAAATCAGGTGATGAGAAATAGCGTCGAATCAGCCGATAGGGTGAAAACATATATATGTATCTTTCTATATACGTGAAAAAGGCGAACGAGGGTTAACTCTCGGGCGCAAGAGCGCGCGCGCGCGTATGCACAGGGGTCGTAGGTAACCCTCTCCGCGGCGAGATACGGGGACATGGGGTAATTTTCATCGCGCTGACTACCTCACTGTACGAGCCACGTATCCTGCGCAAGCGCCGATCGTTAAGTACTGCACACGCACGTACGACCCCACCAACACGAAAAACTCTCGTATACGTGTATAGATATATGTATATGTGTACATAAGCAACCCCTGTGCTCGTCTGCTGTTAGGTTTGGCGAGTATCGGAAGAGCGTAACTTTTGAAAGACCGAACGGCAACAGCGAGTAATAATAACGTTGCGTTAGACTGAGAGGGAGAAAAAAAAAGAAAAAAAAAAAACGCAAAACCGAGAAAAAAAAACGAAAGAGTGGGACGAAAGGCACGACCTCGGGGGTCACCGAAGCGAGAAGCGGGCGAGAAAGGGAGAAAGAGGCGGGCAGAGGGAGTTGTGCAGAGTCGTTGGGCGAACGACGGGTAGCGAGGAAAAGGCTAGCGCGGTGGCGGCTTCCCTCCGTTTCCGTGCGACTAGCACCTGGCGCGACCTCAAGCTCTCCGTATAACGTTTTACAGACGCGGTGGCCCGGTTAGGAATGGACGTCAGATTCGTCTATCTCGTTGTCGGTATAGCCGTTCTTATGGCAGCCGGCGTTGGGAGCCGAATCGGATCCTTCACGAGGATCGCACAGATCACACTCGCAGCTGTAATACTACCTATTATTTGCCGTTATCATCGAAGGATCTACGTCATACTCAGGACACTACCTCGTGATATCAAGTAAGCATAACACGTACACTTGGCAACATCTTTTTTTTCCTCTATATATACATATATGTTTTGTGTGCTTCGCGAGTGGTCAGTGGTAGAAAAGTATCGATGTGTAGCCGGTAAATTGATAATATAACCTGTTAGTTCCGTTGATCATTGACGTTTGGGTCGCGAGGATCCCGAGAGTTAAAATGCATTTGCGTACTGAATGTTTCGTGAAGCTACCAAAATCGATCAGCCAAAGCATAGACTCGTGGGAGTGTATGTGTGTGTGTACTTTGCCGTACCGTTCGTGAGGTATACGTACCGACCTAACTATATTATTCATTAATTCACGAGTCTCGATGACTTTACGCGTCTTCTAAAAATCATAAATAATAATAATGAAGAGAAAAAAAAAAGAAAAAAAAAAACATCGCCACGGATACGATATTTCGTCGGGGGAGCGCGAGGATGATTTCGGTAGGTAATTAACCTCGATGGATATAATAGTCGACGGAACGAATATGGGAATCGTGAAAAAAATATGAGCCGTCGAACAACAAAAAACAGAACAAGTCGGGAGAAAATCGATATTTACTCAATTTCAACGTAAATACCCGTGGCGTGGCGGTAACGGATCTTACAGAACAAACATTAATTGAATTAATAATTAACCCATTGCGAGGGTTATACACCGTAAATGTCGTCGAGCAAACGGCCGAAGTGAATTATTAAATATGAAAAAAAAAAAAAAAAAAATTACAAAGTCGCGAGAGAATCGATATTAAACGTGATGTCCGCGTAAATTGGGTGGCCCCACGGAAAGATCGTAAAGACGAATATTAATTCGGCTAATATCCATAGTACACGCTAATGAAATGTGTTTCGTGCATTAAACGAGCAGATAGTTTACGCGACCTTTGCCCTCGAGTTAATATAATATCGTACGGAGAGAGAGAGAGGGTTGCAGATCGCGGATGGATGAACTTTGGACATCGAGACAATTTTATCAACAAAAAAAATAAAGCTACGCGATACTGTAGAGCCGATTAATGATCTAAATAATGTTCTGGTACATCTTTACTGCAAAACATTATATAATAATGTTTGAATCCTCCGTTGCTTATATATTGTAATATTCCGTTTTTTCAATCCGGTGATCCGGTTTTTTCGGGTTATTCGAATTCTCCAGAATTTCTTCGATTTAATTCAATTGAATTTTTTAAATAATTTTATTTACCGAATTTCACCGTGTTACGGACAGTTTTGTCGGCGTATTCCTTTTTTTTCGAGTGCTTAGAATTTTTTCGTATTCGCACATCGCTAATCTCCAAACAACAATCGAACGCTGGTTGCGGTACAATTAATTTTGAAATGTCTATGGATAGTAGAAAAAAAATAATGATGTTCGTGCGGCAAAGTCGTAGTAATATAATTAGCTTTATCGGGCAGCGATTCGCGCGTGCTGCCGAATGACTGACAACAAACCTCGACGGTTATCGATGCAACGCGCGATACTGTCCTTCTTCTCGGGTCTCTAAACATCGGTTTCGTACATCAAATCGAGGGACTCCAATATACATCGATCATTTCCATGCTTACGCGGATGAGAAGCGCTCGTTCTCTTTGGAAGAAAAAAGAAAAAAAAAATACGAGTGCCGCATTAGGTTCAAAAGCGAAGGCGGCTAAAGTTATCGCAAAGTAGCTTTGTCGAATGAAAAAGCCGACTACTCGCGTCCTTGACGTAAATATTTAAAAGTTCACCTGGCACGTTCTCAATGAACGAGACACTTTATCGTCACTTTGCTTTACCGCGTACGTGTTCTTTTTTTCGATATAGATATAACGTTCAAAGCGTTCAAAGCAAAAGTAGAGCCGTGACAAAGATTTCCATCTATTTTCTTTTTTACATATCCTAAACTCAGTTCTCCGCGGTTGGTATTGTATCGTCGATGATAAGCTCTTCAAATTGATAATCCTGTCGTTCATAGTGCGAAGGAACGTTCGAGGAGTCAACGGGGATCGCGCAAAGGTCGCGAGTCGTACGATGTTTCTATTTTATCGCGAACTTTGACCGTAAACGAGGTCGGGATTGCGGACAAGAATTACAATAAAAATCATGGACGTGACTAATTTGCTCGAGAAATTTCTTCCTTTGTTTTTTTTTTCCCAAGCGTCATTCGAATAGCGTGCCTGCAAATTAACGCAATGCAAATAATCAATTTGTAAGCGTGTAGACTTGTACATTAGAGCTCAGAACTCCCGGGATTATCGAGCGAACCTACGATCGATGATAATAAGAATAGTAAATTATTTATTATCGCCACATTGCTTGTGTATTTATAGGCTTCTATTGATCGTTATATATTTTTAATAATTATTATTATACACAGGCTACGGCCGATTTAAGTAATTTTTCACTTTACCCGCTATGGCGTATATACGGAAAAGCGAAGCGGACGAATTGAACTCCGATCGGTGGTCAAAATCGCCCAAAGTCTATTTCATATTAACACTAAACAATTTCTTCTTTTGATAACTTATCTTCGATCTCGTGAGACATTGCATAATTTATTTTTTAATGTTTTCTTTTTTTTTTCAAGATTTCTCTACCGATACATCAACGCCGATCGTGAATCGAAGCGTTATGTCAGGAACAACACGACCGTCATGAAACTATTTCGGGAGAGAGCAAAGCTCTACCCCAACAAGCCGTGTTTTATCTTCGAGGGACGAATATGGACGAACGCCGATGTACGTTGTTACGTTATCATTATTTAATCGCCTCGTATCATTACTTAATCGCAGTCGTAATTCGTAAATTTTTAATTTTTTTTTCTTGCCGAATTAAAATATCGTTCGATAAAATGGTTATCGTTCAAGGTTCTCATCGTGTTTTTCTTGTGTCGGGGATTGTTTGATTATGGCACAAAATTACAGTCTTGCATAACTCGAAGAACAAAAAATAAATATGATATATAATTACTACGATGCAACAATTCGCGTTTTCAATTCCGCAAATAAATTTTCCGTGATGTTTTCGCGTTTGGGAAAAACTTGATGTTCTTATCGCGTAACGCGATGGTGTGCGCGCGAAGCCGCGCTATCTCTACCTCACGCGAGAATGTTACATTTTCTAGCGCGTGCTGAGCGCCGCAATTATTCGTATAAGCCGAACAACGTGTTCCATGCGATTTGCGTCAAACCCCGTGCATTTATGTATGTTTTTCCATATATTTGTGCTTTTTTTTCACAGATGGACAAGTACAGCAACCGGATCGCTTCGGTGTTTCAAAAAGCCGGTTACGTGAAAGGCGACGCGGTGGCACTGATGATGCCGAACAAACCCGAGTTCGTAGCTACGTGGCTCGGTCTGGGAAAGCTCGGTGTTGTTACCGCTCTTATAAACACGAATCTTCGGTTGCAACTCTTGACTCATTGTTTGACGATCGCCAAAGTCAAGGGGGTCATTTATGCCAATGAATTGTCATCCGGTAGGGCCTTTAGATTAAACAAAGAGCATTAATAAAAAAGAAAATCAACAAACTACATGCTAATTAATTCAATAATTATTTATTATTCCAGCGATCGATGAGATTCGCGATTCGATTGACGGTATCGAGTGGTACAAACAGGGCGCCGGTCTCGCCGATGTTCCGCAAGGTTCCAAAAATCTCGACAAACTGATGTCCGAGGGCAGCGATGAGCAGCCTGTCGTACAGCAAGAACCCGGCTACAGGGATAACTTGTTGTACATTTACACGAGCGGCACGACGGGACTACCGAAAGCCGTTCTCATGCCAAACTCTAGGTAAACGCATCGAAAATTCGTGATAGAAAGAAAACGGAAAAATTACGTACGGCATGACGACGCGCGTGCATGGAAAGCAGTTATTAGATATGAAATCGCGACGTGTACAATGGCATTTTTTTTGAATATCCGTGACGTTTAGACGCGTTTCGTTTCATATTCATTATTGCACCGACTTTACAATTGGTTGGTATCCGATGAATGATTAAACACGCCACCTCCGTACGCGCACAGCTTCCGTGAGGTGTGCAAGAAATTACGCAAGAGCTGCGCCATGAGCGTACGCTAAGCAACATGTGTATATATTTATAAGTGTATATGGAGATGTACATATACATATACACATATATATAAATATATATTGGACATAACGAACGTTCCGTAATCCTGTCAGGAGAGACCCCACAACTCTCGACGGGAATGAGATTAGCGAGACGTGGGGCGCTATAGCGCCCTTACTCCCTCCGCCGGGGCTCGGATATTATTATAGCGTTGCAGCTCAACTCTATACGCACTAAAAACTCTCGCGTGTCGGAGCGGAAATGCCATTACGGGGACTATTTAACTTCCACTTACGTGGAGGAATTTAATCGACGATTAATCATCGATGTATTATGATTTACTTCTTGTTGCGGTTTTGGGAAACCAACTACTTGTATCGTTTTTTTTTATTCGTTACTTATATTTTTGACATTACAACCTCTGTTTGGCAGACATGGAAAAAGTATATGCAAAAAATAAGTTAGAAATATATCAAGTTCGGCGTTTTATGCAATTAAAGAGGGTGTATCGTTGCAAGGTGATTTCGAATACTTCCCAATAATGGAATACAAATCTAAAAAAATCAACCATGTAGGCGGTCCATAACCCTAAGATCCTAAGAACCATAAAATTTATTAAAAAAAAAGCAAATGCTAAATTTATCGATGTTTGCCTGAAAGCGCGGATTATTATCCGTTCTTTGATGTTAATGTTTTATTTCTCTTGTTCTTTACAGATATTTGCTGGTTACGACGGCTACGTACCACATGCTGGGACTACGAACAGACAGCGATATTATGTACAATCCTATACCGCTTTATCATATGGCCGGTGGTCTCGTGGGGACGGGTTGCGCTCTAGTCAAAGGAATACCAAGCGTTCTAAGAACGAAATTTTCCGTTAGCGCATATTGGACCGATTGTATAAAATATAATTGTACGGTGAGTTGGCAAAATTTGTTCGATAATAACGAAATTCTCGTCGGGAACTTAAATATTCTGAACAATAAGACATTTGAGTTGTCGCGTTGTTTGTATGTTTTTAATCCGTTTATTATCGTCGGACAGTTGGCTGAATACATTGGCGAGATGTGCCGCTATCTTCTCTCCGCACCGCCGCGTCCCGAGGACTCGTCGCACTCCGTGAGACTCATGGTCGGCAATGGAATGAGGCCACAGATATGGCAAGAATTCGTCGATCGTTTCAAGATCGAACAAGTCACCGAGGTTTATGGATCCAGCGAGGGAAATGCTAATATCGGTAGAAAAAATATTTTTAAAATATACGAAGTGAAAGGGATCCTGGAAAAAGAAAACCCGGGAAATAATAAATCATAAAATAGGGGCTATTGTTCTCCGCGAAGAAAACCCGACCCGAGTGATCTTGTGCTGTCCGCGGCTCGCGGCACTGGCACCTCGGGTGTGTGTGACAAAGTAGTCTTCTAGAAGCAGTGCATTTTTTTTTATGTCGCTTTTTTTCGATTCTCTTCTCAACATTTTTATTATATTTATTATTCGACGTTTTTTTTTTCGTTTACCCGATGACATATCTTTTGCCCAATAAATTTATCTTTATTTTTGTGCTTTACTTTCAGTAAACGTTGACAATCAAGTTGGTGCTGTAGGATTTGTACCGTCGATATTGCCAAAGTCACTTCATCCAGTCGCGATAATACGCGTTAATCCTGAAACGGGAGAGCCGGTCAGAGGACCCGATGGTTTTTGTATACGAGCCGAGATCAGTAAGTAATTAATTTTGGACTTCGATAATTGCTCAAAAATAAATGAATGAAAAAACGAAGGAAAAAAAAATCTTGAAGCATTCACGTTATTAATCGATTTTTTATCATTTTTTTTGCAGACGAACCCGGCATGTTTATAGGTTTGATTAAGCAGGGCAACGCCTCAAGAGAATTCAACGGTTATCTTGATAAGGAAGCTTCGAGAAGAAAGACAATCGAGAATGTTTTCGTCAAAGGAGATAAAGCCTTCCTTTCAGGTAACTTTTTTGTTTTCATACAGTATAGCGTCGGTTATCCGAAGCAATCGGGCCAGTAGTGCTGTCGGATAACTGCAAAACCATGGATAATCCGAAATTCATCGTAACACGATTTTATTTTGCAATATGTAAGAAAATCAGCGGAAATGCAGGAATGCAGACATTTCCAAGGCTATAGAGGCTTCGTTTATTTTATTTTTTTTTTTCAACAAACTTAGAACAGAAAATTCATTTCTGAAGTCGTTTCCTAAAAGACTCCCTTACTTTTGACAATTACGTTTCGTGTCTCGAAATTGATTGATCAAATATTGATTTCCGCTATAGTAATATAGCAAGTATTTGATACTCAATGTATACTATTGATTTCAGCTATAGTTGGAAAATTCAAAGAATTAGCACGCAGTTTGTAAGAGTAACGAAATTGTCAAAATCACCGTAGCTTTTTTTTGTCTTTTTTATAGCTTTTTGTCTTTTTACGTGAATCTCTATGAGACACGTGTGTTAGAGACACTTTTCGATGCCAGAATAGGGTCGACCGTCCATTTTTCAGAGATTTATTTGATGAATGTCGTTGATTTTTTACAGGTGATATATTGGTACAAGACGAACTCGGATACTTTTACTTCAAGGATAGAACCGGCGATACATTTAGGTGGAAAGGAGAGAACGTCGCGACAGCCGAAGTCGAGGGTGTCGTTAGTAAGGTTGCAGGACAACGAAACACTACTGTTTATGGTGTACAGGTAAATAATTCTGACGATCTACCCTAAGCCCAAATAAACAATGAATCTGTTTCCTAAAAAAAAGGAAAGAATAATATAAAACTATTAATTGTTATTGAATTTTTGTACAAAGGTACCGGGAATGGAGGGAAGAGCCGGAATGGCAGCGATCGTCGATCCCGAATGCCTTTTGGACTTCAAAGCTCTTGCCGAAGGTTTGGACAAGGCGCTTCCGTCGTACGCGAGGCCGATATTCCTCAGAATAGTAAAGGAACTCGAGATGACGAGCACTTTTAAGCTGAAGAAGATAAATCTGCAGAAAGAGGGCTTCGATCCCAATAAGATTCAGGATAAAGTGTACTTCAGATCGGGTAACAAGGAATACGTGGAGGTGACGCCGGAGCTTTATGAGGAAATAATATCTGGCACAGCGAAATTATAAGAACCCCTCGACAATGTGGTCCGAGGATTAAATCAAGCAAAAAAAGTTTCGTCGCAATTCGAAAGAAAGAAGCTGTAAAAAAAAACAAAGAAACAAATCATCAAAAACCAAGTAAATAACGAATACGAGTAATGAAAAAATCTCGATGCGCACGACGATGAATGATTCGTTTCGTAACATTATTCTCTCGTAGAATTGTTTCCATTGCGCATCAATTCGTAGCAAATTCGACTCGCGGTAAGAAGATTTATAAAACACCAAACAAAACAAAAAATACAACAAACCACAGGATATACGAAAGAAAAAGAAAAAAAATGCAAATCAGAACTTTGGACTCTGAGAACAAAAGGAAATAATTAGAAGAGCTGCTGGCAAATATGACGCATTGTACCTATGTCGCGTATTAAGTGCGCGTAGCCGCAAGTTACTTAATTTAGAGAGCCAGATGAGAAAAAAAAACTACTAGTTAGTTCGTCGTTCAATGTTGATCGGCGACGCTATAGGACAAGGAAAGTGAAAAATCATACTATGCACAATTATTGCGAGGGGCGCGAAGCTGACAAAAAAAATGAAAAAAAAAAAAAAAAACTATCGAATTAATGTCCGAAGTCAGCAAAACTATATTCTCCTTACATCTCCGTCTCTGTCGACCGAACCTCCTGGCTATAATCTTTTGCGAATAACAAGAGCCTTATCACACCTTTTTTTCATAGGATTATTTTTAATAGAGTTTTATTATACGCGCGTAACCGACGGGCGTATATTAAAAATGCTTGCGTAAATACCAAAGAAAATGGCGGGGAGAACTTTCTTACCGCGTAAGCGGCCGGAATTGCGTTGTACGTTTTGATATTATGTACGCCAAAGACGAGAAATAGAATAAATGAAAAAAAGAAAACAGACCAGTAACGAGGACAAACCACTGGACAGGGAACATATTTGGCTTAACTGCATTCATTTCCGTTTGTGACTTTCATCTATCCTTTTATTTCCGTCTATTAAGTTACGAAGCTTTTGCGAAGCTCCCAGAGACATTTTTTGTCCCACGATTTTCATATTTTTTTTCTTTTCCTTCAAATGTATATAGATGTATCTGTGTATATGAATTTAAGTTCATTTAAGTTAAATGAAGATGATGTATAAAAAATAGGGGAGAAAAAAAAGGGGAAAGAACGTGTACAGGCAATTAATATTGATGAACGAGAAAATCGAATCACGCGAGCTTCAAAGAAACCGTTCTTGTCAAAAATAAAATCCGAGAGCAGAACAGCGTACAAAAAAAAAAGGACTAAAAAAAAATAAAACTACTGACACAAGTGGCAAATTACTTAATGGCAATTGTACTTGAACTGCTCAAAGGTCTTTATACATACATACGTAAAAAAAAAAAACAAAACAAGACAAAAAAACCACAACTCTACTAATATGATGTGTAACACCTTATTATCGTAGACTGAGAGAACAATTTAGGGAGAAGCTTTATAAATTATACAGAAAGATTTGAGAAAAACATAATTTTAAACAAAAATCTTCATAGGGCACGGAAATAGGTAAACCGGAAGCATTAACGCTCCAAAAAAAAAAAAAAAAACCAAACGCTCTCTTACACATTCGATGACGAATGATTGACGAGGCTGCGACACGTGTCCGCACACGTCAATGATAAATCATCGCAATTACATTTTTATTGTAAAATAATAAAAAAAAAAAAACGTTGAAACAGTCGTGACTCGGCATTGCGCGCTATGACTCACTCGGATTCGCGTGTGCGTGTGTGTAATTTCGTCGTCCGTGCGCTCAACGTTGTGCAATCTCGTCGTACTGTGAGTAAAACGCAAATAAACGAAGAAACAAGGAGAGAGAAAGGGAAAGAAAAAAATTTATTAATTGATAAAAAAAAGGTCTTGTGTCGTGTCGCGTGCCTTGTCGTAGTTACAGTCGCAATATCTTGACGATCGAACATTAAATGCATGTTTATCGAACATCGTCCCTCGAATTTTTATCATAAAGAAAAAACAAAGCACCGATAAACGTAAAAGCGAAGTCGTCGAAGCGACTGCATAGGGGTTGATATTCGAGAAAAAACAGTTTAGTATGGAGAAAAATTCGTCGAGGTTTCTTTACTTTGGCGTGAAACCAATGGCGGTGGGCGTATGTGTGCGTGTAAGTGTGAGTTAGAGCGTCGGCTAGATGCAAAAAATATAAAAATAAAATAAAAAATGTGAATGAATTGTTTCAAGATTTCGTTGGATGTAAATAAACACAGTTTCAACACATTTCTTTAACGTCAC
This sequence comes from Cryptus viduatorius, assembly GCA_964006125.1. NCBI lineage: Eukaryota > Metazoa > Arthropoda > Insecta > Hymenoptera > Ichneumonidae > Cryptus > Cryptus viduatorius. Next base: position 868,316 of record OZ023225.1, on the reverse strand, counting down.
TTTCTTTTCAGCTATTATTATCATTATTTATTATTATTATTACCATTTTAATCGTAACGGCATTCATTCTTCACAAATTCGTGAGCCCAATCGATACGCTCAAAATACTGCACGTAATTCGAATGTATCAAAAGTGCGTTTCCTCCGTGAAAGCTGTTCGATGGGAATCCTCTTGTTCGACAATTTGAAAAAATTCAAATCGCGCTTAACTTGAGCAGTTTTTTTTCGTTTCCGCAAATTGATGTCATCGAACGGTAGGCTCTAGAAAAAAAATCTTGGCTCCCAAGATAATGGAAATTTGCGACGCGAGATTCGTCAATGACCCACGGTGGCATTGGTTAATTAGTTTACTATGAAAAAACTTCGTTTTCTTGTTGTTTTTTTCTTTTGGTTCGTAGCGAAAACACGGAGACTATCAGCTCGGTGGTATCGCTTTTGCCGTCTGACCGATTCCCAAATTCGGTCGACTGCCGAACCACGACATTTTCCACTCGAGTGTCTCCTGTAGCAGTCGTTCCTCTTCCGGCGAAAAGTGCAGCAACGTCGCGACGGCTCTCGTTAAATGCAGAGCCTTGAAAATTCATTCGATTCAGTTCTCTTTTAATAGCGGTGCATTTTTTATTCGAAAATAAAGAAAAAAAGATAAATAGTGGAAGACATACCTCGTACTCTCGGCTCGTTAGGAACTTGATGAGGACGTGCTTTAGATATTTGAAATTGACATCGTCATCCCGGGAATTCGAATTCTTGGCAGTGACCGTTTGCGACGAACTTGGATTAAGAATCGCGGCCGATGGCTCGGCGTCGCTATCCAACGACGACGACGGTACTCGCAGCTCACGCTGCAGCGTTTTTTTCATGTCGCCCAATCGCTGCTGAAGAATCTTTATCGTCTGCGGACGGAAAAAAAAAACAAATATAACGGCAGTGACGATTTTTTACGACTACAAAGCGTCGAGAAAATTAATCCGCCGAGAAACACCGAGATATTCAGTCGCTCGAAGCAAAACTATGAATTGAATATGCGAAGAATGAATTGTAAGACAAAGTTATCGCTCGGTAAATCAAGAGATAAATACCGCCTCGTAGACATGAGTGCGCCGTTTGTTGACTTTCTCGTATTTTCAACTCTTTCTGCATTTGCTTTAACTGAGTTGCATAAAATAAAAACGTCTACGGCAAACTTACACTGCGATGTTTCTAATACTTGGGTGATTTTATTCCGTTCATTTGAATGGAAAAAAAATAGTGATATAACGTGACGTTTTATGAATAGAACATTTATCGATTGCTAGACGTGCCGAGTGCCGCAAATCGTGAGACGACAAGACAGTGGTACCCAGCGGGTTAAAATCCCAGTAAAGCGTTGATATACTTTATTTTTGTCATTCAGCTGCTCCTCGAGTTCCAAAAGATTGCTTCGCAGTGCCTCCTCCGCGCCTTCCCTCGTTATTCTCTCGTTCTCGGCTGCCTCCAGTTTCTCGAGTCTCGCTTTCGAATCTTCGAAGCTTCTCGCCGATCTCTCCAGTTCCGCGTCTTTCGTTCGCAGCGCTTCGACGAGACTTTCGATTCTGCTCTGTATTTCCACATTTTCCGCCTGCTGTCGAGACGTGTCCTGCTTGGCCATTTCGTAGTCTTGCGATACTTGAGCGTTTCTCAACAGTACAGCGTCCTTCTCAGCTCTTTCGCGTTCGAGAGAAACCCGTAGCGTCGCACCCGCCTCTCTCTCGGACTCCAAATTTTCGCGTAGTCGAGCCAATTCGAGATGCAACGATGCGTTATTCGATCTCTCGCCGTCGCACGACAAACGCAGCTGCGCTAGTTCGGTTGTTGCTTCCGTTAATTTTTTCGTTGTTTCTCGAAGCTCGCTTTGCAGTTCCTTTATCTCACTCGACGATGATTCCTGAGAACACAGCGGTAAGCGAGAAAAAAAATCAACGCGTTGTTCGATAAAAGACAATTATTCAATTTTTTACACCAATTTGACGCAACAATAAGGCGATTACGAGATATTCTTGTAATCGATATCACTTTATCTGTTTTAAACTCACGGATAAATTATCAACGAGAAAAGCCGGCGTCGAGCTTTTCTCATTGACAAACGTATAGAGTGCCGAGTGCTTGTCGCAATGTGGTACGCATTTACCTTTCGCCGAAATAATAAAAAATCAAGACGATACTTTCGATGTGTTTTGCCACATGTGTGTTGCTTCGTATGCGTTGCTGCAAAGTTTTGTTGCTTAAAAATTCAAAAAAACGCAGTCTCTTCTACATACGCTATTACCATATATATATATACCATACACTACTGTCGCATAATAACATTGCGTGTGTGTCCGGTGTTTGTGTTTGTGTTTGTGTTGTGAATTAAAAAAAAAAGCTGCAAAAAAAAGATAAGGAACGGGGAAAAAAGAGACGGGGTTTGAAAAAATCAAGCGTTAAAATTAATTGCAAGATAAAGATACTCATAGTTCTTTTTTCGTCTCGCACCCTCTTTATCTCTCTTTATTTGCCGTAAATAAATTTCTTTTTTTACATACGATATGAATTTGTAGATTTTGTCGAAATACATATTTGGTAAAAATATTTATTTCTACTGGGCAATTACTTTTACTTACCATGTACTATAGAAGAAAGAGAAACGGCACAACTCGATTGTCGTTTCATTATTAATTAGTATTTAAATTTTTTAATACGAAACAAAGCCGCGTTAACAAGCTGCGGACTGATTTACGAAATATAAACGGTGCTCCTTCGAGTTCCGTAGATTACAGTCAATTCTAGATGCCATGCTTAACGTATCGATATAGTATATATTTATTATATAGTGGAAAGAAGAAAGGAGAAAGAAGAGATCGAATCGATTCATTCAAATTTGTATGAAAAAAACAACAAGAAAAAAACGTGCGCCAAGCAAAATTAATAAAGCAGCTTTCCGACTCGTACTATTCAAAGATGAGTATCTATGCGTGAAAAAAAAAATGTTTTTGGCAATATTTTGATCGACTAAATAGAAAACTGATAATACTTTGGAGGCATTTCTCATCATTCACTGAATTGCGTTATAAAAGAGAGTTTCGTGAATTCCGAGTATCGGTGATAAGAAACGGGGAATATAATATTTAATTCTCGGTTAATTTAACGGATAAAATGCGATTGCAGTGAGGAATTGGTTAATATGCAAAGAATTCATGCATCAGCGATCGTTAGCATGAGCAATTGTTGTCTTTTTTTTTTAATAGCGTTTTTGTCGGGTTTAGAGATCGCGGTAACTCACAATTTGTCGATTAAATTCTTCAACCTCATCATCGACGCTGACCCGGAGCTCTTTAAGTTCCGTGGCCATCTCGTCGATGTCCTCTGCCATTCGCAAAAGCTTGGCGTCTTTAGTCGCCATAACAACATTGTTCACCTCAATATCGGCCTCTAGCTGTTTGATCCTCTGTTTCAATTTGTCCTTTTCCTCCTCGACGCGTCGCCTCTCCAGGCCCTCCTCGCCGGCTTGTCGACTCAAACGTCCGACCTGCGTCTCGAGACTCGATATCTTTCCCGACCAACTTGTCTTTATGTCGGACAGATGTAGGTGCGCCTCTTCCAATTTACGCTCCAGCAGCGTTCTCTCCCTCATTAGATCGGCTATCCGCTCATCGACGCTGGATTGATCGTTCGATTCTAAAGCGACTCTCTGCTCGAGAACGAAAACCTTCACCATCAAGTGACGCACTTGTTCCTTCGTTTGCGCCAATTCACCGGAAAGTTGTGCTCTCTCCCTCTGCGTCGCGTGACGCAAGCTTTCCATTTCGTCCTGAAATCATTATGAGTCTTCGTACATGTGAATCTCAATCTAGCAATCATTTTTTATTCTACCTATATTGAGAATTTTTTAAAATGTAATAAGCATTTTGCGCGCTTGGATTTGATCGATAAATTTGAAACGTTATTAAAAATCTTCGGCCCATCACCCGCCCATCGACAATCTCATCGATTATTTTGTGATAATCAAAATACAGGAAAAAAAGCAGCAGATTCCAATTACCACAGCTAAGCGTTCAAAAAATAGTCCGAATAAAGTGTCTCTATATGGCGTGAGAGAAACGATTAAACACGACAAAACAAACGGGCGAGTGAATAGTCTAATGAGAAGTGAAGGCTTCGGTGATTTCAGATTAAAAATACGTGTTTTTCTTTGTTGGTGAAAAAAAAAATGTTGTCGCTAATTGCATGCGATTGTTTATTGGTAACAGTGTTCTGATCGAGTAAAAAAATTGCCAGGTGAAAATATTAAAGATTGTAAACGATTGTAGAACGTTTTAAAAAAATAGACCTCCTTTCACACTTATTTTTGTTGAGACCTGGACATTTTTTCACACGATCAAGCCATCGCTACGAACAATCAGTCGCATTTCATTTTTCTCATCATTTTTTTTTCCTATACGATAAAATAAATCACATTTTTTCACCTAATATTGCCGAACACCTCACTTTCATTAATGAGAAAATGAGTAACAGAGTGATGACAGATGTGCCGAAAATGAACGATCGTTTAGGATTTTTAATTGAGCGAAAGGACCAATGAAAGATCGACTGCGAGAACCGTGAAAACCCCGACTTGGGAATAAGCGCCGAATAATTTAGAACCATAGAATACTAGCAATTAAATAGCGGCTAAGCTTTCTCATTTTTCTTTTTGGTTTTTTTTTTGAAACGTACCTCTAGCCTCATGAACAGCAGCGTAGCATCGACAAATTAGCGGCGGCAAGTAGATTACCGTCTTAATTTGCGCTCTGATGTCTCGTGTAGCGTTTTGTTTGTTTGGTTTTTTCGTTTTTTTTTTATTTTCTTTTATCAATCTTCATGCGTATCGTTTTGTACCTCACGTGTGTGTGTGTTATGCATGAAACTCCGTTATCACAGTTTCGTAACTTCTCTCTGTCTCACTGATCAATTGAAGAAAACAACAACAAAAAATTGTATTTCGGAATCGAGTGCCGGTAAAATGACTCAACAGCCGGAGCGAATTTGACTTTTTCCCAAATGTGCAGCGCAAGGAAAAAGCCCGTAAAACTTCGCGATAGTCGACTGTCGTTCAATTCGCCTATTCGCGTACGATGAGTTCGATACACTCTGTTCGGTAAGATAACAACGTCGAAGCTTCGATAGTTGAAATGTAAAAAAAACTGAGGCACGCATACAAAATTTAGCAGCGTGTCGAAATCATTGATTATTTTTCTAAAAGTGCGGAATATAATTTAAAAAAATAATAGCAAACTGCGACAACATAACACAATAAGCGATAATGACAAAAGTATCACAAATAAATATAGCGAAAAAATAAAACGCCCACTGGCCCGTTGGGGGTCGAGTAATCGAGGTTTGTAAAGCGTGCTTTGCTCAATGGGAGGGAAAACGAATTGGATCTCATAGGATATCGATTCTAGTAATAGGTGGATGGGTGATGTAAGCGGATTGAGCTTTTGGGGATACAATTAAACTCGATTAATCGCATCTACGTTACGAAAAAAAAAAAAAAAAAACGCCTTAAAACGCATTCAACGTCAAAGCAAAAACCATTTTCAGATTTCCGATGTTAAAAACATACGGAACTAGAAAACGAAAATAGAAATCGAGAGTGATTGGCAGAGAGTAACGAGAGAATATTTCGCTCGTCGTTCCGCGGTCTTTTCAATATTCACTCACCTGGACGTTATTCAATTCGTCTTCGTAACGCCTGAGTCGAGAGACTTCGGCTTTGAGACTATCAACTTCGGCAATTGCCGCCTTCAAGTGATGAGATTTCTCGTCCACCTCTTGTTCCTTTGCCAGTAGCTGAAACAACACACACGTTGGCAAATCGTGGTAATGTTTCTTTCTTGATCGATACGGTAAACCCTCGATTAACCGGGGGCGCTTTAAACGTGTCTAAATTTCTTCATTATTTGCAACGACTGCAGCAGTTAACCTGACGAGGATTACACGTTAATTAAATCGATAATTCAAAGAGATGGAGAATCGATTTACACATTGTTGAACTATTTTGCACAAGACGAAGTAAGCGTCATTGACAGACAAGCAATACGGACGGAACGACAGCAATAATTTTAAATCGGCGTCTACGAGATTGAAAACAATATTAAAGGATGATTTTATTTCTGACATTCACGCATTTCGATTTTCGTTGCTTGTATTGCGCAAAATAAAAATAAGATTACGGTCGATTTTGGATTATTATCCGTATGTCGTCGCTCTTGACTCGAATAATCGAAGTTGTACCGCAAGGAGATATCGTATATCTTAATGATTTTATAATTTAAAATTGAATTTTATAATTTTTTTTTCCCCTTACAAGATGTTTGATTTTTGCCATCTCCTGAGTTTGAAAACCCTCCAGCTGCTCGGCATCCTCTTGAAAGGTATAAAGCTTCTTTTTGTACTCTGAAAAAACACAAATAGGATGATAATCCGTATGACCACATGTGCCATATGTTTCGATTACTACTATTCTATTGGACTCTCATTGCGTAACAAATCTTATTACTGCTGTAGTCGCAATTACACAACATCAAAAAATTAGTTATTTTTTTGAACCTTCGGCATTTCTCAGCGCAAGTTCCAATGAACGTTTAGCATTCTCCGCTCGTTCTCTCTCCTCGTCCGCTTTGGCTTTTTCCTTCTCCCGTTTTTCAACTGTTTTTTTCCACTCTTTTTCCTTTTCCAACAGTTTGACTCGCCATTCTTCGTCTTTTTTTTCAACTTTTTTCAAAAATTCCGCTTCTTTTTTGGCCAAACGTTTTCGCCATTCGTCCTCTCGGCTTTCCAATCTTTTTAAATCTTTGCTCGACAGTTGCGTCGAGTCGCTAAGCTTTAGTTCAAAGCTGTTATCTCGTTTCAGGGGCACCGGCGATGATGGAGACGCGCCATTGTCTTCTCTCGAATCATCCAACGATATCTGAGAGCCGCCGATGCTACTCGTTGAACCTATCTGTTGAAAATCCCATAGGATTAGAAGATCGGTGCGAACGACGCAAATAAACGATTATTGGCGCGTTTGATAAATCAATTACTTATTCTTACCTGAAACGGATGTTTCGAGTTGATGCCGCGTACGGTGCCGGCATTTCTCACGACGGTCGAAACGTCGCTCCCAATTTCCTCGCGTATTTTGTTTTTCAAACTGGCAAACATAATGTCCCGTAAAAACGTTCGCGAATCTGCTTGGGAAGGATGACAGGTCTCGCGCGCTCCCACCTGTCAACGTCAACGTCAACCGCTGGTAGCGTGAGACCGACGAGTCACGAGCGTGAAAAAAAAACCGATAAAAACTCGTGAATTTTTTATTCTATTTTATATAACATTTTTTTTGTTTTGTATCAAAAAGAATCTTTCCGATGCGTCGAGACGTCGTGCGTACACATCATTTTTGTACACTTTTCCGTTCTCAAAAAATCGACTAGGTCGACGTGCCGCGCACACAACACACGTCGATTAAAATATATGGATGATCAACACAAACATGTAGTCGAGCAGGGTAAATAGAACAGAGTCGGTGGCGATAAAGCAAATTTTAGTACCAACTGCACGACTAACCACATACCAGCTATCTGAATCGAGCATTAAGCCACTACTAACTGCCTGTACACTCACCACTGGCCTCACTGCGCTGCGTTATCGTAAATCCCCCTCTCCCCCGAGTTTCGGCACGGTGAGGTTTGCCTTACGTATTAGTAGGACGAAACAACCTGATAAATTTCGAGACGTCATTCGCTTTTGAAAACTCGTTCCTCGGCTCGGTTTTATCTATCAGCCTTACACGCATAATGTTTCCAAAACGCAAATTACCTTAGATGATTCATGCATAATACGAAATTTGTTGCGCCGATAATCATCAATGACCAGATTAATGCGTAAACCGTTTGATAAGTCAATAGATTCGTCAGACTGAATAAAATAATTACGAGAATTATTTTTGCGGTTGTTTCAAGAGAACGTAACAATAATTTACGCATCGCTGCGATCGGCTATGTCGATGCAGGCGTATTTAGAAAATCCACTTTTTTGTACTTATCGCGGTCTAATTATACTACTAAGAAATTTGCAAATAAACGAGGGGCAAGGTGTTTATCAAATTTTGGATAAAGGAGGTTGTTGCTATTCAAAAGACACGTGACCTACATTTTTTTCTCGTTTGTTAAAAAGTTGCCGACACTGAGCGACACCGAAGCGCTCTCGTGCGGGAGCATCGGGAACGTTAGTTTCAAAAGTTTTGACGGTTGCCGGATAGCTCGTGTGTGTAGACGTTTGTTTCATCTTCGATGAGAGTTCAGTCGTTAAATGAAAAAGGAAAAACAAATACGCGCAGTACCGGTGCAACAATAGTGCCTCAAGATGATGGGACATTGTCCGGACGACACAGCTGTGTCGATAAACTACTTTGCTGACACGTGAGTTTTTTTTTACGGATTTACATAGACAACTATTCTACGTTTGACCGATCTGGATGCCATTTATTCAATCGCGATGCGTGCTCCGAGCGAATGTTTAGCACAGGCTGTTTATATATTATACCGTAGACGGTTATGGAAGGGGGAATGCTTATCACGGCTCGCGTTCACTGTCACTCGATTTGATAATAACAATGATTTTTGAACTTTTCCTGTCCCGAGAGAATGTAAAGACACTTGTGTAGCACACAATAAGAGAACGAGTGATGGATGGTGTAAATATATATATATATACGTATGCAGCGCATGGACCTTCCGTTGGTTCTACGTATTTTATTATCGTCGAAAAAACTTTGTATGACTTAGCTACTTCGAAACGAGAGTGCATTCGGCAAAAACAAAATTTGTCAAGTTGAGTGTCGATCGTGGTTTCGATCTAAACTACAGAGTTAAGTAATAAACACCGATTAGTAATACGCAAATATTCGGAACAATTCTTACCGCGCAATAAACACGATCACAGAAGCTGCACGCTCCGGGTGATATATATCGCTCACTATACAGGTTTTATTTTTCATTCGTCTTATATCGAAAATTCATCAAATGCTCGGCGGCAACGACGCATTATCTACGAGTCTTGCGGGGTTAACCGGGTCATTCGGATTGTCAGCGGTCTTCAATAAATGCCATTTGATAAACGCTTTTTGGAACCCCTCGTTGATGAGAGGGTAATCGTGTTGTTTTTTCTATGACGCGTCGAAAATCGCAATGCAATAAGATACAATTCTCAATTCTTATCATGCCTTTACACGATTTACCGATAAATTTTTTTAATTAAGTATATTTTCGTCGAGAAAATAAAATTTATTCCTATCATATATGATTAAATTTAAGGATAACGAAATAAAAAATGTGATTGAATAAAAAAGGAGGAAAAAAGAAAATCGACTTGACATTACGATATTTCTCCCTTTCTCCCGCCTAGTAGTCATTCCTTCACTTCTATGATTATAAACGTTTTTTTTATACATCGCTTATTTATTGGAACACGTATGGAATTATAAACGTGTGGATAATACCATAAAAACATATTTTCCGTATCCCGATTTGTATATTAAACTCATATAATTTGGTGAATAACTTGTTAACTTTTCTTTTGTAAAATTAATTTCAGGATACGCTTAACGTATTTTTATGCAAAAACTTGGAATTACAATGTTTTTAAACTCCTTTTTTGTAAATTGTTCTATTGAACAATTTTATTCACTTCAACGAGAGAATGCCTCGCTGATCAGATCGTCGGACCGCCGCCGTTTCTAATAATTTCCGAAAAACTTTATACTACATTTTTAAAAGTTCCATAGATAAAACGGTATTTTTCAACGATTGACGCCGGTAACGATGTAAAAGTCCAAATAACTTCAAATACGATAATAAATAATCGGACCAAACAAAACACACAACTATATATACATCTCGTATATATAATAATAATGAATTATGTATCGTTCTTAAACATTTTTTTCGCGTCATATTTGCACATAAAATACAATTTTGCATACATCTCGATTAACGAGCGTATTAATTTTCAATGCGTAATATAATTGGTCTACAGACGGGTTTGTTTATTCTCGTAATTGTCACAAAGCCATTTAATTAAATACACATAAAATTTCGCCCACACGATATGAGAATTGTCGATATTTCAAATAACTCGCGTAATAATTTTCAATGACTAATAAAATTCCATTGCCGTTGTGAGATATGAATTCGCATAATTAATATAACATCTGTGTTAATTTTCGCGCGGTTGAGAAGCACTGTATCCCCCGGTTTGGTGATGCAGCGTATATATCGTCCACGCAAACGCACATATATACGCATACATTCGTTTCCCCTCGACTGCAGCGCGGAGCAGCACTGCAAGCCGAGAAAAATCTCCCGTCGCGTCGTTCGTTGCCGCTTTTTCGTTCTCCCGCAGCTTCTCTCGGTGCTTTCCCCCCTCTCGCGCCACGTGTCTCTCGTTCATCCCCCGAGAGAACTGCGGGAGAGGCACCGATATTAACGAAACGACTCTACCAAAGCCCCTCCACCAGCCCCGGAGCTTCGGCTCTGCCATCCGCCGTAACTACGCTACTAACTCCCTCGTCTTTCGTCTTCAGTTGAGTTCAGCACTTCTGTCTCGGTAGTTCGTCACAACACCGAACGGCGAGACGCTCCGTTTTCATACTGTTTTCCAATCGCAAATAACAATAATAACAACAATCACAACAACAAAAATACGAAAAAAAATAATTGAATTTTGACGTTCGATTAAACGCCTACGCCGTATAAGGGATTACCAAAGTGCGTACATATTAGGAGTGTTTCGTGCTCGTAGTATGTACGGAAAAGTTTCGTTGGCAAAAGTGCTGTATTATTAAAAAAACGTTTGCATAACAACAAAAACCATGGGACACACGAGGCCATCTGTGAAAAAACGATTATTCTTTGCAAAGAGAATGATTTACAAAAGGGAAAAAAAATTGGCGAAAAAGTGATTCATAGATTCGGAGAAAGATTTTTTTTCCGCGTCGTCGACTCGTTTGAACATTCACGCAGTGCCATATTATCGTAACGAACTCACTATTGTTACTCATTTAATAACGTACAAAGGAAATATATATATGTAAAGAACAATTTATAAACTATACAAACAGAGATTACACGTGTGAAAATAAATTGGTTCACGTGGTCACCGTCCATCGGAAAATTCAACAATTTGGACGCGATTTTTCCACACAAGTGATTTTTTTTTACGAAGGACTTTGGAAAAAAGACAATTAACGAGTCATCTTTATTCGCCACGCAAGTGCAAAAAAAAAACAAAAAAAAAAAGAACACAATTTCCCAACGAAAGAATAATAATTCCCATTACAAAGACTGCCCGCTGTTGAATGCCAAAATTAATGCCAAAGACATTGAGTACAAGTTAATCCAGTATTAATAATACAAACGAAAAAAAAAACAACACTATACATATTGAAACGAAGAAAATTAAGAGTCTACGATACGTTGAGCTGAAAACAAATCAGTCGTTCTGTTATATAGTTATACAGTTGTTACGCAAATTTATGCACATATAATAATATAAGAAGAAGAAAAAATAACGTTGGAAATATATCGCATATATCGAAGCTATTCCCGTAGAATTTTTTAAACGAAGAAAAGAAAAACAGATATCGAGGTTTTGAGTGTACGGAGTGGATTGAGGGACAATAAATATCTTGAAAGACTCGATAAATATAATGAAAACGTTGTTCGGTGGATACGGGTATTCGTATCAGAGCCCCAATGCTCCCTCATCACCGACGAGGACCAGTGTCTGGGGCAGTGCATACAGTCCCTTTCGAAAGTAAGTTTATCGTTCGCAACATTTTTTATTAATCCTTTCTTCGGCATGAGTATACATATTTATGTAATTATTACCGCCCACCTTTCGCCCTATTGACACAGTACACGCAATCATCTGCGGCAACGCGCCGACCTCCCGTATAATACAAACGAAAGAAAGCAAAAAAAGAAAAGATTATTCCTGAGAATTGAGCCAATTGTCAGCGCCTGTTTTGTCGCTCTTGTTGCCCAGTTGATGCGTTTAACGAGCGAAGCGTCAATTGAGGAAGCTTTGCATATTAGCACGTTCCCGTTTTAACGACGCCAATGTTTCGCTGCAATATTTCCAATGATACGCAATGGCTTCGTACACCCGAAACTTTGCATCTCCGTAAAAGACGTCGTAAATACGAGACGATTCTTTTCTCTTTACGGTAAAAAAGAAATTTAATTAATTCCAAGCGGTTGTTTCGTGTTGATAGTGCGCTGATCATGTTAAAAAAATAGTCACCTCTAAACGGTAAAGATTGACGGAAAGGCCTACTTTTTTAAGGGCTATTTAAACAAAAAAAATCTTCTGGAAACAATCGAATGCAGCTATATGCGTATCGATAATTCCGCAATTACAATGATCAAATTCATTATTACGTCGTACGTAGTGAAAAACCATTGTATATGTCGCCGATGCGAAGAAAATTGGTCCATGCGGAGGGCGAACGAGAGAGGCGCGCGACGAGTTCTCCTTCCTCCCAACCAGTATTGATCACAGACTCGTCTTTTCTCGTACCTATTCGACCGAAGGACATGAAACACCGTTTCTTTATTCTGTTATACGGTATCTTAAAAAAAAATGTGTTTTTTTTTTCTACTCGTATTCATGGCTCGAAACTAACGGCTAAATACGTTTGATTGGCGAAAATGATGATGATAATGACGATGATGAGGAAGAGAGAGTCGAAGCGGCGAGTTCTATGAACTCTCTTTGCCGGTAGCGGACAATCCGCCCACACAAATTAACTTTAACTTGCCACTGCGCCGGAGAAGAGCCATACAAACACCGCGAAAGCGTGGTGGGGAAAAGAAGACACATTGCGCGTTTTCCGTGTTGCATTCCATCGGCTGGATCCGCACGGTTTTCATTGTAATCTTCGAGAGTCTGTTTGTGTTACAAATTCTATTTCGGTGGTCGCAAACTTGCTAGGCGCTGTGCGCCTAGAGGGTTCCGTACTGTAGCGAAACTTTTGAACATCGGCCAACGCGTGTCTTTTGCCATTTTTTTTTTTTTTTTCATCTCTTTGACTGCTCTCGACGCGTAGACTCGTGTGTGAAAAAATTCTAAGAAGCTACTATAGAAATTCGCTTCGATGACGATTCGCTCGAGTACTCTTCTTATCGTCTTTTTTTTTTGCTCACTCGCGATTTATAAAAAAATGTAGACAGCCTCGGGACGGTTACCCCATCCTTCCCCTCCGCTGTGACCGTTAAACATTACCCTCCCGCTTACCTACGCCATTGGACCACACAAATGCGCTTGTGCGTTCTATTTATAGTATCCACGACTCGTTAAAAAGAATAATTGAGAAGTTGTGAGTCTTTCGATTTTACTTCTTGCGCTCCGAGTCTCTCGTTCGTCGCTTTTCTTCTAATTAGACGCGATTCGAGAGTTCAAAGAAGCTTCGCGCCACTTACAAAAGGGCGCGAGGGCTTCTTGGGAGGGAAGGAAAAACGCAATGAATGGGAACCGCTTGTTGACCGCTTCGATGACAATATTTATTGCAAGTTATTTGTGAGGAGGATAAGAGGGGAAGTGGAGAGGAAAGACGATAAACGATTCACGCTGATAGACAATGTTTGTGTGAGAGCAAATAACTTGTACTTGGGGATTGCAATAAAAGGGTGACTCATCGACCGTAATGATGATGAGTAGGGCCACTGTTGTGTACATGCGCGTGAAAACCGTCCTTGTCGCTCCAATACTTAACGGTTCTCACGTTACCACCGGGTTCGTGAATCGTGTACTCGCCGCTCACGTGTTTTCCTACGATATAAAAATGCAAAATTTTATGAAAGACGAAATTCGAAAGTACAAGGAAAATCGACATTTTTTTTTATATGAAAACATCATTAGCGAGATTTTTCAATGCAAAATGGTCTTGAAAAGGACAATGCCTTCAAAAAACGTTACGTCTCTTCTCAACATTGAGTAGAAAATCAAATAATTCGTCAAAAAATGTTACAGCACTTCGGGAAGTCGAGTAAAATCACGCAAAATATTCTCAAAGAGCGTTATAGTCCTTCTAAAAAGACCGTTTTAAAAAATGCACTGTTTTCAAATAGCGTTACGTCCATTTCGGTATATAAGTAAATAATGCAATGTGTCCTCAAAAAGTATTGTAGCTTTTTCGCAATTAACCGGAAGCAATAAAAAAAAGTACGCGAATTTGTATTAAAACGCGTTTTGCCTCTTCAAATGAAAACGTCCGAAAAAAGCGTTTCTGGATTTTAGGAGAATCATTTTGACACATGCAATGTTTTCACAAAGCGTTACAATTCTTCTGATGGCTTTAATTTATCGTAACTCGGCGCTTCATTTTTTAATAAAAAGAAATGCGGATAAAGATGCGATGTTTGTACTAAATATGTTTTCATATATATTTTTCGTGAGTTACAGACATTTCTACTCAATGCTATTCCTTTGTTTTTTTGTAATAATTTCGACAGTTGTTTACCATCACGATGTTCCGACTGCCTGTGCATATCTTTTGTGTGTTCGTCATGAACGCCGTAGGAAAATTTGTAATGCGGTTCGGCAACGTAATCATGATGATGGTGACCATGTTTGTCGACCCAAGTAATCTTTTGATGATGTCCCTTTACCGGTCCGTGATAATGCTGGAAAGAGTGAGCCTTGTGGGCCATTGTTAGGTTGGCGAGTTGCAGCAAACCTATAAATGCCAGCAATAGCTCCGTATTGACGAACTACAAAATGAATAATAAATGTTAGAAGAGAAAAACAAAATCCCGCGCCAAGCTTACGTGTACCGTAGGGTAATATATAGAAATTGCCCACTTTTTAAAAAGACGGGAGGCGAACATTTTTTTTTTACTATTAAAAGTTTCTTTTTAAAATGTCTCATGCGCAATTTTCTGGGACTATAATGGTTATGAAAGCGCATCTTACCTTCGACGACATGTCTGTTTCCAATGCGACTGTGGAAGACGAGACTTCAACTTCTTGTTGGGGATGATTTCTACGGAGTCCAAACACGAGACTGATTTGTTTGGAACATTGTTTCGGCTTATATAACGCAAGTCTGGTTGGTTCACAACCGAAAGAGTGAGAAAAGAAAAATTGTCGAATACCAATATCCGATACTCGTTAGCACTGTTATTCGGCGAGGTTTTGCCATTGCAACAAATCCCGATGGCAAAATCAAAAAAACCTCTTTAGAACGAAATTGCGAATTCGTCGATGCAGAACGCAAAACATCGAAACGATCGGTAGCGGCGTTGGGGGCCTTCGGAAGTTTATCGTCGCGCTATGAAATCGCCGGAAACCCGCGAAAACTTATTTGTCGAGTGTTACTACATTTAGATGTTGGGATATGCACTCCAGAAGTTCCCCCAAACTAACTGCACTGTCAACTCCATAGCATCGCTTGTACACACTCGTCGATTATTCATTTTGCTTTCCCTACCCACGGAGTTCACGGAAATTGCTTAGCGCGGTACGACTGTACGGTGTGTTAGGGGTCTATATTAAAGCTTTCTGGAACCCGCCACGTTTCCTCATTACTTTTATTCTTTTGCATACTTAACGCGTCTTCTCTTGCGAGCCGAATCATCTACGGCAGTCGACGACCGTCTTCGCTATGCTTTTTTTCACCTCATATCTTTACAAGCGACAAAATTCAATATTAAAAGAATCTCCGATGCCTTCAATAATGTATTCCGGACATTCGAGTTATTCATCGGTACATTAACCTCAGTGGCATTGTGCATACGCGTTTATCGATTCGAAAGAGTCATTGTTATCCATTCATCGAAGACTCGAGAATCATCTAATTCTCGATCGTTTCAACCCACAAGAGAAAAAAACTATATTAGTAATATATGAAATACGACGATTTTATACAACTAATATACAGATTATGTACTCTGTTATATATTTACAGAAATATCTTCTAAAATATATCGTAACATATGATTTTTCGTGGAAAATATCTTCGATATATTGCGTTTCCAAAGGGCCTTACGTACTGCATATAAATATTCGACGTTCGCCTTTATATCGGCGCGCGATATCATATATGTAATTCTTTCTTTATCTTTTCTTGCAGCACCAACATGCCGTTGGAAGACACGACAATGGACCAAACTTTGGCTATGGTGAACGGTCAGTATCTAATTTCGAAATTTAAGTACATCTGAAATGTTGTTTTGTAAGTTTGAGATAAAAAAAAAAGCAGCGCCGATCCGTTCGCGGAGGAGATATAGATTACAGATACTTCCGGTACGAGTGGAGTATTAAGATAGGTAGTTAGATTGTGTCAGGAGGCCACAGTTAGTTTAGGTATCAACGATTATCGGAGCGGATGCGCGTCACGCTTCACGAACGGACCAGACAACGATCGAACCCCCTGTTCTATAACCGATATAGCTATTAATAACTTACGATAAGTAGTCGAGACATAGATATTTTCGTACGTCAGAGGAGCGTCCAGCCTCTCCTCTCATAATATTACTACTGCTACGACTGCTACTACCGCTGATGCTGATGCTACTAGTGATGCTATTCTATCATAATACAGATTGGTATCGCTTCATCGTGTTATATACCATATTCTCTGTCCGGTAACGCAGCGCGCGTTAAACTATGAGATGCTCCACAAGGTTTATGTAGCGAATCTAATGTGCGACGGTAGACTGACCCTTCGCGTATAATATCGTCTCTGTATCGGTGATATCGCGTACTTGTATCGATAATCGGCACACCCCTCGACCGGTTATTGCTCACATCCGCGGATCGTCTTCGGATTCTTTATCGCAAGCACGCGCCTCGTATCCTTCATTACAGAATAACGATATCGTTGAACTTTGACGAAGACAAATAAAACAAAGCGATGGGCGTACAGTATAACGTCGATCGGCCGGGAAAAGGAGGACTGCGGTACTTACGGATAACTGAAAGCGGCGAATAATTCCAAGGCGATGATTTTATGATTTTATTTCGCGTAATACATTGTTTATTTTTACGAAATATAAAAAAGTCTTATTAAGGGATCATCTCAATGTGACGGACATAGAAATTGCTGCTCTTTATGCACTTTTTTTCGATTAATAAAGTAAATTCAAAGGAATCATGAAGAACCGAAAAAAAAAATTTTTGTTCAAAAAAGAAATAGCGTGAAGAGTGATGTGGCGGAATTTGAGGCGGATAACTTCAAAAACTCGTCCTTTAAGAGTGTCCACCGTTTTGAAAAACGCGTTTGACGGCTCATCTCATAAAAATAAAAGATTTCATTTTTTTTGTTCGTCACGTGTGATTTGAATTAACGAAAAATATGAATCGGTATGATTAGCGTATTTTATTAATCCAAAAATATTTCATAAAACTTTGCAATTTTTATGCCCGTCACTCTGAGATGATCCCTTAATTTTTTATGAAGTTTTTAACGATATTGAAGTCGTTCCCTAAAAGAGTTCTTTACTTTTGGTTCTTTTTTTAAGAATCTTGGTAAGAATTCATTTTTGACAAAGATTTCAAAGATTGTAAGATTATTTCCTGAATAAGTCCTCATTTTTAATTTGTTTTGTTTAATATTCGAGATCGTGCAACTTCGTTGATTTTTTATTGTTTTTTCAAAAAACTTAAAATATAAAGTGAATTTTTTAGGAAGTTATCAAGGGCATTGAAGTGTTTTCCTAATTCAGTCCATTAATTTCGGTTATTTTTTTTGAACTTTCAAAAGGAAGGATTAGGACCCCCGGTAATCGAGTTTATACTGTGTATTTCGTCATTTCATTTTCCCCCGTAAAATACATAGTGAAGAATGATAACAATTATAACACTCGAGTTTCATGTACTCGACGTCTAGAGTACAATGATCGGTACGGATACGACGATTCGCAAAACGTGTCTCATAAATTCAACAAAGAAATATGGTAATGCGAGTAATGCGAGTATATCAAAGTCGAACTTTGTGTGAGGTCAGCGTGAAAGGGATTGAAGAAAGAAAAAAAGGGTATATACAGTTTATCGCTATTGAATTAGGATCCGAGTGTCTATCGGCAGCGAATAGCTCTTATCGAGCTATTGAGTTTCATAAGTGCAGTATAAACATAAGGCCTGCAAAGATGCAGCTGCGACCCGGCCGAGACGACGAGACGCCAAGAACCCTCGACGACGGGTGCCCATCCGAGTCCATTTTCGACTCTTCTCCTGCTCTCTTCTCCCTTCTCGTTTAGATTCTCAGAAATCGTACCCGTTCATTTCTGTCGTCCGACGAGGTCCCCCTCTGTCTCTCGTTGCAGCTCTTCTCTTCGTCTTCTCATACATACGCGAGAGAACTCGAGCCAAAACTCATACTCTTGTCGCTTCCTTCGTCCGCGTGAATTTTACCAACTCGTGACGAAATTATAGCATTGTTAACGGCCAAACGGCCAAAATGGCTTTTCGTAGGTGTGCACCTAATATCGATCGAATTATAATGGTTCGCGCCACGAGGCAACAAACAAGGCAAAGGTAAAAATAGATTGGAGAAA
Source organism: Cryptus viduatorius (assembly GCA_964006125.1). Classification (NCBI taxonomy): domain Eukaryota; kingdom Metazoa; phylum Arthropoda; class Insecta; order Hymenoptera; family Ichneumonidae; genus Cryptus; species Cryptus viduatorius. The sequence continues at coordinate 849,741 of OZ023225.1, read as the reverse complement.
AAAAAGGAAAAAACACCGGCGACATTGATAAAAAAAGAAGCAACGCGCTTCCGGTGATAATGATTGTTCAAATAGATCGGCCAAGTATATAGCAGGCATCGAATGAACGGAAGGCAGAGGACGGAGGCGGAGGCCAGCAGTTGAATCGTAGGGCACCGGTGGAGAGCGGGCTTTGCCCGAAATAAAGACAGTTCGAACGTATGGTTCCGGCCTAAATGTGTCATCTATAAATACGTTGGAGCTCTTGGGTCTCGACACTCTCGCGAGCGCGCGACACGTTCAAAGTTCTCGCGCGCGACGGAGGCCTTCGGCACTCTAGACGCGCCGATTGTTGTACCTGACGAGGGTTTAGCGTAGTTGCTCACCGAGGTTGATAGCTCCCAGGAGGACACAAAAGGGACAGAAAAATGTATCCCGACTGGACTTGTTGACTGCATAGCGTCGAATGACTCACTGTGTTCCAAGAACAGTTCGGAATCACTCCAAGTCCTTAACCTCTCATCTTCGAGAGGACCCACTTGTCGATTAGATTTATCGTTCACAATCTCACGATTGGAAAAACTTGCGATTTTTCCTATCGAACAAGTAGAATGACTAGAAGCCTTGGAAAAAAAATAAAACAGATACTTCGATTAGCGAAACGTCGATGAGCAATTGTCTTCAATAGCCAATTTCAAAGTGGCGCCTACGATTACGAAAGCCACTCGACTGCTAGAGAGTTTGTATAGAACACAATCGACGTAATTTTAACTACGAGTCGCGGGCTTGCGAGCGGAGACAAATTTTGGCTCAGTTGTCGATCGTTTCTTCGCGATTGCACTCCGTTTTTAGCGGAGTAGTCTTGCGATTATCGTATTGTCGCGCTATGACGATATAATATGCGGAAATCGATCGGGCGTCGAGAGACGAGTGTCGAAGCCTCTCGAAAAGTCGATCTTCCGGGCTATGGGATGCGGTAGGTCAAGGCCATCGGACTCTGCGACCTCTGGGGCGAGTGCATCTGCGGAAAGCGAGAACAATCGTTGTAGCAACGAACCCATAAGGATCGAAGTTATGTTCGGTAGGGTTTCCAATTAATTATGCAACTGCTATATTAACCCGTTTTGAATAACAGTAATGAGTATTAGGACGGTTAAAAAGAGTGCTTAATTTTTTTTTAATACCTCATCGAGATGATTGTCTGTCGTAAAAAAATTACTACCGTCTCGTCGATATTGATATTCAAAAAATTGAATATTGTCGTTGCAAAGTTTACTTTTTCGAGAGAAATGTTTTAGAATATCTATAAGCCATAATCTTTCAAAGAAAAAATAGCCCTCGATGAGTAGCAGCTGTATATATCACGTTTCGAGAATTAGAACTTATCATTGAAAAAAATGTCCTCCTCGACGAGCAAACTGATTACATTTTGAAAATCTCGAAAATTTACACATCGATAAAGCAGTACTGTTTCTGTGAAAATGACACTCATGAACGAATAAAATAATCTAAATGAGTAACTGTGTAAAAAAAATAAAAGGTTTTTTGAATTTTCTACAACATTGATGTTCCGAAAAAAAAAAACAAAAAAAAAACAGTAAAATACGAGATACCTCAGGTGACAACGGATCGATAAGATCAATCATTTAGATTTACAGTGTTTCAGTTAAGTTGTTGAGCAATTTTGACTAAAAATGAATATATTATTAATAGCTTCGTAAATCGGCTAAAATAAAAGTAAATGAGAGAAAAATTAACGTTGAAAGCACACGACAATTGGAGTCGATAGATATATACATCATTACTACTAGTAGTAACGGGTAAAGAGAGTGGAAAAGCTGAGGAAAAAGGAAGGAAGAATGAGAGACGAAAACGGTAATAGGTCGGCGTCGGTATATTATAGTGGCTCGCCTCTGCGAACTGGTTACTTGCCAAAGGGGTCTTGGCAGTGTTGCACGCGGACGCGAAGGATCTTCGAGACTTCGCAGTCCCACTGCGAAGTTGGCACGTGTCACTGTGGTCAGTCAAATCAAAGAAGTTAGAGACGACGCGCACCACACCACGAGGAGGCTGCTGCGCCGTTTCTCTACTATTTTCAATTCTCGATTGCTATCTGAAGGAGACCGCGGGAGAGAAATAAACAAAAAAGAAGTTGTCAGGAATATCGAGAGACGAGGGATGAACATTTTTTTGTTTTTTATGCGTCGAGAAACGACACCGACAACCGCACATACCGATAATGACGTTGGAAGAGAAATATAGAAAATTACGGTGGAATATTGTATAAATAGCGATATGCATAGTAAGAAAATAGTCGATAAAGTTAAGTTATCAACGAGCTGCTGATTTATATTTTGAATTCTAAATAGGCACAAACGCGAGGTCGTCCGCCAAATCTCCAACGGGCGGGAACATCGGCAATGCTCCTGGTGTCGGAACAGGCGGCAAAACAATGAAGGAATACGAAGATAAGCTCGAGGCTCTGAAGAAGGAAAATTTCAATCTTAAATTGCGGATATACTTTTTGGAGGACCGCATGGGCATCACGCCGGCCGACGAGGACGCCGTCAAGAAAAACATTGAGCTCAAGGTTCGTTCGAGAGACGTAAAAATTAAAAAATAAAAGTCATTCGAATTTTACTTTGGTGCTTATCGACACAATTGTGATGATCTTTCGTCAGGTTGAGATCGAATCGCTGAGAAAGGATTTGGTCGAGAAGCAGGAACTTCTTAGTCAGGCAGCCAAAGCGTTCGAGTTGATCGAAGAACAGAAGGACACCTCGTCGCGCCAACAGGCACAGTATCAAGAATCCTTGAATAAGGAACGCCGAAGGATAAAAGAACTCGAAGATGGTAAAGAAATCGTTGTTATCCGAGTACATTATTCTTTTCGAACAATCATAAACTTTCTTATTTTTATAATTATCACTTATTTTCTTTTTAGAACTGGAAGAGTACAAAGGTAAATTGACTGAATCGTCGATTTATTACCAAACTGCCTTTGGAATAACACCGGAAAAAGCTCTGGAGCATCAAGAAAAATTGCACCAAATGGAAGAAGTCGTAGATTCCCTGGAGGCCGAGGTAAAAATCAACGGGGAGTTACATGTAGGGAAAAGCGGGCCAAAACAGGCATATCGGGAAAATGGGGCGTAATATCGACATTTATGAGAAATTTTCATTTTTTTTTATTTTACGCAGAAATTGAGAAAAAATTTAGCTGAGATTAAATGGAGAGATTGTACATTAATCTGTTTTCGATTTTACTCAGACTTTTCCAATATTTCAATTCATTTTTCTTTTTCTATTTTTTTTGTTATTATATGCGTACTTTGTCTCGGGTATCCTTTTGCACCGCTCTCCCCTAAATCGTATTTTTTCTTTATTTTTACCAATGCACAGATTACTCGAATCTGTGCAAAGACGCGTTGTGTGTCGACGGACTGTATGCTCATATCGCTCACTCTGCGGTGAAATGGTCTCGAGCGTTCTTAGCGCAATCTCTCGGGGAGCCTAGCGGCAGTGCGGACACTGCGTCACGTTATTCTTAGTAATGTTTACGCGAGATAAGGGGGTTCAAGGCTGATAAGTAAGGAAGATCATACGGAGAGCGTAAATCGTTAACACTCGTAGACACTTTCGGTTATACCAAGAAATTCTTGAATGTACATTTTTTTCTTACTGTTGTTAAAACTCAGGTCAAACAGATAACGGCGAGTTTGGACGAGGAACGAAACTGGGCGCAAGAATTGGAGATAGAGAGAGATCAGTTTCGCGATCGTTTGAACGCGGAAGTGAAGAATCGTGAGAAATTGGCTATCGAACGCGACAACGAACTCGACGAATTGAGAGAACGAATAAAGGAACTCGAGGATGAAGCTTTCAAGAGAGAGAGCGTCGTACAACAGCAGAAAAATGAAATAATCGAGAAGGAACGCTTGCTAAAGGACAAAGCGTTGCTGCTCGAAGAGACGAGCCGTACTTGCGAGGAGATCAGTGTCACCGCGGAAAAGAGAAAGAAACAAATCGCACAGCTGAGACTCTCGATTAAATCGCGAGACGACGCTCTCACGGATCTTAACAACAAGCATCGCACGCTTCTCAATCAGGTTGACCCTTTGAGACATAAATTTATAACCTGTAAAAACGACCCAAGTCCCTTATAATGTCGACCCTCTTACCGTTCTGTACAGAGTCGAAGAAGGAGTTTAAGAATTTCGAGTCAAAAAGCGTGTTTATTTTTCCTTTTCGTCAACATTCTTTTTGCAAAAAAATGCATGGTATCGATTGTTTGTCTGGTGGGCTTGTAAAAAATGCTTAAGCCCGAATCTAAAAACATGTGGAATAAGTTTAATAAGTTCAACTTTTGTTTCAAAAATGTTTTTATCCACGAAAAAGTTACTCTTCTTTTACGATTTTGAATATTTCTACCTGGAGATGACCAACAATCAATCCGATGGACTTCGTTATACGATATTTTTCTCCTTTCAAAAAAATGTAGAACCTTTTTTTTTTCCTATCTAATCGACTAATCGTCGAGTTCCACTTTTGATAAAATTTTCATTTTACTAATTTGATAGCACTAAACAAAAATTTGTTCAATATGTAATTGAGTCTTTTTCTCTTACCAGTTTGAACAGAGTCACGCCAAGCGCAATTCAGCTCCGAACAGCCCGTTGATACCGTCGCATGTCGATGGTTCACGGTCCCCCAGAGTCAGCCAGAGATCAAGTTGCAGTCAGAGTCCATCGAAGAGTGCCGATTGTCCATTTGATTGGGAACCTCACAGAGACAGACCGTTCAGTTTTACGTACCCGGGCGCAGAAACCAATTCGTCGGATGGCAGCGACGTCAACGCGCTCAGCAAGGTTCGTTTTTCGGATGATCGTTTTTATTTTTTACTAATTCTCCATTCCGCAAAGACCGCCAAACCGTTATGTGTATTTAGTATTCTTCATGACTGTTTTCTTTTTCCATTTTTCACGATTCCCGATGACTATTTCTTTGCCATTTTTATTGAGTATTTTTGTACTATAATTTTCGTGATTATTGCAAACAGGAGATCGAGGAACGAGATCGCGAAATGAAGCGCCAGGAGGAAGCGAAGAAACAATTGATTCTAAAGCTTTGCAACGTAAAAAAATCCTCGAAGATTACGGAGGAAAAACTTAAAAAGCTGGAAACGGAGCACGAGAAAGCGTTAAAAATGATTCAGGGATTGATGAACCTTCAGGAATCGTATGAGAATAAACATCTGAAGAAAAATCGAAAAATAACGGAATTGGAAGCGGAGATTGAAAAGTACAAGAGTTCGGAATGTCCGAAAGTTAAGAGGAGTAATCACAGCTCGTCGGTGAGAAGGGATCTCAGTAGCGAAATGGCGAATCATCCGGAACGCGATCGTACCGATCAGGTCAGTTCGAAACGTTCGACTTCGCGTACTCGACACAATCGATAATTTCTTTCTTTGCCGATTGCTGTTTGTTTTTTCGTTGCTTATTTTTTTTCAACATGCCAATATGCTATTTATATACAATTTGTTAATCGCACGATACTAGTTCATTTTTTTTATTATAGATTTAAGATTATCGCATTATTCCCGCCTTCTCTTTGCCTGTTCGCTTGCTTGATTTTTTTTTTTTTCGAATATAAAGAAGAATAACAAAGACGTTGATAATTCATTATTCCACTCCGTCGCTCGTTCCTGTTGCAAATAAAAACAACAACTTTGACGAAAGCTTCGTTGATATTCAGGTAAGCGTTGTAACACGATACGCCTCGCGCAGTCGGAAAGTTGTGAAATGTGTTTGTTCATTGATTGCGGAATAATATTGTGAATAACGTCGATGGAAAAGCCTCAAAATCTCGCGGGTGGTGCCGGAGGCGAAAACATTTGTTCGCGCAACGAGTAAAATCTACGGTCCACGAAATCCCGGTGATCTAAACGAGAAGAGAGACGCCTTCCTTGCGTCTAATAATAGAAAAACGATCCCTCGGCGCCTCGGTATCCCATCTCTACAGCGTGGCTTTGGGGGGCGCAGTGCCTGCGAACGAGCGAAAATCATTTCGACGAGTTGGGTGCCGTCGCGCATTTCGGTCGGAGTCACTTCGACATTTTTTTTTTTTTTTTTCGAACACGAATCCACGAGATCTCTGCAAAAACAGAGTTGACGATGACGGGAACGATCGAGACCCGACATTGATCAACGAGTTTATTCCATGTTATCGGGAATAAACGGCGCGCTGCAGCGCGCAAAGACGCGAAAGCTTTGCTATTAAAAAAAATCATAACTTTCGTGAATTAAACTGCGTGAAATGTTCTAATCGAATTATATTTATCGCTTGCTATTCAACACGATAGCGCGAATTTAAGCAAAATCTCACGAATTCGAAATTTAAGCAGAAAAAACAAAGATGTTATCCTGTTTGTGCGCTTCGATGAGAATGGAGGTACGTAAATGTGTAAAGTAGCCGCGCTTCTTTCTGCTCGTACTCTCGACTTTCTTCAATTAGCATTCGTTGATTCGATTCGCGGCTCCTATCGCTCGCACTGTTGTTAATTGTTCGAACGGTCAATTTCGTCGATCGCTAGTACGATTGAATTTAACCATTAAATTTTACAACGTGTCCGCGAGTAATGATTGTGCCGAAAGTTCGTCGCTCCCCCGGTGACGGAAGTCGAAGTGGCTGAAAACTGTGCGTTTTTTTTTAAGGGTCCCGCACTCGTGACACTCGTGACCCCAAGGTGTTGGCAAAAGAAAATGAAAAATTAAAAGCCCACAACAGATCGTCATCTTTTTATCCCATACCGCATGTTCTTCCCAATTGCATGTCTATGTAACGATAATTCTCGCCACGCACGCTAGAAACTCGCCGTTCCATTTGTTTATTATAAATATTGTAATCTCTACCTGTCTCGTATTTTGCATGAACTTGAAAATAAAATGATAATGTACGTTGCACCGGGTCTCGAGTCGTTATTTCATTGAACGGTGGAAATACGTTGCTTTTTTTTATTTTCGATACTCAGGAACGTTTCGAGGACATGGAGTGCAAGATTAACGAGCTTCGCGATCAGATCGAAAGCGTAAAGGCCGAAAAGTATCTACTGGAGACGCAGATCCAAGCCGATTCGGAGGTAAGCAGAGGTTCAGCGTAAACTGTGATGCAAAACGAGAAAGAAAATTTGAAGCTACGAGTTTGCAATATTGCGCTCGCGGGAGGCTTGCTTCTCTGGGCATCTCTTCGCGGGATATTTATAAATAGATTGACATAAAAGCTTCGCGATGCGCGCGAGTGCTTATATCTGAAACGAGGCCGCTTTTCATGCCTCGCGTGGACTAAAGTGTCGACCGTTTGGGGGGGATGTTCTCGCAACATTTTATCAATTATCGTTGAGTTCCATATTGAGAAAAATCATTAAACAAATTGTTTTTTTTTCGCAGGTACTCGAGGAACAACTGCGCAAGAAGGAGGATCAGATCGAGCGTCTGGAAAGTGCAAAAACAAGGATGAATTGTGAGCTACAAGAAAAAATTCGCGAACTGGATCGTCTGAAGGAAGCTTACGATGTAGCGAGCCTTAAAATCGATAAATTCGAAGTGGAAGACGCGGCGGGCGAGCAACAGAGACTCAGAGAAGAATTGATCCTGCGAAACGTCGAGATAGACGAGAAAAATCGTAAAATCGAACAATTGTCTAGGGATCTTCAAGTTAAGACGCAGAATCTTCAAAAATTAGTAAACACCGAGTTGTGGAGTAAGAATAAAGAAATCGCAAAGTTGCACAATCAAACGATGTCGGCAAATCAGACACAGGACACGAGTCGTGGAAACAAAACGGATATTTCGCAACAGCATGACGATCAGGCCGGTTGTAAATTGGAATTATTGCTCAAAGAATTAAACGATATCGGTATAAGAGCGACCTTCACGAGTGAAGTGGTGCAGTTAAATCACGTGAATGGTAGCGAAACCATAGACGTGAAAACTATGACGGAATACGTGCAAAAGCTCGTCAATCAAAAGAGGGAATTGGAGCGAGAAGTCGACTATCTAAGATGGTTGAAACTTGTCGCCCAACCGGACGTCGCGTCGACGCAAGAACTCGAACACTGTCCATACGCCGAGAACGAAAGGGCGCGAAAATACAGCGAGATGTTGCGCACTCACGTTAAAGATCTCTTTAAATTTATGAAAGAGATGCTGAAGACTAATCATTGCGCGGAAAGCGTCGGCGACGATCACAGAAACATTGTACTCGACGTACTTTTGAGTTCGAAAACGCTCTACGATGATTTTGTCAAGGCGCAGGAAGGACGTCTTCCGTGGGACGAGATCGGCGACGACGGATTGTTGCCACGGCGAAGCCAATCGACGGAACTCATACCTATCGATGCAGCAAGAAAGTTGCAAGGCTCCGAGGTGCTGTCGGACTCGGAAGCTTTCTCGGAACCGGATCGCAAGGTTTCGCTCGCCAGAATCGGACTTCAGGAGACCCACAAGAATCACAACAAGTCCACCAATAGACCTCGACTTTCAAAGTACGCGAAGAACTTCACCGATTCCGAAGATTCGATCGATTATATGCCTTACCACAAGAACGTCTGTGGGAACGAGATAAATGGTGAAACGGACTCGGGACAACAGATTCATCAACTGATGGAAACAAACAGACTGCTCAGTACGGAATTGAGAGCCCTCAGGGAAGAAATATTGACGAAGGTGTCTTTGGATAATGTAAGCAGAATTCATCTTCTTGTCATTTCGCTAAAGTACTTGTTAAAAAGTTTTTGACAATATGATGAAAGTAAATTTATAAAATCATTAAAAATACTTCTAAGGTCATCCTTACCGTATAATCAAGCCGATCGGGTACTAAATTATTCAAGTCTCTCGATATCTCGCCTTTAGCTGCGACTGTAACAATACGTCCGCTTCAATTTTGTAATTTTTGGTTGATTTTGATAAATGATATTTTGTTGCCATTGTTGAAATATGCTTCACGAATTCACCAAAGTCTTTTTTTCGTTTTAATTCTCGTTCGGAAGAAAAAATGCATTTAATGTCGTAGTTCTGTCTTTTTTTTTTATAAAATCGTTCTAATTTATAAACGATGAAAACGATGAAAAATTCATCACCGTGAATTCGTAGATTATTCATAAATTCGCCATAACAAGAACAGTGTACCCACATGTCAGCGAATTTATACTTGTAAGTGCAGTATATCTATAAATTCGTTTTTAAATTTTTTTCTACATAAAATAAGAACTCGGCAATACAGATTCGTAATTCAGTAATTACTCATTAATTATTTTAAGTGCTCTGTACGACACTAACTGTGCCGCAATAATCCGTCTAAGATTTTCTAAATTAGTTTAATGATTCTTTTGTAATTTGCAGGGAATGGACGATAAGTTGGGGCCGATTATCGTCAAATTGGAAAAATCACAAAGATTAAACGAACGCCTGCAATCATCACTTGAGAGAACAATCCACGAGTTTAACTCGGCGAAGAGCGATAACAAGCACAACGGCATGAGAAAAGCTCAGTTGGAAAAGAAGATCACCGATGTCGAAAATATGGCAGTAGAAATTTCGAAGCAAAAGAGTGAACTATTGCATTACAAAGAAGATACCGAAAGAAAAGCCGCCGAGATGCTTATTACTCTTAACAAAGAAAACGAGGCGGTATGTCATCAATGTTTTATGTTAAAATTAAAAGAGACACTAGGCGTGTGATGGCGATTTCAGATTTAAAGAAAGAAAAAAAAATCCTAAAAAAATGGCCAAAGTTACTGACAATTTTCTTGTATATTATTTTGGACAAAAATAATGCTCTGCCAAAAGATGTTATAATTAGAAATGTGATAATGTGATAAAATTATCGCATGACATTGTTTATAAGATTTTTCCACTTTTGCAGAAAAAAAAGAAATACCGCTCTTCTTTATCTGAAATCGCTGAAGCGCTATCATGAGATAATTCGGTAATTCGATGATTATTATTAATGTCGTAACTATGTTTTTTTCTGTGTAGCTGCGTTCGAGAATAAAATTACTGGAGGAAGAGAACGAATTAACGAGATCGAGTGTCTCGACGCTCTCGAAAGATCTCGATCAACTGACCCTATCGCACAGTCAGGTTCTCGTGGAAAACACAAAACTCACCAACGACAAATTAAGATTGGAACAAGACGTGCGAAAAACTGAGAGCAAATACGACACGACAGTGCGTTCCCTTCACGAAAAATTTAACAAAGAGGTAAATGCGCTCTGTTTCCCTCCATAATTCAATCGAATCACCGAATTCGCGAATTTAATATCTTGACAATTGTTTTTTCTTATTTTGTTGTGCAGGTAACGGATCTTAATCAGATGAATGATTCCCATAGAGCTCGACTCGAGGAACTCGAGACGACCAACAAAGAGCTGAGAAGACACGTCGTAGTTTGCGAAGCGAGTGACTCGGCTCCGAGCTCCAGCGGAGTTTCTTCCATTCCTCCTGATAATAGTCACAAACAAACCTGCGACGATCTTCTTCAAGAATATCATACTTACAATGTAAATTGAAGAATTAATTAATTCACCTCTATACAGGAATTACACACGATTTGTCTGCGCATTAAATAAATTCGATAATGCGATTAATTTCAGGGCTCTCAATACTGGCTGTCGATAAACTATCCAACATCGACGGGACGTAGTAAATCGAGTTGTTCGCCGGATCTGGGTATCGAGAGCGATGCGGCAGTCTCGACAACGAGGCCATTGCAGGATACGCTTAAAATTACCGAATCCATGACGAATCTACTGAGCGACGAGGATTACAACTCGAACACGCACCGAGGAATGCGGGATTTGGATCGCGACAGTCCGCTTCATTTGGAAGGTCATATTTCTTTTTATTTTTGGAAAACGTAATTAATCGATCTCGAGTATCGGTACTGAGGGAAGGCCAGTAAATCAAACGGAAAAAATTCCCCGACTTTTCGCTAATATTCTTGAAAATTGCTCATTTGTACGCGCAACCTCGGATTTTTCATTTACCTTTTTTTTTTGGCTTCAAATAATAGTTGAGAAAAAAATGTTCGAACAAAACGAAAATCTCGATTTCATTTTTCGAATTTTCTCTGATAATTTTTTTTTCTTTACGATCCTAATAAGTACCCTATGATATTCATGTCGTAATTTCCGTTTTACAGGTTTGGACGAAGTCGAGGCGCTCAAACAAGAGAACGAGGTGTTAAAAAGGCGATTGATGAAGACAAGACGAGCCCTCGAGGATACATTTCAGCACCTCTCGGCATCGAACAAGAACAAAAAAAATGTGGAGAAGGCGATAACTAAGCAATTGATGATGACGAAGAGTATTCTTAAAAAGACGAGAACATACGAGGAGCCGTTCGATTGATCGAACAAACGCACAGTGAAAACGTCGGCGATAAAAACCGTTTGCCACAAAAGATTCGAGTGACAATAAAACAACAACGGATTGTCTCGTATCGCGGTGAATTCGTTTTTTTTACCGCTCAATCTCTTAATTGTACCCCGAACGATGCTTTAGTCGTTTAACTTATTGTTGATGTTTTTTTCTACGCCCGAGCGTCTTTTTTCGTCTGTATCTTTGCCCCTTCGCTCTTTTTTGCAATGGAAGCGACTGACTGAAATATATTTACTGCATCGATATATATCAACGATCTTCGTTCTCGCGGATGTAAAATGCGAGGAAACGCATATTTTTCATAGAATGAGAGAAAAAAAAAAACAAAATCCAAGCTTTTGCGAGAGCCAAAGAGAGAATCACGAGTTATTGAGGATTATAATCTATTGTACATTGAGAAAAACTTGTATATACATATACATATATATATATTTACGTAATCGATCGCAAGTGAAAACCGTGCTTTTATAAATTCTTTTTTTTTCTTTAATAATTATGTTTACCCCGTTATGTTATATTTAGAGAATGAGTCGCGAATGTTTTTTTTTATTTTCTTTCGGATGAAAACCGTGTTGAGCGATTGAAGCGCTCATTTTTCGTTTTTTCAACAAAGACTCGCTCGTCGCACAACGATAACGATTCACTCGTGTATATTAGATATGTAATACAGCACAACATGACAGCTATGAAAACAGCGATATCGTATCATCGCAATGAAAACCTACATGATGAAGCATCTGTAAATAATTCATGAAGGAATAAAGTGCCATTGATACTTGCCGAACGGTGTTCTTTGCTATTAATTAACCCGCTGAGACCCATCTCGGTGGGTATCCAACCACCCAAAGCCTACATCGTTATATTACCAGTAAAAAGTAACATTCAAAAAGAATCTCAAAGATGTCCCCGTGAAAAAAATCCACCATTCTGTATGAATGTACTGAGAGCATTCGCTTTGCATAATAATAATAAAAAAAAGTTGTGAACCATTTAGTTAACAATTTGATTAGTAGAGTTAAAAAAAATGTATCCATCGAATCACCCAGCAAACACACAACATACATATAAAAACTTACACACACGTATAAATACGTTTATATAAATTATTTTCAAATTTTTTCTAGATTTTAAAAATCCCGTTTTTCGAAAAATCTTTTATTGATATATGCAAATATTTTCTATCAATAGCCCCGACATTTTTTGAGTAATAATGCTTGAGTACAAGTAATAATAATTTTTGAGTAATAATAATAAGGATTTCATCCGAACAAGTATTCAAAATTCATGGTGGTATCGGTAAAAAATCAAAATTTTGTGAATGAAAAAAACATTAAAACAAAAATTGTCCTATCTTCGGAAAAACTGATAGCTCAATCTCTGCAAAAAAAAAACAAGTTGAGTTGCGGGGTGATTTGTTAAACAATTTTTTTTAACCAATTTGTTAATACCTTTTTGGCATTATTATTATGCATAATTAATCGTCTTAATACCGTGTGTATGGTTGATTGTTGTCAGATTTTTATCCCATTGGGGAAGTCTTCCAAGTTCATTCGGAATCTCACTTTTTGGCTGCGAATGTAATGATAGGGTCGATGTACCGTTCATAGCCACTGTACCGTATGTAGCTATTTTTATTATTATATATTTCGAATTTCTTTTTTTTTCAAAACCACATATCGATTCTTCGAAAGTTCTCATTGTATAAATTCACCGATTTATGTACTCGAAGAATTTTTTTTTTCGTTTGATCATATTTTGTTTCATTGCCCCGAATGTGATGGGCCACAATCGGCCGTAAGATGACAAAAAAGGTACGTCTGCCATGCACCCTACTTAAGTGTATGAAGAAGGAACTAATTGAAGGGTCAGAATACCGCTCGTCGAATTAATAATGCAGTCCTTGCGGTGTAGTCAAGTTAATCGGTTGCTATAACGTTTTAAACGATACATTTGGGTGAATTAAGGTGGATCTGCATTAATAAGTGCCTACTTTACGTAAAAAATCAAGTATAACAATTCATTTATCGAAACACAATGGCAGTTTACGCCAATAACATTCGTAGGCATACTTATTTTTTTGAAAACGAATTCATTGTAGAATTTTTTTAGTTACTCTCAATCGGATAAAAAATGATTTAATTTAATAAAAAAAATTTTTTTCAATAATTTCACAATATTTCACGAGTAGGCAAATTAATGGGTTGCTAGACGCTCGTGATGGTGCAGATCAGGGCATTGGGTTACATTCCTTTTTCCTTTCGAAACCAATTTACGATAAATCAAAAGTACGAAAAAAAAATCGGTTATGATAAATTTTTATTATCACTTGATGACTAGATAATAATATAAAGATCCGTAATAATAACTGATTTCTGTCTTTTTTTGAGTTGCGAACACAGCGAGTTACGCAAATACGATTTTTTGTTGTACCTCCGCATTTTTTCGGTACTTTTTTTTTAGTACGGATGTTATCCATTTCTTAAAAACTAATCAAACTTTCGCATCGCACAAACTTTTCTTCGCAGAGTTATATCCGACGATTGTTTTTGATCGGTCGAAAATATTTCTTGATCGCCGATAAAACGTGTGTCTTGTCTTTTTTTTTTTTTTCAGAGAAACATCGAATAGTATATACAGCCCGAAATATTGTGACTCTACAATACATGTATTTCGGTCTCGCGAGACGGACGAATCGATGAAATTTCTCTTGGGTTTTAATCTTAAAACTGTCGATCTCATTCGTCGACAATTTTTTTGGAGTGAAGGATCGCAAGAGTTGATAATACCGAGAGAGCCTTTGACTTGAGTCAAATTTCGTTCGATCGGGGAGCTGTGACTCGAGGCTCTACAACGCTATGGAGCGCAAGCGCTTTTTCTACTATGTATAATAATAGTACATAATCCATTCATCATTTTTCTTCGCGATCTCGCACTTTGTCAAATTCTCGATTACTCGCGAATTATTCATATATATATATGTATATATATATAATGATAATAATAATAATAATAATAATAATATACAGCGGATACGGTAAATTTTGTCTTACATAAGAATTATTTACAATATATCGCTTCATATAACCCTAACCTGATGCAAGTATGCCGCTTTATTTATCTTTTCGCGACGACAATGATATCGCGGATGTGCACGAGATAAAGTAAAAAACAAGAATAAAACAATAAAAAAAGGGAAACAATATGGTTTACTGTAAGAATACAATTATCGGCGTGTGTACATAGCCGGTCTACGATCGTTTTCTTTTTTTTTTCTGTTGCATTTTTTAGTTTCAACGATTCGTACGAGGCTCGCGCACACGACGCGACGCGACAACACTATCATCTAACGAAACATTGTTTCAAGTCTATGGATAAACGGGAAACGAGGAACTTGTACATAAATAAATATATATATATATTTATATATATATCTATATTAACCGTAATATCGATGCGTATGGACTATCGTTTTATCGTACGAATGTTCTTCCGTAATTTCTGCATCGTAGTTATCTCACGCGTATTGTCTTTTTATTTGTTCTTTTTTCATTACTCACGCGACACACGCGACACTCAAAGTTCTCTGTACGGAGAGTCCCTTTGCGATGCCGATAGCGATGACCGAGTGTCGGAGGGTAGGATGGAGGTTTCTTCTTCTTTTTATCAGGAGGGACGGTACAGTCGAAGTACAGTCTTGGAACAACGTCGGGCCCTTCGTACTCGATTTCGATCGTGGAAATTGCAATCGAAATATTTGTTGCATTCGCTCCAAGCCGATCTGTTATTCTACATACGCTATTTTTATAACGATGTTTTTCTTCTTCTTTGCCTTTGCGCGTCTCACGTGGCGTGTTATGTGGCGTAGTGGGGATGGTGATGGGGATGTTGGGCAGGTTCGCCGAGCCACGAGTCCGGCGACGGTGGAAAATCTGGATAACCGCCCGACGAAACGCCTCCCGGACCGTTGCCACCGCCGCTTCCGGCGCTGATCGCGCCTGGTCCACCGCCCCCACTCGATTCGTTGCTCAGGTCGGACGCTGGTCCTGCTACCATACCACCGGAACCGCCTTTAACGGACAAGTCAATCAATATTATATTTTAAATTATTTTTTATACATGCTTTCACTTGAGACACAGTTAACTTCAGAGAGTTTATCTTTACAGTCCCAATTAATAGAGATATTCCGACATAATTTTGAAAACTTCCCAATGTGATAAAAATTATTTTAAAAACCAACTGTGAGCATCTTGCTGAGAAGATTCATTTTTCATGAAAATACTGTCAAAAAGTTATTAACAAAAGTTAAATTGGGTTTAGAAAAATTCGTCAAGCCAATGTTTTTTCGCAGAAATAGTTTCGTTAATTTTTCTTGAATGCATGACATTTTTTTCGAATTGTTTAGTAATTTAACATTTTTTTCCGAATATCACTTTTGATTAGAAATATAAATCGGTACTATCTATCCTTCTTATACTTTGTCCGGAAAGGTTTTTAAAAATATTTCAACTTTTTAACAAATGTAAAAGTTTTCTTTGAATTTATATATCTAATGACTGTAAAAATGTATTGTGCTTTTTGGCGATTGATTTTTTAAATTATGAATTTTTTAAATTTTTGCTGCCCGGTTAGCTTTTTAAACCTAATCGTAAAATTGTCTTTTCTCTGATATTTTCTATATCTATATTATTAGAAAACATTGAAACTTTTAATTTATAAAAATCAGATTTTCTATTAAATCCTCTGCAACTGCTTCAGCTTCAGATTTTTTGTTTCGCAATTAAAAATAAAAATTTATCGATTTATCTGAGAAAATCTATGAATCGCTTTAGTTAGGGATATTGAGAAAAATCGTCAACAAAATATATTTTTAGTGAGAAAAATAGAAAACTATTTACCGAGTGTCGTGTAGACGGAAAGTCCGGTATCCGGTGGATATGGAAATTGAGGAGGTAAAGAAGGCGATCGTGACGTCGAGAGATAAGGAGGTGTCGCAGCGCCGAGGTAGCCACGTCCGCCGCTGCCAGGAGGACCCGCAAGGCTGCCGGGACCGTTACTTCCGCCGGTAGGACCGCCAGGACTCGTTCCCTCACCGTCGAGTCCCATATTCACTACTGTGCCATAACTATCGTTGCTCAAGTCTGAAAGAAAAAATAAAATAAAAATGCGTGATACGATATACTGCTATAGATGTTGTACCGTTAGCAAAGCGTGACGAAGCTCCCGCTGCTCGATCATCTGCTTTTGATACGTAGTTAAGATATCGCGCTTATCCGTTAATTGTATCTACTCGGACTACATTCACGATTGTCAAGCGCCATAAGGTTTGATTTTAGACGATAGGCTCACGCGTTGGGGGTCTACCATTCAAAAAACTAATTCTCTTCTATTTTCATGCATTATTAGAATGGTTAACGACAATTTTATTGAAAATGATGACAATTATGATAACCCATTAAATAATAATAATGATTATTATTATTTATTATTATTATTATTATTAATAATAATTATTGTTATTACTATTTATTGATACGTCATCAATATTTCATATTTTGCAATGCGAGAGTCTAACGAAGTGATATTACCCGTGTATCGCGTCATATTGGGTTTTCGAAAAGACAAAAAAATATATATATCTGTTAAAAGACAAACTTTTTCTTTTCGTGACGTCTCCCGTAAAAAAAATGTATTTAAATTAGATTTCGATATTGGATGATAGAATCGTTCGATTTCTACTGAAAAAAAAATCAATTTCATTTACAATTTTAAAGAAAATTCTTTCCTATTTTCATCTGTATCTGATTAATTTTATTATTATTGCAAGGGGAGACGAGTTTAGAGGCTCAAAATTATGCTGTACATCGTAAATACGCAGTCACGCTCCTTGCCGTATAAACAATAGGACCTTTTAATAAATTAATCACTCCACTCTAACAGAGTGGAACGGCGGGTCTAATGATTTTTTAACAGTTTATGTATCACCGGCGTAAGAGAGGGGAAGAGGGCAAAAGAATGTGCTTCAAGCCGATAAAACTTCTCAAGGGCCTCGGGAGTGGCGGACGGCAATCTTTGTGAAATCACGGAACCGTCTGGCAGTTAGCCGAGCAATCTACTGAATATTTGACGAGAGTATACGCAAGTGCGATGCTTTCGCCGTGGCTTTCACGTGCACATCGAGACCTGTATAAGGGTTGGGGGTTAAGAAGACGAGGGTGAAAGCGCTACCGTCTCCGACACGTTCATCCTATTGTTCGATGCTACGCCACTCGCCACTCGCTACTGGTAACGTTCGCCTACGTTCCCCGCGCGGAGAAGAAAACTTTATCCGCTTCCTCGTTGAGATTTTTTTCTTCTTCTACCCAAAGATTTGGCAGAATAATTGAGATATATTTAGGTATATCGACTTTACCGTGATGTCCAAAGGAGGAATCCAAGTCGATTTTAAGCTCATCCTTGTCGAGAAGCTTGTCGTGCCGCGGCGAATGTCCACCACCGCCACCCTTCATACTTCGGAAGTATTGCGACCATCGCGTTCTTCCGGCGTCTTTCTTCAATCTCTTCTCTTTCGCTCTTCTGTTAATCACAAAAATTCGATAATGAATCATTTTAAAATATGCTTGTAAGATTAGTTAGTGATACCAGGAGTTGCGAAAGAATGAATCGTCTATTAAAATAACGTCTGCTTATCAATGAACAAAATTGTATTTCACAATCAAATCTGTGTGTACGGCATTCGAATTCACCGGTAAAGTCTTCATTTTTGGGGATTTGGGATGTCGCGTTTATTTCTATCAGCCGCGGAAATATCCAGGAAATATTTTTATTAAAAAAAAATGCATGCGATGTTTAATTATTTTTTAAACAAACAATTTCGGGGCTTATGAACTTTTATACAAATGATCAACTATTTTAAGGCGAAAAAGCTTGAAAAAGCATAAAACTTGTCTCATACGTGTTCATTCGATAGATGATTCATTTATCCTACAACGGGATGAAAAAAAAAAAGAAATATTGTTACCTATTTTGAAACCAAACTTGAACGACGCGCATATCGAGACCGGTATCTTGCGACAATTGTTCCCTCACGTGTCTAGCTGGCTTTGGACTATTGTTGTAAGCGAGTTTCAGGGTTTCCAATTGCTTCGCCGTTATCGTTGTTCTCGGCCTCTTGTTCGGTGGTTCGCCGTCTATACTACCGCCGTCCGCCAATTCTGAAAACAAACCATCATTGACTGACGTTATTAATTATAAAAAAGAAAAAACATCGATTGATCGACTTGGATCTGCAATCGCATCAAGTTTATTATGCCTTTTTTTACCTTTCGCTTTTGCTTGTTCGTAGTCGGGTTTGCATACGAGTTTACGATCTTCCATGAGATAGAACTCGTCACCGGTGTCGAGTTGTCGCGAGCAAAGGGCGCACGAGAAACACGTCAGATGATAGACGAGTTCCTGAGCTCTTCTGACAACTTGAGATGGTGCCAATCCTTGGCCGCAGCCCGCACATTTTGTCCCGAAACGCCTGCCACACCAACAACACACAACATTTGACATTACATTCACAAATAAAACCATCATCGATTATCTTTGCTTTTCGATTCGAGTCTTTAGCTTTTTTTTTTAATAACATCTCGTGCATTGATAATTGAAATTTGGTATTGCATTAAATATGTAATAAAAAGGTCAATTCGTTTTTTTATCCTGCGATTTTATAAGAGAACATTTTTCGTAATAAGCGCTCATGACAATTTTTAAATGCAAGTACTTTAACTATAAAATTAAACGCTCAATTAGATTGTTTCCGTATCGATTCAATCATGTCCCAGAGACGACTTTTCAATACACAAGTTTGTATAATAAAAATAGAAAAAAAAATTCAAAATAGAAAATATATTAAAATATATAATGTAAGGTGTTAGTTTAATTTTTCAAATCTTGATACTTTGAGGTTATAAGAGAGACTTTCTACGCTAACTTAAAACAACAACAAAATTTTCACGATTATTTAAAAATATAATTAAAAGTACGTATTAAATTTTATCCTCAGTTAATTTGTGTCAATCGATTCTATGCTTTTAATATGGGAGTAACTTTTTTTATAATAATCATAATTATTATTGTTTTTTTTTTAAATAATATTTTTGAAAAACGTGATCCTAAATGAAAATTCTTTTGTTTATAATTTAATATGACGATTAAAATTAAATGTAAAATTCCTATGCAAACAGTGCGAAATAAATAATACGGCGCGTTTGGACTATTGAGAGAAACGAAGGGGGGATGGAGTCGTGAGAGAGTTTTACGAAAAGATACACGTATAAGAAACACGAATACCGTATCTTTCGAGAGCGACAATCAATACTCTTGCCGAAGGCGTGAGCTTCTTGAGAAAGTTTCGTATGCTCGCGAGTGCGCTCTCGTCCCCAACGTTTCCCTCTTTCTTCGAGTCCACTGATCTCAAACACACCCCCCTGTGCTCCGGGTTCCTCACTCCCGCTCGCTTCTTTATTTCGTACCGAGAAAAATCACGACGGACACGATGCGAGACGCTGCGAGACGATGCGTTCTCGTAATTTGCACATCGCGAACAAACAAATGTAAGACATTGATGCTTACTTGAAAAAATCATCTTTGCAGAATACGTGACCGTTCCTCGCGAAACACTTGTTGGTAAGTCTGGTCCCGCAGTCCCGACAGGTGAGACATCGCGCGTGCCAACATCTTTCTAGTACCCTTAGGACGTACCTGTCTAGAATAGCTTCTTGGCATCCACCGCATTTTGGTATCGATGCTGTTGTTGTTTTTTTTATCGAGAACAAACAAGAATAAAAAAAACATCAAATACACTGTCGTTTGTATTATATTATACATTATATGATAATTTTCACGAGTTATTATTTCGTCAAAAGACTCGTTTCTTCATACGTTATCACAAATTAATTAATATTCGTCTATTTACTCATTTTGCGTAGAAGAAAAAGTGTGAAGTGGAATCAAAAGTAAATATAGATGAATGATGAATACGTATAGATGGAACACGTTTGTTTACGGGATAAACGAAGTTGTTTCGGACTGTTCCAACTTACACAGCAGTACGTCGGGAATATTTCGCGGCAATGTTATTTCGGCGAGCGGATGATCGGCGAGGGGATGATATCCCCGCGACGACGGGTTGATATTGTTGTTATGATGCGATTCGGGACTACTCTGTGGCGGTGTTAAAACTTCGCTACGATTGCGATACATCATACTGTCCAGTGGCAAACCGACATCGCAGCCCAACATCTCGATACCGATCATGTCTATGATTTGGTGTTTTCGATTGCTTGCGCAAAACCGGAAACCAAAGCTATCTGATATTGTTACGCAACATTATCGCACCATTCGTTATCTTATCGACTTAAGTGAAAACTATTTTTGTAATAACGAGCCGACGAAATCGATTGATAATTTCTTTTTTTTTCGTACGAGTCTTTAAATTTAATATCAATCGCTATTATCACTCTTATTCACTGCACTAGAAAACTATAATTTTTGTTGTAGTCCTTCACGCAATATCACAGGATTCGTAATTTGTACAATTTATTTATTTACTACTAACAATTTGTGTTGACAAAATATAACGATGGAATTTTTGATTTATTTTTTTCGCGGCGTAGTACAGTCGAGTTATATATAGGGGGTTAAATATTACGAAGTTTACAGGGCAAGAGCACGCGCCCGACTGTCGGTTCACTGCGGTTATGCTCGTGCGCACGTGATTCCCAAGGGAGTCGCAGGCGTGGGGGATGGATACGAGGGGTGTCTGGGTGTGGTCGCAACCCTCTGCCACCCCCGTAAGAGTGACGATTGGACGGTAGATCGACCGCCTCCAGTATGGCGCGAGAGCATCCCTCTATATCGCTTAGACCCCTTCGAAGCGTATACATACGAGTCGACGAGTTGGTGAAACAAAACAAATAAAAAAACAAAGGAACATATCTATTTTTTTTCTTTTCAAAACATACTCTTGTCCCGGATATTGGATGTATTGGAATTTGATTATATTTGTCATTCGTTATCACAGTGGCCCCGATGGATCGGACTGTTCTTAACCATGTAGTGATTTCTTTCATTGGCGTTGCCGATCCGATTTTAATGTCATTTTTCGTAAACCTGTTTGTACTTTTTTTGTATTTTTTTATAAGAGTATAATATAAAGAAGATAAGGATTTCGCGAAATGAAAGGTGGCCCGATGTGGGTGGAGACAGCGAAGAAAAACGAAATATATAGTTTAGGGGGAGAGGGGATAGAAGGGGGTGGGTTCGACTGGGAAGCAAACGGGAGACGGCAAAAGCGTATAGCAGCTGAGAAAAAGAAACGAGACGAGAATTAAGAACATCGGGATGCTGCTTGGCTTGGCCGAGAAACGCCATTTTACAATCTTTCATCCCCCTCCACCCACTCACCCTTTGCCCGCATCTCATATCGATGTATACCCCTCGACTCGACGTTCTAACATTCGCTTTTTTGTATTTTTTATTTTTACTCCCGTTGCTTGATAAACATATCTAACCATAGCGTTGCAACGTTTGAATGCTAAAAGTTTAAAATGTACAGACGAAAAAAGATAAAAAAGTTTTATTCAAGTTTAGAGTGTCGTTTTAATTTAGTAAGTAATGTTTTATATAAGATCGGTAGAATAATAGTACTATTTTGGAATTTTTTTTACCTTTCGTAGTCAGTATTCAATTACAAAGAATTATTACTTTATCTATATCCGGTTGAAATATAATCGAGTTTGTAAATTGAATGATTGCAAAATAAGAAAAATGATTGTAGCAATAAAAAAGGATGAAGAAAAAAATGCACTCGTCGTTTAAAACGTCACGGTGCATTTATAAAAAATAAGAATTTCATCAAGTTTAATCAAAAAGACATTGTAATTTTACCTATTTTTACTTTTAACAATTTTTTATTTTCAGAACACAGTCTTTATTTTTCGCGCATGCTCTGTAGCGCCGTAAACAACATGAACGTTGTTTAGGTAATTTTTTTTGTACTTTACAATTTATGATTTTTTTGACCATTCAACATTTTTTTGATCATAACCTCAATAAAATTTCGATAGAATTATTTATGCGGATGAGTAACCGAAGAATCGACGCCTGAAAAAATATATAAGATTAACATACTGGCGTTACCACGCTCGAGCGAAAATTTGCCTCGTAATGCTGGAGAAGCATGATATATCTGGCAATCTCGTGGACCATAAAATTCACGTTATTTAATCGGAACCGAGCATCTGCATGATTTCGATGGATTTTTCTCGCGTTGCCCGAAAAACGTCGATGTAAGAATCGTTGGCTTTTGTCACTGGGCAGTATGTTTTACTATTATGTATGGGGACCGGTTAACGCACCGTGAAGAAGCCTCGATTTTCCACCTGACGATCACGCGCGCGCGTGCGGCTACTTTGCTGCTGTCGGATCACCCTCCGTCCTATCGTCTGGCTTTCTTTGTAGGACCGTATATGCAGACGACAGATGGTCCATCATTTTTGCATAGAGAGGTAGGTAACACCTATTAACAAGGCACGTGGAACACCCCTTGATACTCGTGTAGACCCCCCGATTTACATGGACCGTCGTTAAATCGATCTGTCTAATAATAAATCAATGATGGACCGATTAACCTTTCACGAACGACTTATTTTTTTTACAAACCAAAGCATCAACGAAATTTGAACTCAATTAAAAAAAAATTCTGAATTGGAAAAACTAACAATTAGTTGAAAGAATTAATAGTCTATCGGTACAATTGATTTTTTCTTGTAAAGTAGTTGTTCCATCTATCCATTAGTTCCCGCTATTTACCATTTTTCCAGTATTCCGTTTAACAGTTTTTATAGAATTTCTTAATTTTGTATTAATTAAAAGTAGTTGTTTTACGTAACGATTTGTTATCGTTATTCATCATTTTTCCAGCGTGCCATTTAATTATATTTTTGATTATGACAATTTTTTAAATGTAGTTGTCTCATTCAATTACCAATAAATCATTATTTTCTTTAGCGTACGCTGAGGTATAAGAGCTTAACATTGCTTAAATTTATCGCACAAGTTATTACACTATTTTTCTGTAGGCTCGCAATATGGAGCTATGGAACCGGAAATCGCGAAGCTGATAAATAATCTTATAGAAAATAGCTACGTGTCGGTAGACGGTACATGTCTAGTTGGACACATGCGTTTAGGACAAGCCGGCAATTTTTAACTAATATCTTTAATCTAATCTTTTTATCTCTCTTCAAATGTCACTATGTCGTTGATCGAAGTCAATGTCGATCAGTAGCGATGGGCGCACTAATGGTAGCCATCGATTTGAGGAGGAAGTTACAAATTTTCAGACGCAATTCTGTAATTTAGGAGCAGTTCATAACTTGTAGGAACATAAGTTAACAGAGATTTCACTGTATAAGATAATATCGCAGCCTTTGAAAAGCAGTGTTACATCTCTTGTAAGTTTATCGTAGAAGTTGTCACGTTGATTTTCTATGGTGTCTAACCAATTACTGCCACGAAATGTCATGATATTTCCAAGTTTTCTAGATGAAGATAAAAAGAAAACCGTTCAGTGGAAACTCGTTTAATACGCGATGATAATAAGGTATTACTTAATTCCCTCTACTTTCCCTAAGTTGATGCGTCGCGCGCAGTCTCGCGGTTGGGCACTCTCTCAACGGTGATTGGCTTCCTTATCATTTAGTCGAATCCAATAGGCCAGAGAAATTTGTTAAGACGTCCATTGATTTATTTAATTGTTGTTTGTTTGTACCGAACGAACTAACGCGTCTATTTCATTAGTATTGTAAATTTATAGCGGAAAAAAAAAATTTTAAATCATTTTAATAAAAGTCCGTGACATTTACAGATTTTCCAAGTTTCCAAAACCCATAAATACCATGTTATCTAGGATTTCAACCTAAAGCAAAACATCGAAAGTCGAGAAGTCAACCTGATTACTTAAAATTCAGAAGATATCTTAAACATAGGAATCCCAATCTAATTAAATAATAAAACCACAAGTTTGCTTCTTACGCACATTCAATAGCTAAAGCTATACGCGCAAGAAGGTGAGGATTCCATGAATAATAGCCGCGATAGAGCAATAAATCAGTCAGCCACTGGATCCAACCCCGATCACGCGGTAAATACACCGAAACGAGTTAAGGTGCGCGAATCTCGTTCGGTCGGTATATATGCATATGGCATACATATATATATATTGTATAAAGCCCGTAGGCGCCAGCAAAGGGCCCTTGATGTAAGCCAGACGAAGTTCGAAAGGGGGTAATAATAACGCGTATCGACGAACCAGCCCCCTGCCCCTCAGTCGATATACATATATAATAGTGGCTATAATATTCTGGGAACGATAACCCGAGCATATAGTGCATTTCTGTAATACGGACAGAATGTGACTAACAGTTGGTGGGACACAAAAATCAAAAGCCGAAAATACAGCCTGGAAATTTCTAGCCATATAGGGAAAAGCCATGAATGTCATATGTGGAGTATGGTACTTAATAATATGCACAGCAGTGCCATCGGAGTCGATGCAATTTCTTTATATTGATAAATGCGTTTTACTCAAATGGGCTGCAGATGTGACTCGAAAGTTCGTAATGCTTTTATTTTTTTAAACGTCTTTTGCTTTAGTTACTGGCAGCATGAATCGTGTGTACGAGTCATAAGCAGCGAGTTATTTTTTCACCCCTTTGCCCCATGAAATGGGTATACTGCGCACAGAATTTATTTGTACTTAACAAATGTTAAATTGTAGGGAAATCAATATTTAGTTATTGTGACCAAATCGCAGTAGAGACAAATAAAATTTGTTAACAATGTTTAATAATGGCTAAATAATTATTTTGCCATATCCATCTCCACTATGCATTGGAAAACATCGAATGATCGCTTTTCTGAAGGTAAAGGAAAAAAATAAAAAGAACGGATGATTATCGTACGTTACAGAGAATTGAGAATAAATGTGTCACGTAGAAAAGAGTATATGGAAAAAGATCGTGTGGGTGTAGAATGCATGACGAGTCACGCTACGATAAATCCGTACGATAAATTGGAGCAGAAACGGCAGAAGCTTTGCTCGTTCCTTTCGCAGAGAGATAGTCATGAATAGCGAATAGTCGGGGGTGCTGGAGCTGGAATTACGCGCACGCGGTTCTTCGTCGTTGTGAGCGTTCTCTCCGTAACCCGGCTAAATCCGCGCCAACACCCTGCTGGCAGAACGAGAAGAGCTCACAATGCCGCGGCATATTCGACGACAGGTCCTACTGATTGTCGACAGACCCCTCCCTCGGTCAACCCTCGGTCATTCGTGTCTCTGACGAGCGCGACACACGCCTAAACAAGACATTCGAGGTCTTCGCCGGACTCGACTGTTTGCCCTTTATTTCTGAAATCTCTCCTTCTGTACCGTCTTCGGAAATCACGTTTTAAAATTATTAATCACCAAGAGTAACTTTTACTTCTTTATAATAGAAGATTTGTTTTTTTTTTTCAATATTTCAGTGGGATTGTAATCAGAATTTTCCGAAACGTCGAAATACAAAATTTAAAAAATGTCTGAATGAAAAATGTCACACACACGTGACACGTCCGGCGTATAGAAGCCTTTATAATCTGAAAAAACGTTAGTTATCGAGCCGATCTAACAATGCAAAATTGTTACAATTAAAATTTTCAAAAATGTCTAATATTACCGCGTTAACTTGTACAATTTTCGAGATATCAGACTCAGCCATTTGTGTAAAGTGGCGGTTCTTCGACATTTTTAAACTACGATGATGATGATATATTAACAGCTTACCGATGAAATTACGAAAAAATTCAGGTGGTTATCGCTATCCATGGGACACGATCGACATTATAAATTTTTTTAAAGCTGTTACATGCTGATGAAAAAAAATTAGTCGACATATTCAAGGATTGTAAAAAGTGTCATTCACTAATGTGTTCTATTTTATTTTTATTTACGCTGAACAACGAAGTGTTATAAAGTTGTTATAAAGTCAAAAGAAACATTTACAATGACCAAAAAGATTTTTTTTATTTTCATTCTCGTTCTCTTTTTCCAGTTAAGTTCCTGAGGGTTAACAGCCTTTTGGTATCATAAAATAAATTCAACTGTCGCACCCATAGCCAATAATATTAATAAAACCAATATCTTCCATTCAATAAAAACCCAACGAGGCTGCAGCGGGTCTAATGCTTCGGGTTACCGAGTGCGTTAGCGTTGTTTTCTATCGAAAGGGGAGAGGGAGGCAAGACAGACAGATAAAACATTTGGATTCGCACTGCTTGCTTACTACAGTAGTATGTCCCTATATATGCTTATAAAAATAACAATAATAATAATGCGTATACACCGAGCAACGAAAAATCAAGTGGAAATTGTGCAAATAAGTATGAAATGCGGACAATGTGCCCGCGGAACTGACTAATACGCGAAGGGATCGTCGGTGTATACAGGGGGAAGTACCGACGACTGTGCTATCCGAGGGATAGCATCAAGCCACCATCCCCTCGATGGCCTCAGTTTATCCCCTTTGCTCTCGTTCACCACCGTTCCTATTCATCTGCTACTCTGAAGATTCTTTGTCCTCAAATGTACACGCAAAATATGTAAAATTACTTTTATTCGTTTCTTTTTTCTGAATTATTTAATACAAGGCTAGAAATATATAAGGATGTCGTTTCGAAATAATCTAAATTATTCGCCAAGTTTACTCCACAAGGAAGTCAAATATTAATCATTGAACAAAGAAGTATTACGGACGAAGGACAAAAGACGCGACCATGTTAAACAATGCGGAAGAAACGAGCAAATGCATCGGCATGGTTTTTTTTTTCAAAATATTTTCAAGGAATCGGAAATAATAAATTCTGATAATATATTCATGTATAGAAGTAATATTCGAGGTGCAGAATAGACGATGTATCGAGTCCGAAGGGTGAATAAGATTATACGCGCGGAGACGCCCATAACGCGTTGGTATATACAAGAGTGTCGATTGAAAGTGAGCGAGTGGTTGGCTTAGACGCACATCAAGGATAGGCGGACGTGGAGTTCCCCGCTTTTTTTTTTCTTTTTATGACACAGAGTAACGTCAATTGCTCAGCTGGGCCATTAGCTGTTTTATTTGCAACAGAAGGTTCGAAGCGTCAAGCTTATCCGTCATTGCACTTGGCTTGTTAGGTCATTATGGTCATTTATGAGTTGACGCTATTTACATTTCGGTATCCGCGCAAAGAGAAACAAAGACTCGGACCTTGGCATTGCAAAACAAAAAACTAATCTTACGCGCATTCGTAGTTACTTATAAATTAATGTAGACTGCAGTAGGCGATCACGTATTTCCAACTCAGATAATTCCAAAATTATCGGATATTTTCCCGACGGATGGAACAGTGGGCGGTATTTCAGGTATTAGGATACTTAACTTATCCGATGGTGAATAATTCGCTGGGGTCCCGAATCTTCAACTTACCCGATTGCCTACTGTATCTATATATAAACTTATATATAAAATATATTTTATTTATATACAAATATACAAACTATATATACTGTAACGACCGAGCGAATGCATAACAAGCGTATTTGGTTTTGGGACAAATATTATTAATAATAAGAAACGCTAATTATCTCGACCACGAAATGTCACACGTCGTCTGTTTGCTTTTAAAATGCCGTCAAGACTCTTTTGTCACGACGATCGATATCGTATCGACTGTCCGTACGTTTGTCTATTGTCCTAACCTAACCAATATCCTGTGTATTAATAAATAGTCAACTACAGTCGTTAGTTAGTCAACTATATTCGTTATAATACTTGAAATACAGATGATTATACCATTCCCGTTTAAGATCGAATTCATTCAATCAGTAGAGTCGATAGCCGGTGGGAGAGCCGACTCCATAGCGTTCGCGCAATGGCGTTGGAGTAAGAAAAAGTGGAAGGAGTTCTCGCGTACGTAGAAGTATCGATTTTCATTGATCGGCGGGTAATTTAGTAAACAGTAAAACTCTATACAAGATCAATAAATTTATATTTTGCCTATTTATCTCTTCGTCTACTCTGTCAAACATTGGAATCCATCCGTCCTTCGCGTTTTTGAAACTTAAATTTATATTTAAAGCGAAAAGACTTTGTTAGTTTATCTTAAAATTAATTTAGAGTATACATTTTTATTCTGTCGGAAAAATGATTCAACGAAACATTTCTTCTCATCGTATACTCTCGAAGTGACGCGATATACGCACGATACGCCGAAGAGTTTATACTACGCTATACGATATAGAGTGTGAAGGGGCATTTAGTCAGTACATTAAGGAAATTGCGTGGAGTCGCTTAAATAGCCACCCACCCCATCCGATAGGTTTGTCGTTCTTTCTTTCGAGGGGTTGGTCCCGCATTGACGATGTGTCTCTTTGCCAACAGGTTCGATAATCGTATACTGAATGAACTAATGCGTATGCGCGGATTACAAGTGTTGCTTACGGAGTATGTGTAGTGAAATACTGTTTCGAAATACCTGCCGCTTGATATAGGAGTAAATACGAAAGAACGATGAGTATAAAAGCGGGATCGTCGCTTATCTGCAGATAGATGAAAGAAGATAGGAGATGAAGAGAAGCAAAATTCATGAGAGAAATGGACGTACAGAGGCGACGACTCGGCACAACATGCGAATAGAAGAATAGAACTTTATATCTGTGTATGTGTGTGTGTTCATCTCGTAGCGTATATTGCGAGACAAGTAGGGTCAAGTGAACTAAAGCGAACTACTCGATGGGGGTGTTAAGGGTACAATATATGCTTGGCACGTAGGGTGGAGGATGGCTTTAATCTATTACCGCGCTATGTTCGCCAAGTGGCTTCTTGTTATACCCTCGTTTCGAGGCTACATAAGCACTTGCTGGTTCCTCCATACACCGTTCTGGTAAGCTAGAATGCAAGGCAATGCATATATATGTATACATATACGGAGGCTGGCATTTCTCGGTTTGCCAACTATATGAGGTAAAACAATTGCGTTCAAATAGTTCCCGTTAATTCTCCGTAACGCAATTTCTATTCGCGATACATTCGTGAGATATTTGAGATTGCAACTTATTTTTTAGCTTCGACGTAGCGTAATTGTTGTTACAAGACACTTAAGTATGCAGCTGGCGCAAATTCTTCATTGTTTTAAAAATGTATGAGTTTTTGAGTTTTTTTCACATTGATAAAACATCGGATTTAAATTTCAACCTCAAGTGGATTTGAATAATGTATAATAATGTCGGCAAGTGGATTTGGCGGGAAATCGTCGAGAAGTAAAATATTTATAGAATTTTGAATTTTTTCATTTGAAAATGTTTGCGCTTTCACTCTTATAAAATTTCAGCTAATGGGCTGAAGCTTTCTGTACAAATAGATAGCATTTAAACAAGAAATGCAAAGTAAAATTTTGATTTCTTATTTTTTTGCGCTTTAAAAAGCTTTTTGCGATGGATATTAAAGAAAATGTAAAAAACTCCCGACTGGAAAAATTCATTTTACGTAATGATAATTTTAAAATGTTAATAACATTGATGTTCGTAATGGTTCGACTTAACATAAAGAAAATAAGGAAAAACATCGCCGCGTTCACCAAGTTTCCTATATACAACAACAATCCCTGGCGATACATCTATAATTGAAGATCCCAAAGATTCTATCAATTTTTTCAACTTGCCAAAGGGTTCGCAAAAAAAATAATCCACCAATCAACACACGCATTGGCCACAGGGCATTCTTTCAATTATAGTTGTTTAATTGAAAAATCACCGCACACGCGAGGTCTCTAGTGACCCGTGACTGTTCACGGGGTCTTGGTTAACCGAATTACTTCCGGCAAGATCCCTTAGCTTTGCGCTACCGGAAATCCGTGACTCGAACGCTCCGGTAACCCTTGTCCGAGTGACGCAATTATATATTTTTCGTTTTTTTTTTTTTTTTTTCATTCCAAACACCACCAGCTGCTTACTCTTATGATTGACATTGATTCTACATTCTAACTACTGGTGCTCGCTGTATATCACCAGTTTGTATATTATTCTTATCGTCTCTCGATGGGGCACGTGCGCGGTAGCAAGCAGTGTCAATTTCCAGCAACGACTTTGTGAAAAAAGGATATCGGAAACGAGCAGCTGCGTAGGCGAAACCTTGTACATCCCCAAGGATCCGGTAAAGGGATCTTTGACCGAAGTCAACGACGTCGAGTAGCATACGGCCGTCAGTACCGAAACCATACTCCTTTCCGCATCTTGTATTTTCTTTGCCCCAACGGGAAGTTTCCAATGTTAACTCTTTGCCGATCGGAGGGCCCGAAAGTTTATCGAAGACTGCCAATGCAACTGTCTCCTTGTAGCTTCGAAGCTGCGCCAAGGGGAAGTTGGGACTTCGTCTTAATTCAAGCCACTGCAATGCTTTGTTGTTGCAAGTGTTCACCGCGGGTTTTAGCAGTGCCACAATCGAGTTCTCCCGACAGAGGACAGAACATTGAAAAACGAGATCTTGTTTGTAATCCAGCGGGATAATCAATGGGTGGGACAAATCGAAGTTCTCACATTATATCAGTGGCGAAATCCCCTTTGGGGACTCGCGCAGGACGAATAGGGCGAAAGTCCGTCTGTGTATCGGATGAAGACTCCGGGGTAGTCGTGCATAGATACAAGAGAGCCTATATGACTATCCGCGAGGGAGTTATGGGAACGTTGCCGGCTACGAGTGAGAGCGTCAGAGCTCTCATTGCCAGGAGTATCGGATGTTACTTGGTAGCATATTGTGTCGATGGCCCATGGGGTTTTTTTCCGTGTGAGAAGTCGCCAACGAACTCGAGAAGCAGACCTTTGCCAACCTCTATTCGCCTGTGCACTACTGTTTTACTACAACGTAGTAGTTGTAGTAGACTGCCGAGAACTCCCCTTTTTCCAGTCAGAAAGAGAGCGAGAGAGATGGGATGGGGAAAGGCAACGTGTGTGCAAGTGTTACGGGCCATTGTGTCGAGACGCTTCGCTCTGTTCGCTCTGTTCGGTCGGCGTTTACGCTTCATCCCGGAGCATTTTCACCGAGCAGTAGAAACGGGCGAGAGCCTAGCTTTTGCCTAAGCATAGACCTCGTTGTTGCACACTTGCCGCTCTCTCGATGGGACCCTTGGGTCAACTTTGGGTAGTAGACGCGACATTCGCACAGCTCCATATTCCCAGGCTGCTATTACCCGTGCCTATGTCGAGAGACCCTTGAATCTACGTACATAGGGATTATTTATTCATCGATGAAACAACGAAATACCGGGAGGCTTGGGGAATCAGAAAGGCGTATCGTGCGTACTTTATCCCAAGATTTCTCGTCCTTTTGATTTTTGGACGTCGTATATTCATAAAGAGAATACAAAATGCCGAGTCAACAATGAAATTTATCGGATTTTCGTGGATAGACTGTGCAACTGGATCCGTGTGGCTGGTGGATCTGTTTTGAGATAAAATTGACCTTTACTTTCGTCGGAATAGAAAAATCTTTGAATGACTCATTTTTTAGAATCGTAAACAAACGTAAACATCGAAAAATTTTACTTAGAAACAATGTTTCAAAACCAAAAAATATTGCGACTTTTTTATAAAAATATGTTCGGAATGGTCCAAAACATAAAAAGTCATAATTAGAAAAAATTCTGGATGTATGCGAATATTGCGAGTCGTCGAAAATTTAAATGATTATAACCTGACAACCCTTTGAGTTATCAAGCTGCGATTTTTCACGTATATTGACGTCATTTTTCTTTAAAAAAATGTGTAAATGCATAACCCGTGCTATTTTTTAAAATTCATTTTGATAATACGATCAAATAATAAAATAAAGATGCAAATTATATTTGGACGTCGCGATGTACTCCGTGTAACGACGGTAATATGTAATAGATCGTCATGGCGGTTGCGCATACCATTGTTCATATTCTGGTTTTTGTGTTTTAATAAAATTGAATTGAAACATATTGTTTTTTTTTCGGCAGATTAGCGCCAAACTTTATATACGATGTTGCAAGTTCAACGATATGAAACTAAAGTCTTCAAAGTGTCGAAAAACAAGGTGATCGACCTAAAAAATTGGTTTTACGTTTGATGCTCGGTAAGAGTAAAAAAAAGCAAGTCTATGGGTAGCTATTAGACAGCACGTGGATGGTAGTGTATGATTCTCAGGCGGACTACGTCTCGGGGTTGTATACTTGCTACGGTTGGCTCCGGTGGGCTCTGCCACGAGCCAGCCGCCGTTGAACCTCCAGGGAAATCAGTGAGGAACAGCAGCAATGGTTTCCGCAGTGTATGCGTGCGTTAGAACATACAACTTGCACGTGTACCGTAGCCACTAGTCAGGTCACCGGGCAGCACGCTTCGACGCGGGGAGTTTCCACGCGCATCTACTCTATCGTCTATATGCCGTCACAGTTATCACTGTATACCGAGATGGAAACTGTACAGGGGGATGAGGCGAGATATTGAAAAATATACTCTGTACTTCGAACGAATAAATACAGTCTCTTTCGAAGGGCTTTTTGCAGTAAAACATTTTACCGAACTATTCCAATATACGCTTCGTCGTATTTTGCGGATTCGGGTATCAAAAAAATGATTTTATTGATTCAATGAGATTCATAATGGAGAGGGTCAATTACACAGTTGGGCACGTGACTAGACACGAGATCTCAATCGGTCAAGGCACTCTCGTTTGAAAATAAATCCCCGAATTTAACTCGGAGTCACGTAAGAGAATCGTACGAATTTACGAGCCGATCGTAACGACGTAGGGGTGTAGTTTTGCCAAACGGCATCGTACGAGTCGAAAATAAACACTCCAACAAGTAAGAGGACGAAGTTTTTTTCATGTGTGGGAATCAATAATAATACCGAGAGGCCACCAGAAAGTCGACGGTAATTAAGGGAGAAACCGCGGGCATGCACGCTTGTATCCCCGGGGATAAAGGAAGCGCGTACCGTATAGTCGGATGAAATCCCGGATCGCTCCCTTGCGCTCCCTCGAGAGAGAAAGAGAGAGCGAGGAGAGATTCGACAGACCCTTCGGTTAGAAACTCGGTGAATTTCAGTCATACCGCGACGACGCAGTGTGGAGAAAAGCTCACGCGTATATCGAGATGTATTACAGACGACAGGAAAAAGAATTGTACAGAAAGCGACCAACGGGGCTTTGCAGATCGTTGTCAGTGATACTCGTGGAAATTGAAATAGTACAGAGTTGTAATTCAGTTTTGTAAGATATTTAATCGACCGCTACTTGGAAAAGGGAAAAATCAGTCAGCCTTGATTTACGTCAAATATTCTAATTGAAATAAATAAAATTGATTGTTTAATTAATATTAACAATCAATCATGAATATAAAAATATTGTGCTACAAAATGTAATAAATAATATTGATCAACTTAAGTAATACATTTAATAATTAAATGTAAATATTTAATAATTTATTATTGATTTTTATACTATTAAATATTACCAAATATATATAATAACACAATGACATATGGACATCCATATGTTGATGTTATATTATTTATCTCGAAACTTTTGAAAAATTTAAGCGCGTTTTTTTTTATTGGCGAAAACTGAGGGTTATGATTTAGCACATACGTTGTGTAAAATAGACTTCGAACAGAAATCTTCGATTTTTTTTAGCTAAATGATCAAATTGCTATAATGTTTGCATACGCTACCAGTACCGACCGGGACGTCGATTTCTTACGATATCTTACGATGCCTTTTTTTTCTAAAACAATTTTTCGATTGACAGCAGAAGTTGATTTACGTACGCAGGTATTTACGTACAGTTCGTAACATCGATGGAATATAGTGGAGCAGTATATAGGCTGACCGTAGAACGGAAGAGGTAGGAGAATTCGTGCTCGCGATGGGTAATCAAGCATAATGCCTTCGCGAGCTGTGCAAACTGGCATAATGCGCATGTTTGCGCTTGTGTGTGTGTCTTCGTTTCACGCATATACATATAGGTATGGGTGACGTTAATGACGTCCCGAGAGAATAGCCCTCTACGAACATAATCCAGCGAGTCAGCCAACCAGCTCGTGACTGCCCGCTGCCCAAATACGAAAACATAACGTATCTCGTTCGTGAGTAGAACCGCCGCTGTACTTCTATTCTACAGCGTCAAAAACTTTGAAATGGTGTGAAACTCCGTAACCGGACACGGTTAGTAGAAAAAAAAATTGAAAACTCTTTCGGACAAACACGACATTTTTATTCTTTACGAAGGGAAAATGGAGATGGTGACAATTGTCCTTCTAAAGGGGTTTAATTTTGCCCCTAAATGTTCAACGGCCTTGGAAATGATTTTTAAAAGTTTATTACATTTTTTATTACTGACCGCGAAAGTGCGAAAAACATAATCAAGGTATTTAAATATCGCAAGCAAAGATAGGGCGGAATTTTTCAGTGATAAAAGCTCCAAGAGCCCACGAGAGGTGACCGATGGGGGGCACGTGACAAAGAATAAAATAAAAAAATAAGCGTGACCGCAGAGCCCAGAGACTCGAACAATGCGTTACCGCTCCCTTATCGTCATCGAGCAAATGTTGTTCTCGAAATCGCATATACGTTATTTCAAAGCGCAATAAATCATAAATTACCACTCATTATTATAATTACACGTGAGTGGTGCGCGGCCCAATGGCGTGCATGAATAGAGAAACGGGCGAAGAGGCGCGTTATCGGATAAGAGAGAATCGATTCATATACAGACCGCTGTCCCTGGTCGCTTACTCGCCATTATCGTATAAATGAATCGGACACGCGACAACGGTATCGCATCAGCATACGTGTGTAGCGTTTTTTTTTTTAATTAAAAAAAATACTCATTAAAGATTCACGTGTTACTTATAATGGTCTAATCAATTCAAATTGATTACTTATCAACTGATTATTATTGTTATGATTGATTTCTCATCAATTCGCATCGATTAACAAAATCGACTACGAGAGTTTCTAATGGACACGGCGAAGAATCTAATGGTAAAGGATTCTCATCAGAGAATCGCGTCTTTCGATGATAAATTTCTAATCAATATTAATTGAAGTGGTACATTAACGTTTTCGCAACGTCAGCCAACACGTATTATCAGTTAAGAAAACTATGCACAAGCGACAGTATAGCAAGGGTAACGCGTTAGTCAGCTCCGAGAGACGCCGTAAGTATCCCCAAGTTCTATATCGAAAGTCACAGAGGGATGTGTTCTCATTCCTTTTTCTCGATCGTCCTCGTTCCAGTGACTTTGCTCCATGCTGCTTCGCTCAGGCAGTTTCCAATCAACGGATGCGTGTACCTATTAAAACTGCTCTCGCTATTGTGCGTGGGTGTGCAGTGTGGATACGACTTCTGTTGCTGCTCGGTAGCTCTGACTTTACGAATGGGGTTCGTTTCTGGCATATGTAGTATTGTATGCGTTAGAGCATAGAGAGCCCGGGACAGAGGCAGCGGTGACACTGATGGTGCATTCAGGAGGGCAAAGTCGTGCCGCGTCACTTGTCACATCCTCTTGTGCTTCAAACTTCGTCTACGCAGCGCACGCGAAGTACCCGATCACTTCCACGTGTTTTTAGTCAAAAATGGATTGTCGAATGCAATATTTATTTTTTTACGTTTCACACTCCGAGGTGTCTATATTATTATTTTCTGGTACATCCATCGGCGATTATCAGGTGGCAAATTGACGATGCGAAAATTACAACTGGGGCGGTGAAGTTTTGGATAAATAGGTAGGTCGGTAGGTAGTCAGACAAGCGCCCGTGTACGATGAACAATAGAACTGCTGCCGTTGATTTTCTACAACACACCCGAGAAAGTTAAACGCCAAACCCAGCTATCTTCACGATCGCGCATCTGCCGCGATATTTTTCGGTGAATCACTCGGTTACGGCTGTGGCGCCCGGGCGAACACACGATGAGCCCTCCGCGCCCGAGCGATATTGCCTCCTCGCGCACGAACAAACCCCCATCATTCACGAACGTTATGGCTTCCGTAGTATCCGGCTGTTTGACGTTGGGATATATTATCTTACGCGCGATTCCGCTGAGCTGAGACTAGAAACAAACTCACCGTCGCCCTTGACTCAGGAGTTTTGAAAAAGGGTAATAAACGAGAGTTCGTTAGCCGCAAGTTTGCCGTTTCATTAGATTATCGGCCAACTTGAACGATAATCGGGCGAAACCGGTTTTGTAGAGTGCCGTTTGCGTAGACTTTACGCAATAACGCTGAACCTTTGCAGAAACGAAAAGGAACTACGAAAGTTTATTGGTATTAAATTTGAAAAAAAATTGCAAACGAATTTAGAAGTTATAAATATTTCATTCTTTTTCTCGCAGGGTGTTCCATATTTTTCAATACTACCGGTCGAAATTAAGTGGAGAAATATTGCTCCCATTATATTTCATCACTTTGACTGTAATTTTGCCAATAATCGATGTATTGGTTTAATTTTAGATTTATCAATTTAATGAAAAATGAATGAAGGAACTTCAGACTTGGTGAACGTCGATTTATTAAACTAAAATCAGATGGAGCTTCAGATGTAGGAACGGTTGATGAATTTAAAAACCGACGCTCGGTGAGAACTTAAAATGGATTTTTTGAGTCTCTATAATTTATGGTCTCAAGATATGCTTCGTCATGAATTTTTTTGCTTACGACTTCTTGGGGTGAGGAAACCAACAATTACAGACGATGCTGTCTGCTAGTAAACAATTTTTAAGTAAAGGAAATTGAAATAGTCTTTACGCTACAGTCAAGTCAATCGGATGCTAAAGCTTTAAAAATTCGTTATCCATATTTCAAAAGAAAAACTTGCGTGAATGGAATCGAAGAAAAAAAAATATGTCGTTATAATTCTTCGCTATAATTTGAATCACGATAGGTGAAGCCTCGACAATTCCCGTCATTCATATAAAAAAAGTTTCTTCAAGTTACAACTTACAGACAAATAAAGTTTGCAACAAGCAAAAGACAAATAAAATGCTTAGACAAATAAATATAATACTTCGGGTTCCTGTATTATTTCGATTTTTTCAAAAGCGTTTTTTTCTAGACAAATTCTCCTGAAAAATTTGCTTCGTATTCGAGTGATAGAATTTTCGAGTCGACGGTAAAAATGTAATACAACGGGGGGTGGAGAATATATAGCAGAAGACGAAGACGCGAATATTGCACAAACCCTTGGGAAAGCGAACCGCAATGCGCCATGGATATCACATGTACTATCGGTCGCACGAAGAACAGCATAAACTCCCACTCTCCTCTATACCGCTACGCGTATATATATAATACATACAAGTTTTGTTTGCCCTGCCTTTCACCAGAAGAAGTCTGTTTGATCTTATTATTTGACTCGTCGAAAATTTAAACACTCATACCCCACCGGACGCGCCTACGGGGCCTACGGTGCCTACGGGGGGCCGCCAGATATTATTTGTCATTTGTCTCTGCGTCCCGACGTCGGACCTGAGGGGGTATATGAAATATTAAATTGAACCTGCTATGGTCTCCTAGAAAGTATTCTTTCTATTCGCAAATCATGTTAGAATTTATCAACTTATCGGTAACGTCATACAAAAAATACTCTAAAAAAACTGGAAATTCTCCCAATATTCCGAAATTAATTTAATTTATTATAGTTAAAAAAAAAACCTATCGTAATTAATTCAAATAAAATTCGAGTCCTTATCGATATCTTCATAAAAAACCCTTCTAAACAACTGACCCGATGGCCGAATCTCCGTAATTATTATACACATTTTTTTTTTAATTTAAAAAAGTATAAAATGTAAAAAATTTGTTTTTAATGTTTTTTGTTTCTAGTAAAAAACGATCTGTCAGTAATGAATTTAAGTCAACTCGATTGGCCATTTAGTTCGCAAGCGTTCGATCGTCAAATAAGTAGAAGCGTTAACCGCAGGGGTTTAGGCCTTTTCGAAATGCAAGCAGATATCCTTGCTAACTCGGTAACGCGAGGTAAACCCGAAAAATAAACTGATTCGTTAAGGATGTTAGGGAGCCGCGATGTATGAGACCCGAGCAAACATTGACATTCTCGATAATACAGGGAGATGTGATCCTATGCGGCACACCAGTAAAGCTCACACGTGGTGGGTACTACTACGCCGAGAAACAAGACGTATACTTCGGGCATTCGTCGACTTCGTTGGCCATCTGGTACCTCGGACGGGATCGGCGCGTTATACAGTCGCTGGTTACGTTCACCGTAGGGGTTCACCGATCACCGTTCACTGCTCTCGCTGTTTCGAGTCTCTCCCTCTCACCACCAACCCGAGGGGTCCAAATTGAAATGAAAACAAGGGTGACTTCGGCTCCGGCTTCTCTCGTCTATCTCGTTCGCTTCACCATAGCCGAAGGACCCGTCACGATCCCTATCGTACGCATAGAGTCCACATATTATGGAAAGCATGCCAATGAGGGGCTATTAGGGGACGATATGTTTTTCCATTATAGAGATTTCCGGACACGCGAATTGTGTACACGAGAAACGAAGAGAGGAACTCAAACTCCAGGCATTGCCGAGGAGATTCGACGCGGGTACTTTTCGCCATTATCTTTTTTTTTTTCACTCATGAGATTATCGTATAGATGTTCTATAGAGCGACTGAGCTTGGACTTCGATATTACAAGAGCCGGAAGCCTAAGAAATTCTTTATTAATCACTGCGGCCAAATTTTAAGACCGTTCAATGGAGGATTCTGTTGGGTATCGGCGATGAAAAAAGAGAGGGATCTGTAGCGTCGGAACACCTGTTTCAACATATGAAATATTCACCTGTCAACGCGAATTTGTATTGTGTGATAAAGAAAATCGGGAAGGTCTTCATGTAAAATTAGTACATTGCGAAACAAGTGCGAAAAAAACCGAAGGCAAGTGTTGCAATCACACGAGTTAAGAATAGTATATTTTGCACCAAGGGCGGAAAGTTGAACATTCCTGACGAGTGTGTTTGGGGATGCCAGAGGTGGGTAAAGAGGGTCAGGGGCCCGAGGGCTTCCCCGGGCCTCTTTGCTCACCGAGGGCAGAGCCAAACACATGAGTTGGAATTTCAACTCCGCCCGCGGTGCAAATACGATTTTTTCACAGATGTGTAACGGAAAGTACGAACTTTCCGTGCGCATATGTGAAAAATATAATTTTTGTGGTGGAGCTATAAGCTATTATTGTTGGGTTGTTTCTGAAGTTTCAATACTCTTTAATCGAACCTAAAAATCCGAATTTTTTCAAAAGTTATCGAGTAAAGAACATCGCAGTGCTACAAACCATGTGTGACGGTCTAAAGCATTAAAAATACGTATGACGATTTACACTGTAAACAAAAAAATTGCTGAAAATGCAATGCCCCGATATTGGAAGTTTTAATGCATAAACTAGTACATTAAATTCAATGAACAATTATGATGAAAAATGAATATGTAGTATATTTCCCAAAACATGAAAAAAAGGTTCGCTAAGTACTTAAAAATCCTGTTGGCAAATATTATTAAAAAAAATGAACAAAATTTTATAGGCCAAGCGTAATAGAAAAAAAAGATTCTATATGACACAAACTATTGTTTTTTTTGCAAAAGAATTGCTTTAAAAAATTGGCCTTCCAATGCCAATGATTCAGTGTGACGCTTTCAAGAAAAAAAAACAATAGTTTTTGTCATATAAAATCCTTTTTTTTCTGTTACACTTAGGCTTTAAAATTTTGCTAATTTTTTTTTAATATCATTTGGCAACAGAATTTTTTAGTACGTGACGTACCGTATTTTTTGTTTTAATATTTTGAGAAATTTGACTTCTTTTTGAAAAACTAATATTTTTTGGCGAACCATTGTTATTGTAGCGACTCGAGTTTGACGGTCCCGACATCGAGTTACGAGACGAGCCCAGTCGCTTTTTTCTCTCACCCCGAAATTCTCAAATTGCCATTCAACGACATCGTTTTTTTGACAGTTTTGTAATTCGTCGCACGATTTGTTAAATGGCGTTTCGTCATTAGCGAGAGTCCTTCGCAAACTCGATGCCGGGGACATCAAAGTACTGGACGCTCTGCCGAGCGGATGATACTGCGAAGTTGAGAGACATCGAGAGACACGTATTGATGGTCCATCGGCAGTCGCTGGGTTTTCTATTGGTTGGGGAATTTTTCTTGTCTTCTCCTCTTTGACTTCCCAATTCCATATCATCGGTAATGTCTCGTCGATGTCTCGAGTAAAACTTCGACTAAAAGGATTACAATTGTCGAAATATGGCAAATGATAGACATGCTGCAAAACGAAAAATTAAAGAATTTGATTTCACACGAAAATTTTTTGTTTTCACGCAACGTAAAAAACTTTTTACTTTAAATTATTTACTTCAATTTTACTGTACGTACAGTAAACGTACAGAAGCAAAACGTAAAAGTAAAACGTACAGAAGCCGGTGAAATTCTATTAATCAAGGTTATGAAATATAATCGTAACAAAATGTTTTAGCATCTTCAATTTATCTGCCCAAAAGAATTAATAGTTTTGTGAAGTGTTTTTTCGAAAAATATATATGCTTAGTACGGAGTACTTGAATCAGTTTGCCCCTTCAGATTTGTTTCACCCGCGGGCTGTGCCGACGAAAACGCCTCGTGAGAAGAATTGTACCAGGCGACTCTTTATCGTTGAAGAAAAAAAACCACCGGTTCGTCCACCACCGATTCGCTACGGTTATGCTGACGGGTTTCCAGCCCCTATTTCCACTGAATGCACGACATTGACAATTCACTCCCGAATGTCGAGTAGGACGGCGTTAAAAGCATGGGCGGTTTCCTTCATCCCCGTTCATTCAATAGCCTCGATGCTTTAGTACCCATGTAATCTTTATTTCGAGACGAAAGGCTTCCCATTCGTATAACGTTAAATCAAAGCTGACCAACGCAATTGCAATCGTAATCGTCTATATTGCTATAGGTTTATCATGCATTTTACTTTATTTCGTAATTCCTGAATATTCTTCGACGCCTAACACGAAAATTCTTTTTTATCAATATTTTTAGCATGTGTAGCGGCTGTTGCGAATAAAAGTGCAAATAATATGTCATTGTTCACGCAATGAATGTATATTTTTTTGTACTATGCAAAACGTCCCTAAAGAAAGTTTACTTGAAAAATATATTC
Organism: Cryptus viduatorius; assembly: GCA_964006125.1. Classification (NCBI taxonomy): domain Eukaryota; kingdom Metazoa; phylum Arthropoda; class Insecta; order Hymenoptera; family Ichneumonidae; genus Cryptus; species Cryptus viduatorius. Next base: position 808,020 of record OZ023225.1, on the reverse strand, counting down.
CGCGCGATAAATGTCGCGAGGATGAATTGCTTGCGTATCGTTCACATGAGAGAACGAAGTTTGCGACACGGAATAGAAGAACGTATGTAATCAGTCTGCGACCAAAGGTGGTAACTCTGCAATCGAACAAGCGGTTTTACGAAATCCAACGTGAAATTTGTGGCCTGCCGCAGCGTTTCTCACGCCATATGAAATATCGAATGGAGGATAGATAGAACGAGCGAGAGAAGCGAATAAGACAAATGACCGAGTGCCCGAATAGTTTCCATGTCGGCCGAGATATCACAAAGGCCGGAGTGCAAAAGTTACGAAAGAACGAGAGAGAAGGAATCCAGAGAAAAGGTATGGGGTGACCCGGGGTTATGATCTTAATGGAATTTCTCTTCTACTTCAACGGGGAACGCAAAAGTTATTGGGTTCCGTGGCTTCGTTAGCGGCGTAACCATAAAAATAAAAGCTAAAGGGCGGTTAAACGAACGAACCGCGGACCTGGCTATCTCTATTAACAATCCATATCCATTATTCGATGTCCGAGATTCGTTCGAGCAGAAATAAATAGAAATAGCATGTAAAAAATCAAACCTCTCCTACAGAAGGGAAGTTAAAGATGAAAAATTGTGGGCGAGACGGCCGGTTGACGAGGCGTGTGGATTTTGGTGCCTGTGGTACTTGCCGTTAGGTGAAAGATTGGGGAAACAGTGGAATGAACAATCCACTCATCAGTGGTCGCGTGTCGAGTCACGTGTCGTATAAGCGGGCGAGGACAACTGGTGCTCGAAAAGCCTATGGGGTCTCGGATACGACACACACGGCTTGCACCATGTGCTGCCGTGTGTTACAAAACTTTGAAGCAGCAAAGCGCATGCAGCCAAACGACCGCTGACTCGTGCCACACAAGCGTGCGGCCCAGCAGGTCGCGTGCTCTCGAGATCTCGCTGAGTCCAAATTTTGTTTCACTATCCATCGATCCCGGACGAGTATTATATGCGTGTAAAACATTACTTTTTGATGGAGGAGGCAACAGCAGCAGGATGATGAATGTACAATAGGAAACCTGATGTTTCGACTTGCGCGAAAGGTTCTGTAAAAGTAATGATGGACCAACGAGATGTAAGGCTTCTGCGAAGTCTTTTAGAGTGATGACTCGGGATAAATGCTTTGAATAATAATAATACGCGACTGATCCTCCACTGGTACTTTGGATCAGTTTGAAATGATAAGGAGGACAAATTACCCGCATCGTTGGGTACTCGAACAGTCAAGTATCTGACGGTAGGAATAGTCGTTGACGACGTTTAAAGGGCCTGAAAGGCAAATGTTACAAGTCTCTACTACAGTTTGAACGGATCTATTGTTGAATTTAAAGCATGTAGGACCAACTGTCAACTTTATGAACTTAGCTCGACTAGTCCAACTATACGCGAGTTAACTGCTTTACATACTTCTTATTTTGTGCTAAAAATGCCCGGGGATTTTGGGCACATGAAATGCGAAATGCCTTCAAAAAGTGTCAAGGCTCTTTCCAAAAAAAAATAAAACATGTAAAAAATTTTCGAAAAGTGTGACGTTCCTTTAGAAGGCTTGTGTCTTCGGCTTGTGGCCGTTAACTACTTAAAAAAATATGTTTTTAAAAAATTTTATTACCAAAATCCATTATGAAATGTCCATTCAATTTTTAAGAAAACTATTAACAACGCACTCGCTTCGCTAGTGCTCTTTCACGTTATTTAAAAAAAAAATTATTAACGTGACAGTCTGCTGACCACCATACCATTGCGTTTAGGTTATGTTCCGTTCGAGTTTACTTGGTCCTATCAAAGTAACGTCAAAATCTCCATTATTGCCTACGAAAATGCCATCCCGATTATTGGCTACGAAAATTGTTTTCACGATTTCGATAAAACATAGATATATAACGCAATGTCTTTTTTCTCAACGGATTTCACTGCTGAGACAATGTCTTTACGAAAGAACTTTTAATTCAGATACATCTTTCGTGATTATACGCAGTTGTGCTAACTACTTTTTATTCTTCGATTATGGAAATTCGCGCGCCCAAAAATATTAATTTTTTATTGTCCAATACTGCTGGTTCCATCGATTTGAAAATCATCCTGCGAGATCTAATGAAAAACGGGTTAAAACTTTCGAAGAGATAAAGTTAAAGGAATTCTTGTCTCAATCAAGAAGTACTTAATCCCCAATTTGCAAAGCTTCTCATCTCCGGACAACGATGTTCAGTGCGTATGGATCGTGTCGGCTGGCTACAGTATGAGCGTTGATTGCCGGTTGTATAGCTGAGAGCCTAAACTGCTATACGACAGAGTATCAGCTATATTCAAGTATACATACTGATTAACCAAGTGTTTACATATATACATACGTACATAGTGTAATATACATATATATATATATATATATATATATATACACGCGCAAAGCTATAATGATTATGTAATGCAAACACTAAAGACACTCGAAATGGGCGGTTCAGTCACGTGGCATCAAAGTGAACATCGGGTTTCCACGGTGAACCACGGATACGCCTCTGCTTTGCTTGTCCAAACCCCGACAAAACGAGATCCGATGAAGCTTGGAAACTAGTAGAGCATAAAAGAGCCCAAAAGGAAGACTGTTTATCCCCCGGTATTCTAAGCGAAGGTACAGTTTCCCACGCGGTGTATTCCAACTCTATCAACTAGCTTTACTAAACTGTTCAACAAAACTTGCACGTTTCCTTCGTCAACGTTTCCGATTACGCGACCCTCTCCCGCAACCGTAATACGAAACCTATGTTACTTTTTGTATATATATATTTTTCTACTCTTGTATCGATTGTGTCACGAGAGTTTGAGGTCGAGTGGAACGACGATATTTCGATATCGGACGGGAGCTTAATAACAACTTTTAAACATCGATGGACTTTCCTCGAGGTCAGGCGAAGATCTTGCAAGTAGATTCGATTATTTGTCGAAGTCTTCGTGGGCGAGGGAAGGAATTTCACGATTCGTGCTCTGTTTGCGGCGCTCGTTTGCGGTCTTCCCGGAGTCAGGGCCAATGATTACATCAATTTTTTTTCACATGCAATAAACTTTAGTCACGAAACGAGCGGCGGCGCGAGGTTGACTGATCGTTTTATCGGAGTGCGGCTTTTGACCGATCTCGCTCACCCTGAACTCGCAGTTCGAACGACTGCGAAGACTTTGGCAACGTTCTCTCGAATCGTCGCGTCTATCGACGGCAATATTCTTTTTTTAGATATCGTTCTATCGATGATTCATAGATTTACTAGACTCGAAGCGATTATCGATGTCTAAATAAACCGATTTTAATTCGTATTTTTTTTTTCAATGTTTGCATTCGACGAGACAAAATATTGAGTATTTTTTTACGTTCGCACGAATATCCATGGCTTTGTAGACGAGAGGAAAATATAACGTAAAAAAATTAAAAAGGAAAAAACTGCTCATCGATCAAAAGCTTACGGGAGTCTCGAGCGGGCTAAGGAGATCATGAGGCAAACTTTCGCTTCTCTTGAACCTTCACACGGTAGGAAAAAAAAAGTATACATATAGTAACGATAATACGATAATGGCCGAGGGCGAGTGGTGCGTGTAGGGAGTGGACTTTTCTCCCTCTCTTGTTATTCGATACACATAGAGAGAGAGACAATAGCGGCGCGACGAGCTGGGAATGCTTTGGTCGCGTGCCCCAACATCCCTTCTCCCTTTCCGTGTCGCACTTTGTACCGCATACTTGTGGCCAACAGGTATAATTCACTGGAGCGCGTAAGAGAAATCCGCAAAGAACCAACAGATCATTCATAAGCGTTGTTGAAATAAAACTTATAATGAGAACAAAAATGTTAATTATGTAAAACATATATAATATTATAACATTCAATAATATGTTATTATTAATAATAATCAACATGACATTAAAAGTTAACATTATACGAAACATAAAGGAGAATCAAGTAATGAATTACCGAAGAAAAATGACCATTTGTGGAAATAATTAATTAATCGAATAATTTAAAAAAAAAATTCAGCCTCAAAATTCTACTCTCCAATTTTTTTTATTTCTGTTTCGATATTAAAAAAAAATGACGGACCGTTTCAGCAAAGATGAAATATGAACATTTTACTCTCAGACGATGGGTCCTAACGAGGAGAACGGAGGATGGACGTTTCCCTTAAAGTTGAATTAACCGGTTATGAAATCGGCTTTCTTTCTCGTGCCTTCGTTATTCGCGTCCCACGCTGGATTACCATAATAGCGTGTAAAATCGCTGTTTCGACGTTTTAGTTTGGCACAAACGCATCCGCTCTACCGCACCCAAACGCCGGTAAAGCTTTTATAGTCCATATATGTTCTAAGCGAGACAGTAGAGCAATATCGTATCGATTGCGGGTACAAGGATGACGAAGACCGCGGGAACATCAGGCCGCTTCCCCCCCTCTTTTCCCCGGAACGTCGCTATACACAGGCCAGGCCCACCGAACACATTACATGATTAAACCAGGCCAACGAGCCGGGGCTGTACACGAACGGTCGAGCAAGCCGCGTGATGTGTACGGCCTTGCAGCACTTACCTTATTAAAATATCCGAGCTGCTTGACAAGTCCGAGCCAACATCCCCATCGTCGTCGACGGGGTAATGCCGGCTACAAGACTATCCCCGCGGTTTTTTTTTATCGCTTCCCTTACCGGCAATCCCTCTGGCTCTACATTTTTCGAAGCCACCTTCGACTAATGCGAAGGGAGTAAGCTATTCCTACCTAGCGGAGAAATCACCATGGCTCGACGATGTAATAGTACCTTAAATTGCTGCATATACGTGAGGGGGCGTCAAACTGAACACTATAAAAAATTGGAAAAAATTCATGAGGGATATAGCCGCTTCACTTTCGTTATTTCTTTTCTTTGTATGCAAGCTGAGACAAGATTTTTGTTCTGCGTAACAAAAATCGAGAGATTTTTTTTCGATAGACATATCGCCCAAAAACTTTTTTATAATCAACCGTCTTGCCCCATTTTTCGGATAAGCTTGATTTCTGTTTGGCAGAAAAGTCACTGTGGCTCGATGATACGGTAAATTCATTTATGAACATACAGGAGGGTTAATAAACCGGACCACTATGGAAAATTGGATCAATTTTTTAAAGAATTACCCGCTTTATTTATTTTTTTACCCTTTACCAAGAGCCGTGCAATTTTTTTAAAGTCGAGTTTTTGCTTTGTAAAGAGAAACAGATTTTTTTAAAGATACACACAGGTCTCGCGCAAAATTTCTTTTATTAAGACTCATTTTATCCCATTTTCATCTCAATGTTTTGTTTCTACCTAACAGAAAAATTGCCGTAACTCGACTATGTAATAATTGTTTGAATTGATGTACGTACGCGAGGGGAATTAAAATGGACCGGTAAAAAAATTGTCAAAATTTATCAAGATGTATACGCGTTTTATTTTATTTTTTCTCTTTACTTTGACCATTAATAAAGCGATGAGATATTTTTGTAAAGCTGAGATAATTAAGTTGGTTAAAACAAAACGAGATTTCTTCTTATTTGGAGAAATATTGCTTGAGATATTTACAAAAATCCGTTTTGCCCCGTTCTTTTATGTAAACTAAAATCGTGTATGTAGTACGTTTTACCCAACTTGTCGATAACGATTTACAGTACTTGCCGATTTACTCTCATAAATCGGCTCGTCAATCAGCCGCGATCGTAAAATTTGTGCTCGTTGAGCTCGAATTTCATCGCAATCATTTAACGTGCATTGATACGGCTGCGATCATGTCAATGGCATTGACTGCACCGCGTTTTTTCATTTATTTATTTATTTTTTTATTAGAACGAACTCTACGCGACAATTATCTATTGAACAGAGGTATAAATTGTACCTGCATATCTTCTTAATGGTCGCGTTGCGAAACAGTAGTACTGAGAACTTTATTTAGTGGTCTTAAAATACTATTTATGAACGATTAAACGCGCGTTTTCGAAAGAGGTACACAGCGAAGTAACGAACAAGGTGAGACGCGGAGTAACGGTGAGTGGGTCGAGAATCGAGAATTCCAATAGAGATTTCCGGGGTAGCGGCGCTATTACGAGGCATTATTCAGGATTTTACGTCTTCTCATCCCTTCCCACGTTCGTTTCAGTAAATATTCATTCGATAATTCGCGACTCCAAGGTGTAGTTTATTAATTCGATTAGAAGACTCGACTATCACGTCTACCATTCTCGTGTGCATAATTAAGGATCTTCTCGACCTTGCTCCACTCACCGAGATTGAAACGATGAATAAGTCACGGGAGTTCTTCGACGCCAACGCTACGCGCGCGCTTTTCTCGTAGTACACATATGCTCTCTATAGATGCATCGAATTATTCAAAAAAATTGCAAGTGTCACTAACCTTGCCGACTGCAATTTTGATCATTTCATTCGTTCATAGATGATGCTGTATTTTCGTTAAAAAAAATATTCGATTAAAAAAAAACTGTTTTCAAAATTGTTCCGAAACGATTCTAAAAGAATGGCATTTAGAAAAAAAAGATGCGTATAAAAATAAAAAACTCCCGACTAAAAAAAAACAGAGTAATAAATTAACTGTATTAAATTCGCACTCTCAACGACGAAAAAATCTCCCGACAATGATATCTGAACAGTAATTATAATTTTTGTTAAATTATTTTTATTTCGTCTTTTTTAGAATAAGAATCGCACCAAACGCGACAATTTCGTCATGTGAGATCGGTTAAAGTTGTATCCTTCTTTCGCGAAATTAATGAAAAAACAATGGCGGTATATATCGACGAAATTTCGATATATTATCGAAACGCATTATTTTAATCGTTTTATCTCTGTCGATTCACACTTAATCATAATAAAATCGAAAAAATATAAAGATCGGTGTATAAAGTGGTGATGTACCAAATTTTGTTAAGACATTTTTAGTAATTTCGAAGAACATCGGATACCAAAAAAACCGCATATAATCACATGTTCACAGTGAAAGGCAGAGCTCCCGTCTTTAGCCCGGCGGGCAGATAGGAGTTCAAAATAACCGGACGTTTGTGTATATGTGTGTGTGTGTGCGCGCGCCTAGAAAATTTGAAACCGTTGTTACTTGAAAACGCTTTGAGCAATGAAATTGAAGTTTATCGCTTCTATCGCGAGGTCAATACTCATTGTTACTTTGCATTTCTGTTTTTTGACGGGTTATTTAATATTATAAAAACTGTTAATTGGTATGATAACTCTTGAAATTTATCAAACCTTTGTCTTTTTTTGTAATTTTATTTTTTTATTGGGTTAAAAAGGTTTTCACAGGTACCCATTTTTGACTAATGATTTCTATCAAATTTGCTGAGAATCGATTAAGCGATGCAATTTTTTATGGTATATTGTTTTTTTTAAATTAAAACACATTGCTATACACCTGAATCAACGTAATTGGGGACTATCGAGTTAATAGTTTTAATAGGGTCAAAGTCCAAGAACTACAGGAAATATCGACAAAGTTTGCCTGCATCAAAGTCGAAAGATGTAAACTTCTAAAAATTAAGGATGCGTTGGGCTGCTAACCCGATGTTGTATCGTTTATTAAGGAGGCATTATTTATTATTTATCCTAAATTCCCGTGAAATATATGCGGTCATTATTATTTTTGTATGTTTGGAAAAACAAATTTATTTTGGTAATAATTTCTAAATCTATGATTATTCCTGCATTGCAGTTTTTCGCCGTCATATCAACGCTTGGAATGTATCATCAAATAGAGAATCAAATTAAATTTGCCGGCCACTTCTTCATTTTTTATCTTCATCCTTTAAAAACCTTTTTCTATAACGCGATGCATATAATTGATGAAATGACTTTCTCATGCAGGGCGTTTCTGAACGAAAAAAAAATTAAGTTCCACCGTGGAAATTTGCATATTTAGAAAAAAATTCTTTTTATACCTCGTGACGAAAAAAATTGTTTTGCCAAAGTACCGAAATACTCAGCTCGCGATGTTTGTATAGGAAAAGTATTACGAGCGCGCGTGGTGATAGCACCGATAAATTCGATGTATCCTTATCAAATATCATATGTAATCGTGAAAGACACGAGAGGAGTGTCTGGGCTCGTATTCGGAATTTCCAAATGAATTCATTTGTGTGTATTGTGCGTTATCGAAGCGATACGGGCGGCGAGGGGGGCAGGGGGGGGGGGGGGGTGAGAAGAGTCGAGAAAGGTTGATCCAATGTTACTATAGAACAAGCACTCGAGTCGAAACAAACGAATCGGAGGTTTAGGATAACATCTGTATATCTGTTGGGATCATTGCGACTGGCCTACATACGGAGCGTCAATAAACTCGGCATTGATTTCAATCGTCGCATAAAAAAAAAAAGGATTTACTTTCACCTGATACAGAAATTAACGAACGCGCAAAGATATACATTTGCAAAGCAACTAAACTAACCTTCGAGATTTTTGTTTCTCGCAAGAAGCGCCAGTAGAACGTCGGGATTCGGTGGACCGTCGGCGAGATCGCTGGGATCGTGATGATGATGACTTGGCGGCAAATTTCCTGAACCACCGAGGCCGGCAATGCTCGCCGGATGTCCTCTCGTCGGCACGAGAAGCGAGCCAGCCTCGCCGGTACCGCTGCTACCACCCGAACTTCCGGTACCACTTGCCGCTGCCGCCGCCGCCGCCGCTGCAGCCGCCGCGAGATGCAAAGAATTGAGTCCCGTTGGCCCGTTCGGTGGTACGGAATGCACAGCGGCGGACATGGATAAATCGACACCGCCGAGTAATACAGGACGACATCCACCACCGCCGGACGACACCGCCGGGAGGATTCCACCGCCTCCCGGCAGTGGAGCGTACGGCAAATACAGCTCCAGTATAACGGTTACTCTCTTTTTGTGGGTTTAGTTTTTTTTAACTCTATTTATTCTATGTTTCTATTATTTTTTCAAATGAACCTCCACGAATTATAGAAAAAAAAACAACTAAAAACCGCTCACGATTCACACCCGTAATTTTGAAACACGGCGCACCGAACGACGTAACGATCTCGTAGTTTTAATCACATTCGACGGCTACGAAATTTTCGTAAATTTACTTTTTGGTATTTATAGGTGTAAGTTGCTTGTAAATACTACAAACACTCGAAGTTCCGCGCGCGCGTGAAGTATCTCACTATCGCCTTCACTTTCGGTTCATTGGGGATTTTTTTTGCTCGTCACTCTTAGTTTCTTTTGCCTTTGTCGGGTTTTTATACATATATTTTTTTCTTTCACGGAGCTTTGTGAAGCTTATTCATTGTCCTCTCAACGCGCGAAAACTACCCGAAACGGTTGCACCGGCAAGCACCGAGGTAAAGATGAAAGGTATCGAAGCGCTTTTGTCGTTGAATATCGTTAAGGTTCGCCAATGCCGAACAACGGACTGCCGATACGTTTTTTTTCGTTGTCGGTGGCTCGTGATACTTGAAATAACGCCGGAATACGTGAGAACGAGTTTCACGCGACGAGCTCAGCCCAACTACGGATTTCACGATCGACAGCATAACTCAAATTGTGTGTTTTTTTTTCAACTCGCGCACTTTCCGTACTTCTTCGACGACGCTGATATCCAAGCCATTGGATATTTTGCCATTGTTGGTTTTATTTTTACAATTTTTTTTTCTCAATGAATAACATCGTTGAATTATGATGTTCGTGAACAATTTTGTTGTTTTTTTTCTGCCTCTCGGTAGCTCTCGTAACGAGTGAGAGAGCTCAAGCGTGTATCGCGAGAACTCGAGTGTCGAACGACTTGGCGCGCGTTTTGGTGCTTATCAGAGACTTCTTGCTCGCCGTCGTTGGCTTTATCTCGACCATAACCTTGGCTATGTGTCGCGAACGAAAAAAAAAAGCCGGTCTAAGCAGAGCGCAAACCGGCTTATTCGACGAAGAGATGATCTCTCGCGAGAGTCCAGCTGTGGGATGTGATCGACGATGACCCTCAATTCTTGGATGGCCCCGAGGACCTTGTAACGATATTGTTTCACACTTCTCGTTTTCTTCGATCGACTCGGGCTATTTTATTTTCAAAACTCTCATTGCCTTATCTCATCGAAAAAAAATTATCAGAATATATATATATGTGTGTTTTTTCAAAGATGCCGACTGTGCGCGCGTCTTTGCAACGTTACGTCGACGAGAAACGAGCGAAGTTTGGACGATATCACCGACGACACAACTCAGACTCGAGACGAGCCGAAAGCGAAGGATCGAAAAATCGAAATCCTTCCGAACCGTCAAGGAGGCCTTGTTTTCATCGAACCAGCCGGTCCCCCGACATCCGATTCCCGGCCGTTCGCAGATCGATGAAGTTTTTTACACGCGTGACAATGTAAATTCGTTCCAACGACCGCGAGTCCTGGACCAATGTAAATCCCTCGAACCCCAGCGGTCGGGGGACATAGGGGCGCAAGGAAAAAGTTTCACCGTCCCCGAAGGAGAGATCTCCGTCGTCGTATCACGCTCCCGCCAGCGTCAGCATAATCGCCGGACCGGTAGAGGGTGAGGGAGAGAGGAGAACTCTTTCTCCACTTCGGGAACGCGACTCTCGAACTTTTCGTCAACGTTTTATAGCACCGGGCGGCAATTCCTTTTGAGGATCGGTACGATACACACACGCGTAATAACGCCACGCACACCGGTGTCCTTTCGATCATCCAAGACTCGCCAGAATGGCGTTTCGGGATACCGTCGAACGAGTCAAGGCTCTCCCTTGCCGCGCGTAAGAAACTCTCGGAGACGCGCGAATTCCTCGCTGAGCATCATCGAAAACGCGGCAGGAACACCCGTTTGCTCGGCGCGCGAGAGAGATTTCGCGGCCGCTTGTATTCTTCTCTAGCTTCTGCACAATCGACAATATCTTATTTCTTCATTCCTTTCTCTATATCTTCTTTGCGAATTCGAGGAACAATTTTTATTTTATTAATAACGATTATTTATAATCCCAAATAAGTTGACATTGCATACTGATGTCTGTGTCTTTATTAAGTATCTTTACAAAACACTATAGTTTCGGTAGGTTTGTTGTTGTTATTATTTATTTTTTGTTATTTTTTTTTATGTTGAATTACCGCGACGATAAAAAAAAATGCACGGAATAGTAGGTGCGCGCGATTTCATTAGAGGAAATAACACCGCGTACGACTATGGATCTGCGGGCTTGCTTCTCGGCTATGGTACTCTCCGGCTCGGATCCGGAAGCAACGAGAGAGCAGGTCGGGATGGCTCACGGTAGTATTACGACTATGCCGCGTGAGCGAGATGCGGATAGGGAATATATAGATAGAGAGAAAATAACTGAACGGGAGGTGCGTTTTTCGTTGGCGTGGGTGGACGATCGGTGAGGGGGAGGGGGAGAAAGAGGAAGAGGAGAGAAGAAGGAGGATCGGTTGGTAGCCGCGAGTTTCCCCGCGAGCGACGAGATCTTCCATGGAACGAGGGAGAAACTGTATGGGTTTTAGAGCGACGAAGAGTCAGAGGGGAATGAGGGATAGACCGGGGTGTGCCCCCTCCCCCCTCTCCCCACTACCACTACCACTGCACCCTCCTCAGTTTGCTTCGGTTGTCTGCAACCAACCCGAACACTTCGGCCTCTATTGGTGTAACAGCGCGAGTTCGGAATACATCGACAAGACCGATGTACGGGCGCGCGGTATTCCGCAACGTAACGGGGGATGTCGATGGTGGGGATTGCGGGGGTTGTTAGATAGCGGACACGCCTGCGCCAAACTATCGGGTGTGTAACCACCACCACACCCCACCTCCTCGCGAATTTACCCCTCGATCGGCTTTCTCCGTACGCGGGAGTATTTCATATACGTTCTTCTTTTTCGATTGTAAAAGATAAGAGGAATAAAGGCATCTTTATTAATGATGGACGAGGAGACCCGAGATCAGGGGATAGAGGCTTTTTTTGCAAAGCTGCAAGACTGTTTGGAAAAAAAAATTGTATTCGACCAATTAAATCGCTGGTCAATTATTATTTATTTATTTTTATCAGGAGTTTTTTATTACAAAAAAATATTATTAAATTTAGTCAAAAATTATTGCAGGCGGTTGTTTTCTTATTTGGCAATATTATAAATAAGCAATGGACGGGTAAACCAATACAGAGCATAATTATGGCCAGTAATGGTGCCATATTTTTTCTGTGTGACGCGAGTTTTCATAAAGAATATTGAGCGAAGGAGTCACGTTTGTGGCGAATTCGAAATAAGTGGGGAACGATACAATGCACAGAGTTCAAAAATGTATTGTTGAAAATCTTCATAGACAATGTTTTTTTTTATAAATACTTCAGATTTTTGATATTTTAAAACCATCTTCGTGTTCGATGAAATGCTGGACCAAGAAACTTGAAAGAATTTTACCATCGCTATTTTTTGGTTCGTCACAGATTAATAAAAAAATGAAAAAACAAAAAAAAATCACAAAGCTCGGGCACCCAATACAATTGTTTGCAATAGTTTTTGGTTACGAATAAAAGGTTCCCAAAAAACATTTCAATTTTATATATTTCGATGTACTTTATCCCTGCTGAATATGAATTCGGCTTTTGTTGATTTCTAAACTCAAGATGAATATTAAAAATCACACAAAAAAATAACGGAATAATAAAAAAAACATTTTATTGAATTCGAATAAATCAACAAAAACCCTGAAGCACTCTTTTATGAGTGTTCTTAATAATTAAGTTTCTGTTATTTTACATTTAATTGTATGGCTATATATGATACTTATTACGCCCAAAAGCGCAGCTGTTACTATTGACAGGAAATGATCATCGTTTCTGGTTAACAATATAAAATAAACGAAAATAAATTAACGAACACGCGGCTATTCAGCGATCATAATGTGATCGACGATCAAGCCTCAGCGAATCTCAATGATGGCGGCCACGGGGGTGGTTGACGCCCCCGTCGTGGTTTCCACCCGAGCGATTCGTTTCTAGTAACCGCGCGGTCAACGTTTTCGTAAACCCGCGAGAATTCGTATATCCATAGTTTTCCTCGACTGCCAAAATTAAATGTACCTCGCGTTTTAATTTGTTTGCCTCGAACGCAGAAAATCGGGAAAATCGAAAAGTTGCATATTGATTCTTCGTTAATTCCCATTGCTCTCAAATCTGCTACTATGATGCAGGTGCGTCTGCAACATGTTGGTTTCCTCATAAAAAAAGCTTAAAAGGACAAGTTTTTTTTTATCAAGGATCCATTTGTATGAATCTCAATCTATCGGAATGTAGGTCGATATGAAGCTATAAATTATTTATTTATATAATTGAGTACATATGTGTGCTCTACATACAAAGTATAGACAATCTTTATGTATGTAGTAAATATATGTAAAGATTATATAGCGAAAAGCAGCGGAAAATGTCATATAGAAACAGAAATAATTGCGATACAATTGTTAAGAAATAAAAAACAAATCACATTAAATCGTATTTTTTTTTATGATTTCTCAAATGTTTTCACATTTTTAGTAAAATTTTGCATAACTCTTTTTCTCAGCAAATTTCGATGATTTCTCTATACCGAAGCCAAACGTTGTAAACTTGTCGAGAACCAGAAAATAGAATAGTAATAGTACAAAATACACGCGATAGGGATATTAGAGTTCTATCGTACACCAACGAACAGTCGTCACCAATGTTTGCCAATGGTTCTTGCATTTCTGGCAATTCTCAAGCGCACAGTCCCCCCTTCGGTATAGTATTAGCGCATAGAAGGAGCGTCTAGATGAAGTGGGAAGTGCGCGAGGCGTTGCGCTACCAGTGCGTTGCACTCAACGAAATTAAAGCACCATTGGAGTTGGAGGGTTTTTTGTGAAATTCGCGTTGTCGCGTATCTCTCCCTTTCTCCTCCGACTATTATTATGACGCGGCTATGTATCTGCAATAACTTCTGTTGCGTACCCATAGACGCGGCAATACTTCCAAGCCCTTTTTATTGAGTCTCTCTTAGGCGAAAATGCGTAAGAAAAGCATCGCCGCTTGTACGGTACCGTACATTCGTCGTTCTCGCGACTGATGGCTGACGAAGGAGGGCGAAGAGGCAGAAGAATAATGAGCGAGTGCGGAGAAGTGAAGCCAAGCAGTTCGAAGATGTTTGCTCGAAAAGATGCGCAAAGAAGTAGGATACCACGAGGGGAGAAGGAGGGAGAAAAAAAAAGGAATGCGGATGGCATTGATAGCGCTCGTCGCGATAGGGTGAGAGAGGAGAGAGCGCCAGAGTCAGGACCAAGGGTGAGAGAGGAGCAGCAGGTCTGCTTGCTCGATATCGAACGAGGGACTCGCCGCTGAGAGGCGGAGTCAGCCCCAGTTGCTATGGGAACATGACACTCTCTTTCCCCGACTCGTGTGCGGTGCTTTACGGAGCTTTTCCCAGCGCGCGAGTGAGACCGCCGGGCCGAGCTTTCTCACCGTAACTTTGTCCCCTAAACGTACAGCAGATTCGTAAAAAAGAAGCGAAGAAAAGTAGATAACAGTAAAAAAAATGATACGCCGTATCATCCATCGTTGCTTTTATATTTTTAAATTATGCTTCATATTTAATTGTTCGATTTTTCTTGCTGCATATTAAAAAAAAAATTGGATTGAATAGTCTCGATCGGTGCTCGGTAATCAAATTTAAAATTGAAAAAAAAAAATTTAACCGTACAAAGATTTTTAATATTTTTTCAACCAATTTTTTTTTCGCGTTATAACAAACGATTTATTGAATAATTTCATTTGATATCTGTAACGAACATTTTTTTCATTATATTAAAAAATGATAAACATTTTGCTTCGAAACGTCGACAATCACATTTAGAAAAAATGTCCGTCCATATGTGTGTGCGCGCGCAACCTTTGACCTCATAACTTAAAAACGGTTTGAGATATGAAGCTGAAATTTATACCACATGTCGGGGGGTCAAGTCCCCTTCTTTGGTCCGATTTTTATAAAAATTGACCATCGCGATCAGTTTTTACGCCATTTTGAATTTTTCGAAAAATCGGTGGTTGCGCTTTAACTGCCATATTTTTTGAGATATCTGGTTATAAACTACCCGCATAGCACTGATAAAGTACCAACGGATATTTTGAAAATTGAACGTCATACGTTGAAAAATGAACCATTGAAATAACGTATCACGAAACGAAATTTCTTTTCTTCGAAATACGTTTCTTAAAAATAAAAGCGGGTAAACTATAATAAAAGAAAGAAAGAAAGCTCCCAACGTTGGCAGCTTTTTTATAGTTTTCAACGATTCAAACTCTCAATCGGTATGAGTAAAATAAACTAAAAAGCAATTTCTCAGATAATAAATATGATCATAGTCGTGTGAGTACATGGTGAGTATGTTGGTGAGTAATTAAAAAGAAATCGAAATAAAATTCACAGTTTTGAGTTGTTTTTATAGTTTCGAGCGGATTTTTTTTTTTCGACTTGTATCATAGTTTAAAAAAAAACGCAGTTTCGGTCCGTGTGTTTCAGGCGCGATGCCGGAATCAACACACAGAGAGGAAGAGGAGAAAGAGAATAGAGTGACATATGCAGAATGTAGCCCACCTCCATATTTCACAGCGAGTTATATTCGCGAGAATTTACGACCTACGTTCCTGACTTTTCTCCCTTGTGAAAAGCTTCGCGCTTTTCATTCTTTATTTTGCACATGGCTCACACATGGTAGTCTGGGATATGCAGGCGAAGACTCGCCGCTTGTTACACACATATATAACGGTTTGTATTTCCCTGTCCACCGGCGTGCCCTTTCACCCTCAATTTCTTTTTGTTTACTACTTTTACCGTTTTTTGTTACCACTTTTTTGGTTTCTACATACCGAACGAGAATCGCGTATTAGGATGTAAGTTGAATTACGATAAACAAATATGGCGTTCAATGTGACTTCCTTTTTAGTGCGAATTATCTAATCAGAAGCGAAAAATAGTCGTACGAACAGCATCGGTAGTCTAATCGGTAAACTACTCAAAGATAAAATAGCAGATTTCGCTTGCGAACGGTCCTAAAAAATTCACCGAAAAGTTTTGCCTCCTCTCTTGGAAGCGAAGATAAAAGAAAAAACAAATAATGATTCGCCACAATCCGGTGTCTTACTTCTCGTTTTTTTTACGATTCTGTAACTGATACACGTCAAAAAGCATTTCTCGAATAGCCAAAACTTACTGGGAATGGCCGAGTACGGTGCACGTGATATCACGAATAATTTAACGTCTAAACGTGATAGTCCAAGCACGCGAGTAGTACGGCACGAGAATCGGGTCAAACTGCGAACACCAGACGGTGATCTAAGTGAGAGATCGAGGGATACCAAACATGTGTAATGTGAAAATATAGAATTTTTATTATTTTCTTTTTTTTTTACAATTTTTCAACCATATGGTTGAAAAGAACTTTATGATGGATCTTTAAAAAATAAAAACATCATGCAACATGTTTTTTGTTACGTCACGTAAATTCAATTCAAGTTTCAAAACAATGATATTGAAAAGCATATAAAAAATTTGAAGTTGCGGAAATTGTTTTTTTTTAGTTCTGCAAAACGGTCTGCAAATAAAAGTTCGTGCGAATGAAAAACGTGATAGAGAGGAACGTTAATGAAAACCGCGCAAACGCGCTTGTTTAATGAGATATCAGAAGTGTAATATTGCCGCAGATGAGTGGGATCCTGCGGCACTGCTGACTGGCCCCGTACAACGTTCAAAACCTGGCAAAACCTTATTCACCCTCGTTTCTCGCTCGTCGCTCTCCCTTCCCCTCGCCGGTACTCTCTGCCAACTTTTAAAAGCACCGCTGGCAGTTCAGCATTTTTAACCTCTCGCTCGTTAAAGTTTAAGGAGACCGAAGGATTTTTTTCAGAATTGTTGATAGTTTGCGGTCGTATAAACCCGAAATCGTGATTGCAGGGAGTGCAGACATTTGAATGTTTAATTATTCTCCCTCCATCCGGAAAATCGAGACTACTCTCCGTTCGCGAGTTTTCCCGTCGATGGTTACATCGCTGCGATGTATTTCCTTTCAAATTAGCGATATCATTATAAATAGCAACTTTGCAATCGTCGTAATGCCCGATCGTATTTGATGCGACCGGCAAAATAAGGGAGAGAGATATTATTTGAAAATTTGCGTCATTATCGAAATTGCCAATCCTCGTAAATCGATTATTAACACAATCAGTCGTTACAACGCTTCGACAATTGAATTCGATTTTGTTCAGTGGTGAGAATTTTTTTTTTATAAGATAAAATAGAAAATTAAAAAATTATAGGAGAAAATGGAATCAATTTTTTTTGCTGAAACGTATTGGAAATGTGACAAAAAGATTGAAAAAAAAAAGATCTAGTCGCTAAAAAAGTGATTTGCTTTTTTTAGAGATTTTCTACAGTGGACACTATTTGTGGAATTGATAAGTTTATGAGATATTTATAGCCGCGAATACATTTAAGAAACGAATACACATGAAAAACGTACAGAATAAAAGGAAAAAGCAACATTAATTAATGCAAGTGCCAACGCATTAGTATGACTTGAAAATCGTGTCATTATCGAAAGTGCCGGTATCAGAAAATCGATAGTACATTCAATCATTTGTTACACGGTTATCATCATCAATTTCATTCCATTTTGATAATAAATATTTCTTTTTTTATTTTACTTATCATGCAACTAGCCGCTAATTGGTGGCTTGCGCACTTTGCGGACTCGCATTTGAAGTACAAATTTAAATATAAATAAAATAATTTTGTATGTAAACATGGCTATCGAATAATTAACTAAAATACATAGCTTCTACAACATCAGCGTCAACATGTAAATGGACTTTGCCGTAGTAGATGTATTTGGTGTATTTGTAACGCAACGTTTTTAACAAAAGACATTTACATTTTTATAATAAACCACATAAAAAATAGAAAACGTATTTTTTTTATACTTTCTATTGCCCTTTCATTGTAATCGTCGAGTAAACATGAGAAGTATGATCATCTGTAAAGAATATATAAATAATTCAATCTAACGTCTCTAACGAGAATTCTTTGTGAGGACGCGAAACGTCCACGTAAAAGATAATAGAAGACTGTGTGAGTATCGGTGAATTTCTATTAGTGATTATGAGTGTATGCATATGTCTGTCACTAAGGGTAATTCGTGCGAATTTTTATAAGTCTCCGTGAGTGATTGCAAGTTGTGAATGTAAGATCTATGAGTGCTTCTGAGTGTTCGTCAGTAATTGGGAGTTATGAATATTCCAACGTCCGGAAGCTTTACGGAAAAGGAGTTATCGCGCCGAGCGGTTAACGCGATATTTTGTGTTTTACATATGCGAAACAAGGGAAGTGAGGTATATTGAAATATCGAGAGTTTTTGGTTTACCTGACTGGATAAAACGATTGTCCGACTGCTTTTCTAATGCATTTAAGAATATTTATTTGAGAACACAATGCTGGCGAACACAATAGAGTGGTCGATGGTTATAATTCACAAAATGGATTCGAGATCTTATGATTCACTCGATTAATGTATGGTGGAAATTGAATTCTCGCTTTTCGATGTAATGTTTGATATTACACTCGTTTCCACACACTCAAGTTAGTGTACTTAAATGATACTGGCAGTGAAGACTCTACAAGGCAAACCCAGTTAAGTGTTAATTTATTCACTCCCTTCTACCGAAGGTCCGGAGCGTCGCGACTTAACACGATCGGAGACTAAACGAAGACTGATCTTGAAGGCTGTTGTGAATTGTCGTTTTTATAAGGAAATTCTACTCCTTGGGAGTTTATTTCATGTAAATGGGCTTAAAGTTTGTGAGTCTTTGAAGTTGGCCGCAAGTGTCCGTTAATACGTAACACGATTTTTGTGATTGTCCAACATTCGTCAATCGCTTTATAACTATGTAGACATTTATTGCTTTATTATTTTTATGTAAAAAGTTATCGATAAGCGTGAGAATATCGAATGTCGCAAAGAAAAAAAATGAATATATGTTACAGCGTAAGAGATATCTCAAAACTGATACGCTTTGAGCAACGCGAGTAAACCAATTAGTTGGTTAAGCGGGCAAACCCCCATGAAATTCAATTTTCTTCGCCCCATGCGTTCCGTTCTGTGCTAACCACCCCTGCTGGTATTTCTCTTCCGTGTTTTCCCCCTTCTCGAAGAGTTCTCCACGCGCGCGAGTATTCCTCGGGTACGGGGCAACGAAGGCCGCGCGCAGCTATTAGGGTGTCAATTAAATTAGATCGCCTTCCCGAGAGCCTTTGCTGGAATGGCTCAACTCGTAAAATGTAATTCTACCCCTAGCCTTCGATACATCCCTTAAATATGAGACAATAACAATACCGATTATGCGAGACCCGAAAAAAAAAAATTCAAGTACATACCGAATCCTTTCGGGTTCATTGTTCGTAATGTACTGCTTCTCAATCGTGGTTATCGGCTATCTTGCAGTTTATTTGTTACTATGGGTAAATACTCTATTTTCTTCGTTTTATTGAACGATAGGAAATGAAGAATACAGAGGACGGACTTTTTATCTAGCACTACAGGTCTTTGCATTGAATAGAAAATAATGCGTGGGTGGACGGGGATAGTAGCCGGAAAGAGAGGGGAGACGGGGTAAAAGCGTTTTTCAACGTATAATCCCCGGGTGCATTGTCGTCTGTCTTTCATCAAGGCGGAGAGGCTGTGTTCGTCCTAATATCAATGGATATCGGATAGATAGAGGGAGAGAAAAAAAACGCGAGACAGAGGGAATGATGAAAACAAAGGGTGAAAGGTAGCGAGAACGTTTGACGAGATCAGCAGGAGACATGCCGTGATAAAAACAATAGAGATTCTGTTTGTGGGAGAACGCGCCAACGCATTAACTCTCTATTCGGTCCACGATGCGCAAATCTATAAAGTTTAACAAAATGTAAGGCGCGAGTTTTAGCATGGACCCTCTTGTCGTTATCCGGCCAGTGTGTTCCGGTCATTGCTGGAAAAGCTATAAGCCCGATGAATCGAAACGTTCGAGCGGTCTGCGACCAGTTTGCCGCCGGGGTTGATCCTGCGATCATTTCTAACGGTAATGGTGGATTACCAGGCATCATCTACCATCTGGCGTTTCTTACTTACTTCGCTTTGCTCAATGAAAAGTACCCGACTCTCATTGTCGGACCCTTCGGGGGCATTTGAATCACTTTACTTTACTGCTCGGGATTCATCACGTTTAACGGATAGACATTATACAGATTTTTGTCGCTATTGCAACATGTTGCTACGGAGAAAAAAATCGTGATAAAAACACAAACTTGAAACACGAAGGCTGACGTTTCGTTCGTATACTGATTGATTATCATATTGAACCGGAAAGCAAAAGCCGTTGGTGAGGAAACTGGAGTTGCACGGAAACCAAAAACTTTTTTTCTTATTATCAACTCGAAAAATAAATTTTGTTTTTTCATTTTATATGCATCGATTTTACTGGAAATTTTCAGCGATACCTATGCAGTCGATGATTTGTTGCGCCATTTTGATTTTTTTGAAAATTTGTTAGTGGGGCTCGAACTGCCGGTTTTTTTTAAAAGGATATTGATATATTGACAATGATGGTATCTCAATATTGAGATATTGTGTATGTGCGTAAATAGATATTTAAACAAAAACTATCAATTAAGGTAACTAATCACAAAACAAAGCTTCTTGGGGATGCCAAAAATGGAAAACATTCTTTCCTACAAACAGAGCTCAGTAGGTTGTGATAAAATAAAGAAAGGACGCAATATGCCACTGTAATTGGCGCAATTTTTTCTTTCTTGTAAACACTTCTTTACAAAAAAACCTTTTTAGTTTTTGAGAAAATATAGAAAGAAATGAGCTCAGCTTTCGAATTGCTAAGTGGATGTATCTCATTAACAATCTTCCGATTAAGTTGATGAAAGACAGCTATTCAGATTCGTTTTTAGTGCGAAAAAAATTCATCCAATTTTTCGGTCGAGAACATTTTTTCAGATCTTCGATGAGAGCAAAAAAAATGTTCAAATTGTTTTTTTTACTCGTTAGTCATCGTTGCTAGCAGTACCGAAGACAACTCTTAACTCCAGGAAACATTATATATTGTGTATTTTCCATTCATACAATAAGAACGCTTCGCTGATAGAAAAAAGAAAATCACTTTTAGTTTTTTACCATTTTTAAAAATTTTAATCGATGACAAAAAAACAAAGGCATTAGGCATGTGATTCGAAGTATGTGTGAACAATGGAAATAAATTTTTCCTGAATTGAATATTGAAATAACCTTTTTTTTATGGACTCGAATTTGTCAATTATTTTTTATTTCTATTTCAAATCGTAGCTGGTGCGAACCTGATATGCGTATTATCCACGTAAAATGTAAAAAAAAGAACAAATGATTAAAAACGTAGCGGTAAATTCTAAACAAAACGAAAATTAAAGTAATCACACTGAGCACGTAATCAATTGTTGTCAATGCAGCAAATAAGATGGCCCACCCTTGCGAAGATTTTCCACATTGGGCAATAAAAGGGACTCATGGCATGAATACAGATTCCATTTGGCGATCGTCCAATTGGCACTATCGACTCTCCTACTCTGGGCTCGTATATGAAATACATGCATACTGCGGGCATTTCACCGGATTTACCGAATATTTAGCGGAGCTTATGGATCGAGGGAAGTTTAACATTTGGTAGGTGGCTTAGGACGCAGGTGCTCGCCCTTGACAAGCAAGTGATTTATCCTCATTCTGTTCATTCACCACAGTCTACCCGAGATGTAGCCTTATATTTGTGGTGCGCCACACGTTAACTCCCTCATCTCGTCTCACCATCCTTTCCAAATATTGGATGTATCGTATTTTCCATAATTCGTTGACGTTAGTAATTTTTTTTTTTTTCATTTTTTTATATCGCCTCTCTTATTTGCGTAAAAAGAAAGAGTACGAAGTCGGTGGCCAGATGTTATTTCATCGATTAATCATTTTCACTCGAACGCGTAAGCTTCTCTCGTCTTTCGACGCTTGACTCCTTTTTTTTGTCGTTGCGAAGCCTCTTGCGCAATCAACGTCACGCTGAGTTCTCCGAGTTTCAATCACGAGTGCGTGGGCGACTGCAGACTCGCAACTGCTCGAACTGTTTATCTATCACGCAATAATATAGCCACGACTTACATCCATTCGAAAACGTATATTCACTACTATAATAAATTTCGATAAAAATATCGGATTCTGAAAAAAAAATCGTTTTTTGTGTAGAAATCGTCAAAGATTCATCTTCTGCGACACATTTGTGTTTGTCGGTGAAAAAAAAAAAATATCCTGAGGGGGCACCCGGGTTTGAACCGGGGACCTCTCGATCTGCAGTCGAATGCTCTACCACTGAGCTATACCCCCAGTTGAGATTCGACAATAATTGTTTTATGGAAATAGTGCATTACTGAATAATTTATTTAAGCGTGTATCCCTTTACACATTCAACGTATATTTTTTTTAGTTGGATAAAATAGAAAAATCAACACCTACAAAACTGAGCGTTTTTTCGCGTCACTGAGTTGAACTTTTTTATAGTGAGTTTCTTCATTCATTGGCATCGATTTGCTGCTACATAGACAGCAATAATTGTTGGGGATGAGTCAAAAAAAAAAAATCCAACGCGCGTTGTCATGTATGACATTCGCGACGGTGGATCGGGAGAGTGCCGGACGGCAGGGTCGACGACAGGTAGGGTAATATACTGCGGACCACCTAGTGGCTTCATGACTTTGCCATATGCCAGAGTCAGCGTGACTAAGGCCCACATGGCCAACCTTTGTATATCCGCGGTAAGGCGCTTTTCACAGTGAGCTTCTATGATCGAGCCTTCTACAGCTCAAAGGTCCCCCACTCCACCTCCCATTCCCCACACACGTAGTATACCATTCGCTCATCCAGAAACAACAACGGAAGGAAACTATTGATCACGAGAACACCGGCATGTATGGTGCACGTTTACCGGAACTGGAGCGTTTGATTCTTTCATATTTTTACTAAATTTTAATCTGACATTGCACGAAGAAAATATAATCAAAATTTATAGGATTTTTTAAATTTTGCTCTTGACTAATAAATTTTTCGCCGAAATATATACAAATTCTTTTGCACATAACACACAATCTATTTTTGAATATTTGGAAACTAATTGGTTCAAAATCGAATCTAAAAAATAGGCACATTTCTGGGAGCCGAAATTTTCAATTACACTTTATTTGTAGTTTTTATTGACTCCAACGAGTCAATGAATTCACAAATTTTAAGACGGTGTAAGACTTCAACATTTTGTTTTTTTTTTCCTGTACACTTTCGTAGTGATATTTAACAATTACATTTTTTTTCTGGTTATTTTCGATTCGATCCCTAGTCCCTCTGGAATTGAGTTACAAATAATCGCGAACGATATACTTGTCAGGGAGATACGTATGAAATATTTTAGGGCTCGTGTCCCTTGGGCAACTCCACCCACCCCCTTCTCCCTTGCAGGAATGACCGTAAAGATCATACAATTAATCAATGTAAACAGAAATACTCCGACAATGCAGTGCGGCGACGGTAGAGCAAAACGTAAAAAGGGGGAGAACTCTCATAGTTTTTATTGCACGGAGCACTCGAGTATAGCCGGGCACCCGCCTTCTGTCAATAAATAAATCTTGTCCCGCTGAGAGTAGCGCGTAACCCCCCGTTGATCGACGGGTTTATATCCATACCTCTCTAAAACTGACGGGCATCACTATGATACACTGGCGGGGTCAAGAAGTCGGAACAAATATGCGTAGACAATTGGTAGACAAAGGGTTATCACTGTAGTGCTACTAACATTTTTTAACCAGCAAAATCCCCTGTTTTGTTTTCTTTTTACGGATACAAAAGAAAAGTAATGAGTACAACTACGTGTACTCAGGAAAAATGTATACAAAAACATCTTCAGTGCAAACATGGCGTCGGCATCGGAATTGTCTAAAGTATGGAACAGGATATGTTATGATGGGTTTGCGTTTCCTAAATTTTTAAGCCCTCCGACGGGCTGTTACTCTCTTTAAAGATAGTTTGCATTCCTTGGTTCAATTTTCAAATAGCCCATTAAACATTGCCGGGTGTTTCAGAATTTTTGTTCATTTTTCAGAAAAACTGTCACGCATTTTAAGAACATTTTGCAGTTTTATACTGAATTACCAGAATGGGCGTAATGATTTTCTCGGTTTTGCATTATGTTGCTCAATTTCCAAAAGAATCGTAACACATTTTGAGGACATTTAACGTTTCACATCGCCGCTTTAGATGTTTTCATATCAAGTAGATACCGCATGATAGCCGATGTCGAATTTCCGTTATAAATCGCATTAAATCCCGGGAACTTCGATGTCACATAACATCGAGTATGTACGTGACATCCGGTATCGGATAAATCGTTTATGCGAAAATTCCTCGTTAATTCGATGGTTCTTGGAATTCGTGTCATCGACGAATGAAACGCGTTAAATATTAAATGCGTTCCTATGAACGGTAGATAGATCATCGCGTATGTCAACTTCCGGTTTCTCGCGTGACAGTGTTTCTTGAACCTGTATCTCCCGAATTCTGACTCAAATTGTAATAAAAATGCTCTTTTCTCTCATCTGCAATAAATGCTGTAAAAAAATATTGTATTTTTATCATCTGCGTTGCTAACAGAAATAAACTGCATGCACGAACGCTTCTCGAAGTCAAAGTTCGTACACGCACGATATTTCTTGTCTGTGTTTCTCGGTGGCAAGTGCGTACGGCAACGAGCGGGAGCGGCAGTGGGTACTGGCGGGAAGGAGAAGTGAGATAATATGTTGCACAGTTGTATTGTAGACAGTTATAACCCGGTGCGTACAACGTTCGTCGCAATATCTGTGGGTTGAAAGTGAGAGAGAGAGAGAGACAAATTGGTATGTGTGTGCGCGGATGTAGGATCAATATAAGCGATGACATAGCGAGAGCTCATCTTTAAGCCACGCCCTGGTCTCGCGGCGAGCCAATCCTACAACGGGATTCTCACTATCCTGACCAATGGTGGTGTATCATCGATTTTTCCCTGTTCCAAGCTTTTTTTTTGTTCTCTCGGAAAGTAAATTTCTTGGGGCGCTATACCAGCCGCCACCGTACCGAGGACGACCTGCTCCTGGTATGGTACTCCACTGAACGCTGGGTGGATGAGCTCGGTGTGGGTGGCGAACGTTCGTGGAGACCATCACCAGCAGCCAGTGGATAGTAGTAGTCGGCAGTAATAGTATAGGAAGAAGGGATGAATCGATGGGAAGGGCGGGAAAGGACCCTCTCTTCCTGGGATAAACGAACCCCCACTCTTCATTGTACTATGTGCATTGCGTTATATATACTGTACCGTATGAACTATATGTATGTATAAATATACATAGATATAGAAAGATGGGACAGTAGTATGTAGTAGTAACAGCCAGAAGCCAGCAAGGCCGCACAACCGTCCCCCTTATCGACTGTCCTTTTTTCAATCGCGAAATCTACCCATCGTTCGCCGCACCCCGCTGCCTTTTTCTACCCTGTGCCGAATCCCTCCTTGCATCAATGTGTACGAGCCGGTGCTTCTCCGCCGCGCCTCTCCATCCGCACATTTCATTTATAGCAGACTTTCTTGCCAGTCTACTGTACCCACTACGGTCTCCTCCTTCCTCCAAGTTTTGTTCACGTATAGCAAAACTATGCCAGGCACTTTTTTTTTTTAATTCTTCTATCTGGAAGTCGTTACGAAGATTTCCGCGGCTGCCGACCAGAATTTACGTACGAAGCGATAGAGCAGAACGGGTTCATCAACACCGCGATTCGACGTTTCACGGTCATCTCGACCGGAAGTGGGAAACAGATTGGCGAAAACCAATCAAACAAAGCGGCGGCGAATCGATAGTACGTTTTGTATATTACGGGAAAAAAAAAACTAATGGCCGCCGATGAAGATTTTCTTCCGCAATTATGAATGGCCACGCTTCACTAGTACTGTGTTATTATGGCGGCGATACAAAACTGAGTTATCCCAAAGCCAATCTTAACGTCAAAGAGAAAAGTTAATTTACACAAGGTTGAAATTCTCTGGGAAGTTTGAGCGGATGAGCGACCCGTTGGGTACGCTACGAATTGCCGGAACTAATGAATTAACTATGAGGCACGCTCGACGTTAATCGGCAATTCACACAGAGAATTTGCGAGCAAATTATGAGCAAATCTCTGAGGATGGAGAAGCCGTCTAGGCGATGACGTAAACGGGAATGAGAGCATTGAGCGTTGGAGCAATATGAAAAAAAATATTTTTTTTGGATACCAATTTTTCATGTTGTTCAAGATAGGAACTGCAGGTTATTATTGTTATTTTTTTATGGAGGAGAATGAACTGCAAAGAAAATAGAGTTTTGAAATTAATGTTACAGTAGATTTTTCCTAACGTTATACACGTGTGCACAATTTTCGCTTCGTTCTATTGATTGAAAAGGCCTTGAAGTACTTGTGCACCGTCAGTCCCAAGACACTTCTTATCCTTTCACCCATCCGGCCTCTTGTTAGTTAATACAGATATTCCTGTGTCGAGCCTCGAGACTTTTATTGGCTCGGCCACTCGAGCAGATGCGAATCGAGACACGTCTTCTTTTGCATTTTTTTTTATCACAACACGGTCACTAACGATCGTAATTATGCACTGGTGTGATTAAATTACGGAGCGGCATGAAATTACCGTCGTTAAAAAACGTAAAAACAGCTGATATTCAAACGAGGCGTTGAAACTAGTTTATTGATTGATTTCAAGATTCGATTAATTTCACAATCATTTTAAGGAAATAAAAACCGAATAAAGCTTCATAAATGATCTTTCGGCTGAGATTAACGTGGTAAAGTTACATGAGAATATCAAAGATGCTGTCCATGGCAATTTAGAGGAACCCGAGAAAAGCTTCTTAATTAGTACCTACAGCTCGAAGTCGTAAAAGTACCCGACACGAACTTAGGGGGAACATTTCCAATTTTCTCCAGCAGCCTTTTCGCTGGATCCACCGCACGTGAATTACCGATTTATTCTGTGCTGAGTCAGCATTCGGCACGTTCGGACTGTACTGTGAAAATCAAGTTATACTTCGTATAATCAGCATCGCATTGTCTCCTCTGACTTCAATGCAGAAGTTACGTGACAAGATTCTACCTGACTGCACGAAAATATCATGTCGCCAATATAATATATTACATTTTTTAATTAATAATCTACTCAGTTTTTGCTACTTAAACCACTGCGTTCGAATATATACGCAATAATAGTATATTATGCCATAAGTTCCTAAAATATGACAAAATCGTATTTAACACACGCCTCGCATCCCATATTTTTTTAGGTAATATGCGAAAAATTCGTAACATACATTATACGGATCCATAACGGAAGTAGTTGCGCGGCCGGAGCGGGTCCAGGGCCGTGGGCCCTGATTGGGACTACCAGTACAAAATAACACTCATAAATGATTAGAAATAAATTTATATTAACGAAAATACAGTATTTACAGTACGAATTGTAAATAAAATGTCACACAACCATAACCAACCATTGCACTATTCCGAACCATTTTACTTCAATAATACAAAATGAAACATGTTCATTAAAATAACACGAGTTTACTCTGCGATTACTAAAGCCGTACTGAGTATGAATAGAAATATAAGCAAAGATTGAAAATCACCCATCAACCAAATAGAATAGTGCCCTCTAACGATTATTATAGAGTTCACTACACATGTATATACGATTAGAGTAGAATCAATATTCAAGTAGAATCAATAATCAAGGTCATAGAACATATTTTCCCATTAAATATGATGATTTCTAACGCTTTTAATTTTACGCATACTGTGCGAGAAAATTCATTCGCTCACGAGTTCAGGAATTTTTTTTTAACGTCCTCCGATGGAGCTATCGAATAAAATGTGGAAAATGAGCATCGCAGTCATGTGAAAATGACATTTTTTCGACATTTTATTCGATAGCTCCATCTGGAGATCTTAAAAAAAAATCCCTCAACTCGTTCCATAATAAATACTCCAGCGAAGAAAATGAGCTATGAAAAGTCAAAATTGATTCACTCCTGCGGTCTGAATCCTGCGACAAGTAAAAAAAGTTTGTCCATCTCTGATTTCGCTTCGACAAACTTGGGGACCTCAAAAAAACTAAAAAAGGTAGTTAATCATATATAGGTTATAAAAATACAATCGAATTTTGATTTTTTATTTTTTTTCAGGCGGAAAAAAATGAACATTCTACTTTTTTGGTGACCCCTTTAAGATATTGGACGCACAATCGAACTTTATGTAGGTGGTGGCTAACTAAGATTCGGATAGTTTCCTTATTAGTATCTTACTATTCACAACGTTTTGGCTACGAAAGAACCCAAATAAATAACCATACTTTCTCATAAGGTGAGCTTAGTAAAAGATGGAAAAACCATTAGAAAGCAATGTACAGGACTTTATTCTTGCAATATTTGTAATATGTCTCATATCTTCAAGATACGTTTTGCATAAAAAAAAGTTGTCATCGTTCACGGACCATGAACGATAGGCCCCGGAGGGATTCGAACCCTCGATCTCCTGTTTACTAGACAGGCGCTTTAACCAACTAAGCCACGGCGCCGGTGCTCATCATAAAAATATTACAACATACTTGTACTTAAAAATGGGAAATGTACACTCATTAAAAAAAAACATGCCATATTTACGTACGTTTTCGTTTCTTTTCTAAAATTTTCCAATTACGGAATCTTTGGAAGTTCGCCACTATACTGTATCATGACAACGTCAAAAAGAAGAAAGCCGATTCTTTTTAATCCTGTAATTTATTGACTTAATAATAAAGTGAATTATTCGACGGTGATGCTAACAGAAATATAATTGAAAATATATAATTCGTGAGGAATAAAATGAAAAAGAGTATTGGAGGCGCCGGGTATCGATCCCGGTACCTCTCGCATGCTAAGCGAGCGCTCTACCATCTGAGCTACGCCCCCTGTTATCAAATATCCAAGAAATGTCTCGTGTTAGCGTGAGTCAGCAGATAAATCTTGTATAAAAGATGTCTACGCAATAAGGAGTTAGGTACGCGTCGTGTATGTGGAACTAGCCAATGATGGACGTTACAAAGTTGCACCCATCGGAGAATAATTAGTTCGTAATGTGCCGCGTAATGTTGAACTAAAACCAGATGATTAAAACGGTACACGGTAAAACAACTCGATCACTCGCCGTTAGTATTCATAATTCGGTATTACGCGAAAGTTGCATGTATGGTGCATATGCGTGTTGAGGGAATGAGTCGCATAGATTCCGTAAATTGATACAGGATAAATAATTTTATATAGAAAGGAAATCACGTTGTTGATGCTTGACCATGAAAATCGTCACCGTCACGGCCAAGTTTTTCCACACTTGTCGATTGGTATAATTATGTAATTTATGCGCGGCGGGAGAGATAACGTTTTGATGTCCCGTAGTAACATCGTTACTGCACTATGTAATTATGAAAGCATCAAGAGTATCGTAACTTTTCAAAGTTGCCTCGATTTAAAAATAAAAATCCGTTCAAGGAGTACAGTTGCGAGTATCTACGTCACGTAAGATCAGCATGAAGAAGAGGAAACAGTAATGCCAATAATTAAATGTCGATACGCAAAAAAAAGAGGGCTCGTCCGGGATTTGAACCCGGGACCTCTCGCACCCTAAGCGAGAATCATACCCCTAGACCAACGAGCCTGTTGTAGATGTAAAAGTTTAACGATCACGCGAACCGACCAATTCTTTCATCGTCCAGCAAAAATGTAGGTCATTCGTTAAGTGAAAGCAACAAAAAAGTGGATGGGCTCGTCCGGGATTTGAACCCGGGACCTCTCGCACCCTAAGCGAGAATCATACCCCTAGACCAACGAGCCACACATGATTATCAAAATTTCAATAACGGTCACTACTAAAAAAGTTTGTTTTTCAAATTACTTAAAGAAATATTCGAAAATCGTGTAAGTTGTGATGTTTTTTGGTTATGGGAATTGATAGCTTTGCTAATCAATTCAGAAATGATTGGCAATTCTGTTTCACAAGACACATCATATCAATTATGCGATGTAACAATAATTACGGCACGTATACAGCTACTACATCATTCCATTCATAATAACGATAACAACGAGAAAACATTAAGCGTTCTTTTTGTTTCCTTGCCATTATGTCTTCTATGAACATGAAGTATGAGTACAATTGGTTTCAGTGTTACACATGATATAGGTAATTGCGTTATCGTTTCATTGCGCGCTTGGCATATATACATATGATGTGAATTGTAGTAAAGCGGTATTACATACAAAACGTTTAAAATTATCAAAAGTTGTTACCCTAAAAGTTATGACTAATGGACAATTCATACATTTTTCAAATCAAACCCTTTACTTTTCGGGATACATTCACTTAAAAATTTCAGCGTCGTGTTCCCGAGGGAACTGGACATCCAGCTGATCTCTGTCGCACATTGACCACACCGCAAACTACTTAGTCCACGTCGCTCCTTCTTCACACTCCGTCCAACATAACCTCAGTACCGTTCCCACAATGGCAGAAATATTCTTAAGAGAACAATAACAATTGTAGATAATATTGTTTGATGAGGAATGAAGTAATTAGACTGTTCTCCTATGGCCGGCAATTAGAAGGTTGTCATAAAAAGACAGTGAATCAATTGGCTCGTTGGTCTAGGGGTATGATTCTCGCTTCGGGTGCGAGAGGTCCCGGGTTCAAATCCCGGACGAGCCCACAAAGTGCAATAATTTTGGTATTACCAATTTGACGTTTGTTTTTTATTAGACCACAACATTTAATTGAAACATTTAGTTAGATAATAATTCTCCGAATTTGCATATTTTATTCTTTGACTAGCACAGAATCACAAAAAGCCTAGTAGAGCTGATCGAGACATTGAAAGAAACCTCGACAATGACAGTGTACGTTCACCTCGGTCTCAGTTTCCGTAACAAAAACCGATAGAACTACGCAAAATCTAACGACCTACAAAAAGTGTCCTTACAGCGCTGTCGAAGCTCGTCTTTCATTCAAATCGACTATCGTCGAAACATCATAGCCACTAGTAAAATTATTCGTACCAAGACAGTATGAACGTCGTGATAAGCGAGATAGAATGACAGAAAGACAATGGCAAGTTGGCAACTGACATCCTGATAAATGGCAATTAACACATTGATAAGCGACAAGTCAGACCATCACGCGAACAATGTAATGATTTGACAAAATCGCCATGCAATAAAAATCTGCATTAAGTTCGCCTTAGTTTCGTATTTATAAGTATAGATATTAGGATGACAATTTAGATAAAACCAAGGACGTTTCCGTTGACCGAACAATCAAACCGCAGACTTAACTCTTTCTATGAAAACACAATGAATGTTACATAACATAAAAAAAACTGAGAGCAGAAATCATACTATAGATTGATCGCTTGAATCAGGTATGGGTGAAGTTCGTTTAAGCGTATTGATAACTAGCGGAAATAATGGGATGGAGTACTCGACAGTATTCTTCCAGGAAGATGTTCGATTACCAGACAACAATTCAGTTTGCCAAAAGTTGTATGCTCTCTTTTCCTGTATGTTCGATAGAATCTCTGGTTCGGAATATCTTTTGTCAATTTATAATTTGATTATACTGAAAAGACAGTAATGAATAGACAGTAAGCACCGAATGAACGCTTTTTTTGAAGCTGTAAAAACGCTTTAATCACTGAATTGTTCACCAACTTAACTCTTTATATATCGAAGTTCGCTCAGAAAATTTCGGATAAAAATGGTTCACACAATAAAGTATCCAGTTTACTGAATAGTAGCGCAGTCTGTATAGCGCACGCGAAAAGCGCTACGACAAAGTAGATAAACGTGCGGGCATTATAAGTGATATGCAATATCAAGGACAACAGTTGGTAGCGGGTGATGGTGCC
Source organism: Cryptus viduatorius (assembly GCA_964006125.1). Taxonomy (NCBI): domain Eukaryota; kingdom Metazoa; phylum Arthropoda; class Insecta; order Hymenoptera; family Ichneumonidae; genus Cryptus; species Cryptus viduatorius. Next base: position 775,890 of record OZ023225.1, on the reverse strand, counting down.
TCGGACTCAGCCATCTTGAATTGAACGTACGAAAAACAATAGTACGCTTCGCTACTGTGACTCGTAGACTGGGGCGAGGATATATAAAGGAGAGGGTTAGAAGAGAGGAAGTCACAGTATAGACGAGGTCTTTCGGTCTATCGGGCTAATAACTCATTTTAAATTGTCGAATTTTCATTGTCTAGTAGTACTTTAACATTACATTTTTTAATTAATTTAAATTTTAATAATAAAGTGTAATATTTACAGATCCACTACTCGGAAACTGACGGTATGTGAAAGTATATGATATGAAGATCTTTTACAAGAGCTATATCTATAATTTCAATGTTTATACTCCTTTCTTATTCGTGAAAAAAAATCCATCAGTCTATATTATGACTCCTGTGACTGTTATTACCCTAAGTATGGGAACGAATAACTTCCTTCAAATCGTACGCTATAAGCATCCATAAAAATGTATACTTTTTTTAAATCAAAGCTAATCATCAACGTCGGATATTTTTCCGTTGTTAAATTGACTAAAGTTCTATATAATGCCAATTCCGCAAATCAGATTACTGTGGAAAAATATGTAAAGGTCGTTATTTTAATTATACCGAATTAACGGTAATTTCAATAATTTCGCATGTCCTTTTTTTATACGTCGAATTAATGACTGCAGTACCTCAAGTGTTTGTACTAATAACTTCCTTCCAATAAAAATGCCATGTATCACTAATTATAATAATTAGGAGGTGCGATACGAAATGCAATATTAGCATTTACTCGCACATATACATAGTTATCTGTGCTCTCATAAACTTTCACGACAATCCTATTAGCATATTTTTGTGAAATTGAATAATACCGAAATGCGGGAACTGTGCCGTTACCGTTAGCCACTGCTGCGGCGGATGTTTATTCGTGTCAAGAGAATTCGATTCAATGTTTCTATACTAAAATCCGCGAACGTTTATGATACTCTTTTTTTACTATAAATCCGGTAAAAACTTCTCATGATTGCATTCATTTTGGGTTTTCTTAATGGCGTGCTTGTCAAATCCTTAACTACCGAGACTGCAATAAATCAATTAATAACTAATTAATTGTCATCCTTTTTTTTATTAAATACGCCATAGAAGAATTCAATCACCAATTACGACTGCTCGTTGATAATTCTGAGATTTATTGCCGAAGTTTTCAATTTTCATTATAATATTAGGATACAAGCAAAAAAGTTGTAACATTCTCGAATGAACTTATATGAACGATAGAGTTGTCACTTCCCGTGCTGATACACAAGTGGATTGTGGCGACGGAAGGATCGAAGTAATGGAGAACGAAGTGTAGGGACCATGTCGGCTGTCGGAAAGACGAACATCACGCGATCCTAGCTAAAACATTTTAAATAATTGCGGAGAAAGCAAGAGAAAGTTTTTCCCCCCGATTCGGGAGATCTTAAATGTTCGTGAGTCGGCGAGTTTCGTAGTACCGCTGGTTCATATCGGCAAGGAAAGTTGTGAAGATTGTGAGCGGTAGCTCTCGTGTATAAGAAACGTACAAAAGTATATGCATCGAACGAAAAGTTCGTGAAAACGTTATCTCAATCAAATGTTTGTCTTACACCGGCTAAGCGTATACCTATAAAAATTTAAGACTCTGTTGGTGGTGCGATTTAACAATCGGGATCGTTTGTTAAAAATAAAACAAAAAAATTAGTCCGATTTTATCAAGGAAACACTAATTTCAGTTGTTGTGTGCATCGGAACTCATTGATAGACCGAATGAGTAGAGTGACCGCGGGAAGAAAATTGTGAAAAAAAAACGCAAAGAAAAAAACTGGTACCCGTTAGAATCTCAAAAGAAAACATGAACAGCCAGGAGTTCTCAGACTTTGGTAAAGCCGCCATCGATTACATCGTCGACTTGAACGATGGTCTACGCGAACGTGATGTTTTGCCGAGCGTGGAGCCTGGATATCTGAGTAAACTTGTGCCTGAAGAAGCGCCAAAAGAAGCGGAAACATGGCAGGAAGTTTTGAAGGATGTCGAGAGAGTTATAATGCCAGGAGTAAGTTGCAGAATGCCTTTACACTTGATGCCCTATTCTGCGCTGTTTTTGGTGGAAACGTTCTTCTTTTTATTTCACATTTTCTCCCTTCGATATGTGAATTTAGGTAACTCATTGGAATTCACCGCATTTTCACGCTTACTATCCAACCGGAAATTCGTATCCTGCGATCGTCGGTGAACTGATAGGATCTGCTATAGGATCGATAGGATTCTCGTGGATCGCCTCGCCGGCGTGTACGGAACTCGAGGTCGTGACGATGAATTGGCTCGGCAAAATGATGGGTCTGCCGGAAGAGTTTTTAAACTGCAGCGACGGTCCCGGTGGCGGTGTTATACAGGTGATAAAGAATTGATTTATATCGCGAAAATTCGTTCCTTGGTAGATACAAAAATAATAAATGAAACATGGGCTCGTCCGGGATTTGAACCCGGGACCTCTCGCACCCGAAGCGAGAATCATACCCCTAGACCAACGAGCCGCCTTTTTTTTCGATAACCAAGCATCCGGCGAAAGCAAATAAAGGTCCTTCCAATTTTAGGGATCAGCGAGCGAATCGACTTTCGTCGGTCTGCTGGCAGCCAAGGAACGCACGGTCCGTCAAATAAAAAAGTTGCATCCTGAAATGGATGAGGCGGTGATAAAGACTAAGCTCATAGCTTATACTTCCGGTAAGACGATAAAATAACCGTTACATCATTTTCTTCTGCACTCAAAAATAAAAATATATATCATTCGTTACATAACTATTTTTTCACGTAGTACGTTAATATCGTCAATGGTAATTTAAATTATATTTCTAAATTCTTACACTTCTATAAGACATTAAATCATTGAATTTGATTTAAGGGATCGTGTTATTGCTTAAAACTTGTATGCAAGAGTAAGAATTTAAAATTATGATCGGAATTGCGGTTCAGGTTCATTGTTGTTTAAGGCGGTTTGGTGATGCGGTCAATCCAAATCATGGGTATCGAATTTTTGTGTTCTCTTAGAACGTGGAAAGTCTTATTTTGCGCCAAATTACAATTGCACTCTGAAAGTATACTTACCTTGCAAATTTTATGTAATTTTTCTCGACATCTAAACGAACAAATTAAACTAATTTTCTTCAATCATACTTATTTATCATAAAAACATAACGAGCACCATTTTTAAATGAAAAAAGATCGATTTGGAAAAAATTAATTATAGCGTCAAATGATATTAGAATACGAAAATTATCAAGTACGTTTCGACTTTTTCGTTATGCTTCACGGTAATATTTTGCATTGAAAATATTCGTTATAATAGCTTTATCCTGTTTATTCGTGATACACAAATTCATTTCAGTGATATTGACGACCGAACCTCATTAATCATCGAATGTTCGTTCGCCGTATAAATAAATATTGATTATCTATATCTATAACGATAATACCGATGACGATAACGATAATAACGTTACGTAATTTAAAAAACGAATAATCATTGTTACGTCGTCGTCGATGCAAGATCAATCAAATTCATCCGTGGAGAAAGCCGGATTGCTCGGATCTATGCCAATGAGATTATTGCCAACGGACGACAAATGCAGTCTTCGAGGCTCAACGTTGCTGGAAGCGATCAGAAAGGATGAAAAGGCCGGTCTTATACCTTGTTACGTAGTCGCTACGCTCGGAACAACGGGAACTTGCGCGTTCGATAATTTGACGGAACTTGGGCCTATATGCAACGATAATAATTTGTGGCTGCATGTCGACGCTGCCTACGCAGGTAGATTATTATTAACGAGGAAAAAATTAAATAGACTCGTACCTTCACTCGACGTCTATACGTATATGCCATTGTGCATATCTACTATTAAATTGCACTTAACAATACTTTTCTTCCGGAACGATAGGCGCGGCCTTCGTTTGTCCTGAATATCGACACTTGATGGACGGAGTTCAGTACGCAGATTCTTACAACTTCAATCCTCACAAGTGGTTGCTCGTTAATTTCGATTGTTCAGCGTTTTGGTCAGTTGTAATTTTTCACTGCTATTCCATAATAATTAATACAGACGATTAATTAATGATTTCGCTTTAATATTATTATATCAATTTTTTCGTTTCGATCTCAGAATCAATAAATTTTTTTAAATGCAGGGTGAAAGATGCAAGTTGGCTGATAGATGCATTTAACGTCGATCGCATTTACTTGGCTCACGACAAGCAGGGACTCGCGCCTGACTACAGGGTATACGGGTTTTTATCATCGAATGACAACCGCCGAATAATGTAAGAACCACCAATGGGAGATAATCTATTGTTTTTTTATTGCTCATAGCATTGGCAAATTCCTCTGGGTCGTCGATTCCGAGCATTGAAACTCTGGTTCGTACTGCGTTTGTATGGTATCGACGGTTTACAAAAGCACATACGTCACTCGATAAAACTCGCGAAAAACTTCGAGGCTCTCGTAAAGGGGGACGATAGATTCGAGAATGTAACGGAAGCCTCCATGGGTCTTGTTTGTTTCCGCATGAAGGTTCGTAAATAATCACTAGAAACTCACGTACCGACCATTCGATAATATTATTAAAAAAACAATCACAAAATCTATTTTGTTCCGCAGGGCGAAGACAACTTGACGCGTCAGCTGGCAGATCGCTTGATGGCGCGGAAGCGAATTTACGTAATCGTCGCGACGTTTGAGAAAAAATTAATAATTCGATTCGTGATAGGCAGTCGTTTTTGTCAACAAGAGGACATCGAGTACGCTTGGAAAGAGATAAGCGACCGAGCGGACGAAATTCTCTCGTCTTCCATGTCCCCGTCCGCGGAACATGAACTCGCACCTTGCCAACTAAACATTCAGCAAAGTGCGAAAAATCCCGGCACGATTGCGGCGAGAATACAGGATCTCAAGATCGAAGAATCCAAACTCGATTCGCAAACGATATCATAATATCATAATGAATTCACTTACCTTATCCTCGAATCTTTGATGATTCTCTCGCAGTATCCCAAACTATAGTGTTTCACGTCACAAAAACATTTTTCACGAAGTATCGTAGAGTACTTGTAGTTTTTACTTTATATATGTAAGTAGTTATTATACGTTCTTGTAAATATAGACAATAATACGATCTTATAAATAATCGTTTATTCGTTATTCCCTGAGAGTCGAGAAATGCTCGCCAGATCATTTATTTAGCGAAAATGTAATAACGAGATGTAAACAGTCGATGCAAAGACGCAAGTTAAAGAAAGAACAACGAGAACACCGTGCCGCGTGCGATACCCGCGGATAAACGTGCGATGTCTACTCTACCGGAAGCCGCCCTGTTAGACAGCTGCTCGCGTGCGCGTCGTAACTCGTCGGCCACTTCGTAGCGCGCGGCTTTCGTAGCCACCTGGCGTTTAAATCGGAGACTACGAGTTTACCGGCGTTCGTATACTTGTGCCGCACGAGTCGTGCATTCGTCGTCGGAGACAGCCGAAGAATAAAGCGCGGCGAAGAAGTTTCTACGCGATATGTAACTGATCGGTTATATTAAAACACGCTGTTATGAGAATAAAAAATATCAATCGTTACGAAATAGGTCTATCGAAGCAATATTTTTCTGCGTATCGCTTCGATACAACAGAATTACAAACACTGTAAAAAAAAAAGTGAAACATATTTCGCAGCCAACTTTGTTGCTGCTGAATAGAAACACGTCAATTGTTTTCAGAGTGTGTTGGCGGTTTTAATGGGCTTTAAATTTATAATAGAATTTTTAAATATCAATATTTACGTATAACCCACCACTCTATAACTGTAGTAGTCCTTTGTCAACATCGACGTACAATTCTCTTAGCAACGTCCATCCAACAAAATTAGCCACAAAAACAAAAATTTGACATAATGATTCGTCAGTAATGAGGCGCGATATAAGTGAAAAATTTGCGAGTTGAGAAGTCCCATTCTCAATGAGATATGCCCCTCGGGAGGTGTCGGATTTCACGACGGGGATTGCAACGATGTTTTTTGAGGTAAGTCGTGGACGTAAGCATCGTATTTCCAATCGACAGTTCTAACCTAACCTCACCCGTCACGAAGAAATTTCTCGCGCATTACGCCGAAAAAAAATTAATAAATAAACATTTCGCAGATTATTTTCGTCGGATAAGAGAAATTGTGGAGGTGGTAAAGAGGCTGCGGCGGGCGGTGGCGCTGGTGCAGCGTCGTCGTCGCCGTCATGTGCCAAAGTGGCAAAGTTGGATTCCTGCCAACTGGATCCTTGTATGTTGGATCCTTGCAAAGTCGAGCCGACTGTCGTGATTATCGGGGCCGGTATGGCCGGTCTCTCGGCGGCGCATCGCTTGGTACAGTGCGGTTTGCAAAATTTTACTATACTCGAGGCGACCGACAGGTAAGGAGAAACGCGTCCACGAGAAACTTTGGTCAATCCAATGAATATTTATAATAATCATATTTTTGTAAATATGAATATGAATATAGATATAAATATATTTTTGTAAATATGAATATGAATATAGATATAAATATATGAAGAAATTATGATGACGGTTATTATTATTATTTTAAAATACCATATATATATAATGGACAAATATTCGATACTGGATGTAATTTTCAGACCGGGCGGTAGAATTCACTCGTGTTGGCTCGGGGACGTAGTCGCCGAGATGGGAGCGACTTGGATCGAAGGTGGCTGCGTGGCAAATCCGGTATTCACGCTCGCGGCCCAAGAAGGATTGTTGAAGGGTCCACTCGACAGACGGGAGCCAAACAAGAGTTTGTTCTGCACGAGTGACGGCCGCGCGATCGATCTTCCTGTTAGCATAACTGCTTATCATACGTTTCGACAAATCGAGCAACAGGCCGCGGCACTGTTCACGCTCGGCTGCGGACGAGCTCACGGCTCGCTTCTCAATTTCATCGGTGTGAGAATTCAACAGGAGTTGCACAATTTTCCTGAGGATCAACGGTACACAAAAAAAAAGCTCGGTATCAGATATGTTAGATGCAAAAATTGCGCGTAAGAAAATATGAAAATTCTTTTTTTTATTTTTGAGATCCGAAAATCCGTATTTTTTTTAAGATACGGAAATTCGCAGCAATAATTTTCTAAGTAATCTATACAATGAAAAAAAAAGGTACGACGCCGCTCGAGTGATGTACGGAATGAGCAATTGCGTTCGTTGCCGTTGCGGCGAGGATCTCTCGATGGTATCGGCGGATCAGTTCGGCAGTTACATTGAAATTCCCGGTGGTAACGTTAGAGTGCCGCTCGGTTACGTAGGAGTCCTCGCGCCTCTTCTGCGTGATCTTCCGAGTTGTACGCTCCGATATTGCAAGCCCGTTAGTTGCGTGCGTTGGGGCACGGTGAGCGACTCGTGTCCGCGCGCCGTAGTCAAATGTTGCGACGGCGAAGAATTTCCCGCCGACTATGTTATCGTCAGCGTTTCGCTCGGCGTTCTGAAGCATCAACACGACAAGCTCTTCTGTCCTGCCTTACCGGCCGACAAAACGGAGGCTATTTGCAAACTCGGTTACGGATATGTTAACAAAATTTTTCTCGAGTACGCGCGACCTTTCTGGGTTTGGCGAGAGGGTGGCATACGTCTCGCTTGGTCACCCGACGAACTGTCCGACAGATCGGATTGGCTGAAAGGTATAAATCGATTTTTTTTACCTTACGAGACGATCGATTGATACAATTTTTTAAATCGATATTCAATATCATATTATACACTTTAAATTATTAATGACAATAATCGTCGTATTTATTAATTCATTATTATTTAATAGTAATTAGTAATATTTTAATTATTCAATTATTATGGTACACTGTACATGATATTAATATTATTATTGGCAAAGGTATTTCATGCATCGAAGAATTGCCGGGATCTCAGCACGTATTATGCGCGTGGATTTGCGGCCGCGAAGCGGCCGAGATGGAACTTTGCTCGGACGAGGAAGTCGTCGAGTCGATAACGAAGCTGTTGCGTCGATTCACCGGTGATCCAACATTACCCTATCCGGCGAATCTTTTGCGCAGCAAGTGGTGTATGGATCAACACTTCGCCGGCTCCTACAGTTACATGGCGATGGACAGTACCGTCGGCCATCAATGCGACTTGGCCAGTCCGCTGCCAGGTCTATACCTGGCTAATCATTCGCCTTCGGCGCATTGTTTTTTCTTGCCTTCCATAGTGAACGCTTTCGTTTCGTTTCAGGAACGTGCGAACCGGTCGCGCCGATTTTATTGTTCGCCGGCGAGGCAACGATACCGGGACACTATAGCACCGTTCACGGCGCGAGACTCAGCGGCATACGCGAAGCCGAAAGAATAATACAATTGACGAAGCGCTTCGGTGGACCGCCGAGAGTAATGCCCGAAATTCCGTGCAAACCGTGTCCAGCGTCGTGAGAAGACATCTATTTTTTCGCATCTTGTGACTGGTCTTTTTTTTTATACCATCTTCAAATTTTGATGAAAAAAAAAAACAGAAATCTGTCTAATTTTTCTTTAAGGAATATATATATATATAAAATTCTTCTTTCCGCGGGCTTCGTAAAGATAACTCGCAAACATTTCGGTGGTTAATTTCATCATCGAGAAAAGGATTGAATAATCGTTACAGCGCGAAGTTTCAAGGGATTCAACGACGCTTTTATTTTATATAATACAATTATTTTCGATAACAATTTCTTTTTTTTTTATGCCGCCGATAACGAACGATTGTTTAACAGTACAGAGTTTCGTTGGCGTTACCGATAATATTTCGTTAGCTTGGCGATCGTTGGTCCCATCAATCGAGATCGAGAGTCGACACAGATATATATAGTTAATACAACGCCCCTTCCCTTTTTTTCCGATACACAATAGAGTAGCTATGTGCCCCTACGAGTTTATTGTCTTAGCTGCAGCTAAAGCGGTGGGCGTATAGCGTGAATTATTCGTGACTATCATTTCGCGACAGTCAACTATCTCCCTCGACGCGACATAACGATGCATAAATAAATATTAACGCTACTTAAATAACAGGAGTGCGGCGCGGAATGCGATTTTTACTCACCGTTCATAGACACTTAACAATGAGATAATTATGATACATAACACGTATATACACGCTAATTTTCACCGCGTTAATACTCGGCACGGTACAACACCTCGCAAAACGTTCAGAAAAATATTTTTACTTCACTGCGGTGTCGAAAGTAAGGTTTTCCGCACGGAAAACTTCCTTTCCACACCGCAGTGAAGTAAAATCGTATACGATACTATATCCGTTCTTACACACGCGAGACATTCAATTTCGTTCGATACATCGATATAGGCGGACGAAATTGATAAGATATAATGTTTTTGTTTTTTTTTTACGAAACATCGAATTGTTGAAGAATTTTTTCGATTCAACGGAGTTAGTTTGTTGTCTTTTTTCGTAGTATAGCGATGTACAATTTGATAATCGAGAAACTATGCACGCTCAGGATTGATTGCAAGTCGCCGGGGCGAGTGCCCTGCAGCTCCGCGTTATTTGCGCGCGCCATCACTTGGGAATAGATTGTTCGTCGAGCAGCTCGTCGGCGCGTAGCTTGATCTCGCGCCAAGAATTCTGAATGTCTTTGCTCTCGCTGAATCGCGAACATATTGCGAGACGAAGGAAATACGTGTCCTCAATTTTTGATGGCACGAGGTGAATGATTCCCGCGCCGTTGATCTTCTTGAGGAGAGCCTCGTTAACGTCGTTCGATGCCTGCAACATGCAAAAATATTCACTTTTTTAATTGCTTCCGTTATTTTTTTTTCATTCTCTTTTTGTTTTTGTAGCAATAAAAATTCTGACTGACCTTCAGCCGGAAGCACACGAGTCCCAAGACAACTTCGGCAACGATCTCGAAGCGCGAATCGGTGCGGACCAAATTTTCAAATTCGTGAGCCTGCGATACGTGAGATCTGATGTAATTCTGTAGATTTTCAACTCCGTAGAGACGCAGGACAAACCATAACTTGAGAGCACGGAATCTACGTCCCAATGGTATTTGCCAGTGCTGAAAATCGAAGGTATGAAATTAGATAAACCTTTGTGGTCACACTAATATTTGGTAAGTATTCAAAATTCACTCGGACGCTTTCTTCAATCATCTCTTTTAACATATATGTCGGCGAAAACTTACCCGATAATCAGGGGCTGATCCCTGCATATCGTGCTTAAGATACAGCGGATCGACATTGAATGCGTTTATAACATAAGTCGGATCTTTAAGCCACATGGCGGAGCAATCAAAATTCACGAGGAGCCATTTGTGAGGATTGAAGTTGAACGAGTCGGCTCTCTCGATGCCTTTCATCAGGTAACGAAACTCCGGGCATATGAATGCCGAACCTGCGTAAGCCGCATCCACGTGAAGCCATACATCTTCGCGATTGCATACCGGACCCATTTCGTCCAATCGATCGAATGCACAGGAGCATGTTGTTCCCAAAGTAGCGACAACCTGTTTATTTTTTAAATTTTATTAGTTATTAACAATTCACATATAGAGGGTGAGTGGAGCAGTGTGCACAGACGGCAAAACCGTCTGAACCGTAAAAAAAAAAAATTTGAAAAAATAAAATGCAAATTCAATTTTCTTTTTTTCCAAATTATTTCGTGTCAAAATGATGAAAGTAGAAAAAAAATTGAATTTGCACTTTGAGATTCAATTTACGTCTTTTGAAGCAGAATTTCTTTCAACTTTGTTTAAAATTTCTTCACAATTATTTTATATCATATCTAAATTTTGTTAAATCCTTTCTGTTTCTGGATGGCGATTTTACTCCGCTCTTTCGAAGAGATTCGTGCGTTTTATGCGATTATAAAGTGATATTAAAACTCACGTAGAATGGTATGAGCCCTTTTTCACGATCTTCGCGAATCGCCTCGGCCAATGTTTCACCGCGGAGTTTGTACTTTGAGTCAACATCGAGGAGCCTAAATTGCACACCACCCAAAAGTCCGGCGCGTTCCACCGAACTGTGCGCTTGACCTATAAATCAACGTTATTAATTAGTTAATAATATCGATTTTTACTCACGTTAAAAAAAAGTCCTACCGGTTCACATTCGGCGCCTTAATTCGAAGGGTACGAAAAATTGCATATTTGAATAGCTGCATCACGTTTCGACTATTAATTAGTTATTCACGAGAAAAATATGAGAGATCCCGCGGGACACCGCGATTAAGATGAATAGTTATGGCACAAAAAAACCTCTTCAATCAAAACTTCTCCGACTTCTTCATCGGTTTTATGCGAAACGTTTGATGAATTGTCCAATCAATTGAGAGAATAGGTATTGTTAGCAGTTATAGTTATACGGATCTCTCGGTAAAATCTGTGAATTCCAACGTTCCGCAAACACGGAAAATTCTTGTCATTTAGCGGGAATAGTCCGCGGGTACTATGGAGTACAAAAGAGGGGTTGGAGAGGGTACACGAAGGGGTGAGTGAAGCGGCAGTGGCTCTTATGGGACCAAAGCTGGAATAACTCGAGTGGTTATTACGCGTTGCCATAGCGACAAAGTGCTCGCTGATGAAGTGCTCGACGTTCCACGCGACCCCCGTCGACACCCCTCAACATTCACAATTCATCGTCCGCTCGACCACGACAATTCCCCGGTGACATTCATGCGAAGAAAGCTTTTGGCGGCATTTGCCACGCGCAACACGTTCCACCGATGAAATACTTCCGCGCGTTTTGGATGATAAAATAACGAAATCACGAGGCAAGGGGAGAAAAAGAATAGGTGAAAAATAAAACAAAAAAGAAAAAAAAGCTCGCAAACTTCTTGATTCATTGTTAGGGAGTCACTAAAAATGAACGCAAAGTGCCTATTCAATTCATCACCTTCGTGATAATTTACTTACATGAGCCGTAGGCTACTAATTTCCCAACGATCTCATTGTCCGTCCAATCGGAATGTTCCTCCTTCACTTGCCTAATCTTCTTGGCTTTTGCACCGAGCAATGCAACGAGCGTTGCCTCACTTGCTGTTCCCTGGGTAACAATGATGTTATAATTAATGATTTTTATCAACAATCTCCGAAGGGTAATAAAAAATTAATTTTTTCGCATAAATCAAGGTCATTACTCAATGCATTAACGCTCAGAATCTATAAGACTTATAATGGCTTAAGAAAGATTTTTTCAGCACTACAATCGAAAAAAAATTAATTGTACTTCCAAAACGACGAATGACAACATTGTTTTTTTAACAATTTTCCGAAAACCGACAAATTTTTAGTAATTGACATAACAGTTAGAAAAAAAAGTTTGTATCGATTAAATCGAAGCTCATCCTCGTTAAAATGAATTTTTAGATAGTACAAAGGCACGTCTTGGTTGCCACAAATATATTTTTCCTATGGATACTAGCAATTGTTGAAGGAACTAATCATTTTTGGTTGTAAATAGCTAAAAACGCTGATTTGATTTTTCCGAACATTCTTTTTTTTATGCATACCAATATCTTTGCTTCTGGATGCAATTTTTGGAAAACGATTTGGAAAAGGGTATTTAACCCGTTTGGTAGAAAAAAATATACAAGATAGGGTATCGTGTCGTTATGGCGGGGCGATCGAAAATGTAAAAAAAGAATGATGCATTATTTTTTATGGATTCCATTTTTTCTTGATTTTTTTTTTGGTCTGTACAATCGTTAATAGCGAAACGAGTTGTTTTTTGCCTTTGACTGTTTTGCCTTTTACCATATGGTACCAACGTATAAACGAATAACTCAATAAGACTCCATTATATCGAAATTTTATCGTGAACAATGAACAGAAGACAAAAATAAAAATAACTCACTTGAATTACACCGCCACCTTTTCCACCGCTGCAGGCAAGAAATTCTTTCGGCAGATCCAACATTTTTCCCAACCAATCGAGCATTACAACTTCGAGCTCGGTGCACGCGGGACTGGCGATCTATAAACAGGAAAGTTTTTTAAATAATTTCTTTAACACCTGAGAGCTGTTTTCACAGCTCAATGACTTCAATATTGGCTAATAACTTTTGCAAGCTTATATATATGTTTATGTATATGTATATATAAAGTATCGTATAGCCATACCCAGGTAAACCCGATGCAGGCTATTGCTCCGCTGAGCATATCAGCAACGATCGCCGGATAGGATTGAGCAGTTGGGAAGTAAGCGTGAAACTTCGGGCTGTGCCAGTGGGTCACCTGTTGAAACATTCATTGTTCATTTTAAAATGTTCAAGAAAAAAATTAATAATAGCATCATATGATCGCCGACGCCATGTTATTTTTTATTTTTGTCTTCGCGCAAAAAATGAATAATAGCATGTCGTATGTTGTAATATAAATCACACTGCAAGATGACGTAAAAAAAATTTTTAAATGAATAATAGCGTTTTTTTTTAGTTAGTACTTACACCTGGCATAATAACTCTCTCAATATCAGCCATAACGTCTTGCCATTTCTCCGGCGATTGAGGAGCTTCCGATGGTATTAAAGGTGCCATGTATCCGGGTTCGATAGTCGGCAACACTCTCCTGTAATATTAAAAAAAAAAATTCCCACAATCACACTTGTCGTTCGTTAATACCGAAACCATTTACAAATAGGTATAAAAAAAAATTAAGGCCTTTCATTTTTTATTATTTGCTAATTAATTCATCGCGTTATCGTTATGATTCACAATTTAGCAGTTTCTTCGCGTAACAATGTCGTTACGTTGCGACAGTTATCTCTCCTCGGCGATTGAGCTCCGCAATTAACACCGAACGGATTCCCGCGCGTCGATTAATCGCGGGATATTCTCATGACCGACAAACCTTAACCCACTCATTTAATAATTGTACAGATAAATGCAATGGCAACGCTTTGTCATCGCAACCGCATATTGGTCGATCATTTCCGAGGCAAACCTTGATCCCGAAATCTAGTTAACTTTTCTACAATATTCGATAAATGTTGAGTGTTGAAAAAATCATAACAATAAAACTTACCGATCGCGAATGTTCTCGAGATAATTGGCTACAAACTCTGCCATCTCCTTGGCAAAGTCCTTAAAGCTGTCGGGATCCATTGTACTATTTAGTCTGCAAAAAAAAAAGTGAAGAAAATCGATTATTATCTATATTGCTAAGTTGATTGATCGAGAGGCGGGAAACTTTGAGTCTCGCGGCTTGTAACGGAGCCCCTGATTTGTTTCCCATACTCTTGATACCGCGAGTCTATAAATGTATATCGTGTTCTACTTCGTCTATCGATCGTTATTATTGCACAATGCATAAAGCCTCCAGCTCGTTACTGACACATAAAAAATATATTATGAAATTTGGCAGTCTTATGAGTTTCTCAATCAACCTTGTATATCGCGTTTCAATCACGTCGTAGCGAGAGCTGGTAACCAAATTTCAACATCATTTGGTCCAATGTCTGTGGATCTCGATAACGTTCGCCTTCCCGGTCGAAAAAAAAATTGTGCGATTTTTGTTAAAAATCAATCTTTCTAATTTTGATACTTTTAATAATATCAAAACATAATAGTGGTTTTGAAAAAAAAATGTATTTAGTATGTATGTATATTTTTTTTTTCGTTTAAGGGGCCCGTCGTTGAGTCGTAAAAAAACACGCGTTGATTTTTTTTAACATTAAAAAAAGTCGTATCACTAATTCCATGCGACTGTTAGTCCATAAAATCGTTTTGATGGTGTGAAAACATCTTTAGTTTCAAATATAAAGAATTGTAGTATAAGTATTTTATTCTTTAAAAAGAAAAAAATATTTTAAAAAATGATTTTGGAAGAAATAAAGCTCTTGGTACAAATTATTCAATTCAGATCCGGAGAGCCGATAACACAGCATTAAGAATAGTTCGTTCAACGTCTATGGATCTCTTTAACATTCGTGTTCCCGATCGGAAAAAAAATGGTTCGACGAGACCGTTGACGTTTCCAGGTAAAAAAAACACGTTTTTTTATGCGTTAAAAAAACCATATCTCAATCTCCGCGATTGTTTGCTCGTAACAGCATTTCCGTCTTGCAAAAAATCCTCAACTCGGAATAAAATGAATTGTAGCAGAAGTATTGGTTTTTTAAAAGAAAAAAAGTCATAGACAAAGGAATAAAAGTCTTGCGATAATTTGCTAAATTGAGACCCGTGGATCTTATTTTATACGATGAGAAACTTGTGCGAACATTCGATGGGATCGGATTTATGATAACATTTTTTATACCGATAAAAGAAAAATAGAACTCATCTCTTTAGTTAAGAATTCGCCTTCGAAATTTGTTGACTTCGAGCATTTTAAATTTTGTTTACTTCACTGCGATATGGGAAGTGACCTAATTTATTATTGTGCTGCCTGCGCGAAAAGCTCGACTTTTTGTGTCGATGTTCAATACGTAGAAAGTCATTTTTTTGGCCAGAGCCAAATTTGCAGGGCGCAATATTCGTCATTTTTTGCACACGGATCAGTGCGATTAGGGCACTTAAAGCCGAATTTTTCACGCAGTCAGCCCAAAAAAATGTGAAGTGTATGGCATGGGCGCAAGAGGCAATTCTGCACGAGTGTGAACTGCTTACTTTTTGCCACCTTGCCATACAAATAACTTTTTTACCGTTGAAAACAACGAAAATGCATTTTTTCTTATTGAGAATACCCCCTCAAAAATTGTTTACTTTGACCATTACATTTTTTTTACCGATAATGAAAATTGAAATGCATTTTTTTAACTAAAAATTCCCGCTCTAATATTGTTTTCTTCGAGCATTCAATTTTTTTTTTTCGGATTTTACGTACAGTTTTTATGAGGAAAAATTTGATGGAAAAAATGGTCAACAGTATAGCGAACTTGTGGAAGACAAGGCTGAAAACATTCGTTGGCTGAGAAGGTTGGATTAGTAGAAGCCGCGATGTGAACGATTTGGAAGGGAGATTGGCGTTCAGTGTGACACACACACGCGAACATTCAGCACGAGGCAGAGAGCGAGAGTGAGATGGTAAAAACGGATTGGCAAAGAGTTGACCACAATCGCTTCAGGAGTTTCCTACGTAGAAAAGTAAGAGGAGCGGGTTCTCCGTTCAGGCAAAAGAGCAATGACCATGACTCATATACGTCGAGCGGATTTCGCGTTCTCGCTGCACGCTTACGCACACCTTCTTTCACTACACTCGTGATATAGTGTCGCGGTTGTCGTCTTACTCTCGTTCGTGTATTCGCTTCAATGCTATCCTGGCCTTTAATACCTCTATTATAACGTCCGTACGCGTTTATTAAACATTATTTGATATATAGATCACCGACACTCACGGATATTGAAGGGGCGCAACGGCTTTTATATACATTGAGACGTCGTTATTGGACAAACGAATTGATGTGGGAAGTAACTCCATGACAAAATAATAAATCGTCATTTATCGTGTTATTTATCGACTACATTTTTTAGATCTTTGAATAATATTGCATATAAAAACAAAATTAAATCCGTAAGATAAATAAATCTTAAAAAATAACAATTTTAGTAACTTTTAGTTTATCCGATAGAGAAACAGAATATCCGATCATTTTTTTAGTAAGTAACGTCGAATGTTAAATGAATTTTAATCCATAAAATAAAACTTCATCGAAAAATTTTTGAAAAAAAGAAAAACAAAAATTAATTTTACGTATCGCCCGCTAAGAGACACAGTATCCCTTATCATCTTTATATTATAAATGAACTTTAATATATTAACACATGAATTTACGGCTCCGACATTTTTTAATATTTTGGACAACGTTGGAATAATATTAGATCATTTACCATTTTAATAAGTGTCAAAACAACATTGAAAAATTTTAAACCTGTTTCTCATTGATCGATATGCAATGCTAATATAAGTTTTTATACTTTCCTTAGAATTATTATATATAAAATAAACGTAAAAAATAGTATCATTAAATATATATAATTTATAGAATTAATCATTTTCAACGAGGAAAATTTGTATTCAACTATATTGCCCACGAAATCCCGTGAACTAATAGGATTTCTCTACACGTGGGAATCCCGTCATACGGGAAAGCCTGTTGCATGACGTACATTAGCGCCATGACGCGCTCTCGGCGTTTATTCACTCGGAAGGGGAACTTCCTCGATGTGCGACTGATCCTCAGAAAAGTTCAGTCGTGCGTCCGACAGAGCGAGGATTCTTTTTTCGTTTTATATTTTTTTCTTTCAAATGAATTTCTGGAAACTGCTCTACCGCCGGTGGATTTCCCACTGTTGCTTCAATTCCAATATAGCTATACTAAACGGACGCGGAGAATCGTTTAACTCTGCCAATGTCGCACGTGGTACGATTTGCCGTAGGAATTTTTCGCTCCGGGGCTTTTTCCACTGCACGAGGTTGTTGCTTAATGCACATAGTCGGGACTCACGTTACTCAATTTACTCGAACATTACTAAATAGCCGACAATTTTTCCTCAAAGAGACCTTTTTTTCGTTCAATGAAAGGGAAAGTTTTGTATCAATATTTCAAATAACGCCATCGAAATTTTACATATATATTGTACTTACAACATTTTCGTCAATCTCAACAACTCAAGTTCGACGCATTGTTTCTTATCGAAATAGATAGTGAGTTTAAATTTTTCCCCTCGTTGATCAATGATTACCAATGAATTATTAACAGTGCAATATCACATTGAGAACAAATTTCAGTTGGATCAAATAAATGTACGGGTGTATACGTTCAAATACATATCTTATTAGTGCTACAAAATTTTTTGTTCATTAAAATTTTTTGTTCATTTACGTCAGCTGACCACAGTAATGTTCAGGCAAACAATTTTTTGTTGTACTAATGAAATATTTATTTAAACGTATACACCCGTACATTTATTTGATCCAACTGAATTTTTTTCTCAGTGCAAAGCGTTAAACGAGAGACACTCCTTAAAAATCGTATCATTTGTTGCTCTCGGTTCATTAACAAACGGGGCACAGTTTCGTCATTACGAATGAAACTAGTTTAATAAATATGCAAATTCGCGACTCGGTTTTGCGAACGACAATGAATAAAATGTGCTTCAATGAGTCCCGAGCGACAGGCCTTCAATTTAATTAATACAATAATAGATATCGCGAGATAAAGGTATAATAACTTACCTTATCGTTGGATTATTTTTAGCGAAGTCTCCTCTCTTGTTTGCACTGATTACTATTACGTTCTGTCAACGACTTCGAATCGAATTTTTTCTGTACTCCAAAAACGATAAATGGCGATAAGGAAAATTTTAATTTTCTGATTTTTGAATGACTAATGTCAATATGCGCGGGAGATGAGGTATTTCCTCGAAGCGGTTCAAATCGCGTACCGGCTTTGATGGTCGTCGAGAAGCCAGTGCCGCTGGTCCGACGAGACACCACGTTTTATGCCGCTCCCACTCCACGAACCGCACTCCGTCTATCCGTGTCTCTGTTTTACTCGCGTGTCGCACAAGCGGGCCAACGGAAGTGTCGTGAGATTCTGCGCGGGCAACCAGATTGATGATGCGATCGTGATAAGGAGGTGATTTTACGTTTTTTTGTTTCTAATCTTGTCGTAGAAATTGTATCGCGTTAGATTGTTATCATATTTAAAAAAAAGCTGTTACACGTGCTTAACGAAACACTAAACGTCAGTTATTATATCAGTCTTTCTCTTTCACAATAAAATCTATAACGATTCAGAAAATCCATTGTAAATAGAGGCTCGTTCGTCGAGGACACAGGGTTAGACTTTTACCCATTGCCCGAGGCTTTGACTTTCACGTTCCTTCGATAAATTCGTCAGTATAGGATCGTTGTAGCGATTGGCCGTTCCGAAAAAAAAAATTCATAGGCGATTCTAAGCAAAAAAAAAACTAACATTGTTGACACGCTTATGTTTTTTAAAATCTGTTGGTAGAACGCCTATAGTTGTTGGGCATTTTGATGAAAAAAAAAAAAAAAACAATATTATCTGGTCATTCCTAGTAAAAAAAAAGTTAACGTTGAATGGCATTCTTGTGTCTTTTTTTTATTGTGCCTCAGCGTTGATGTTGTCAATCACCGTGAAAAAATCTGAACAATTCCGCTAATCAGCCGATCCCCTCGATCCTCACGTGCCGTTTCATAGGATACTCTCTTCTTTCTGCTCCGAAACTTACACAGGGCAACTTTGCGCCGTTTTTGATCGGGTTTGCGAAGGACGATGATAGAACGGTAACTACGAAACAATAACGAGATGACGAGATTGCCGCGATAGTTTGACCCGGTAGCGCGAGGTATATTGGGAGATAGTGTGCGAGAAGGGTACGTTGAAGTAAATTGTGTTATGCGTACTTCTCGACAGATGCGACGCCGCTTGACGCTAGGTAATCGAATCAAACGGTGTACTCCTTTGATTGCAAAAGGAGGTATAGGGATACGGCAGTGACAACGATGAAAACTGTCTTTATAAGAGACTTTCCTCATAGTCGATATAGTATGAGATTTAAATGTGTAGATTCGAAAGCTAGACACTTGGTTTACACTCTTCTTTTGGTTCTATTTGCCTTATTCCATGGCTGTGAGGATGATACAGTTGCCACAAGTTCGCGTGTAGCGGCTGGAAGCGTAGCAATTTTTTTTATAAGCAATCAAATTTAATACCGAATCAGTGTCTATTGACAGTGATATGTCGAGAAAAATTAATAAGGAGAAACTGAGGAAACTCGCAGTCGTCGTTCGACGTCAATCAATAATGAAACTTACCTGAACTGAACTGTCGTAGGTAGATCGCCTTGGGCGCTTTACCTAATCGTTCGAAAACGCCGTTTTATTTTTGATTCTTTCTTTTCTCGTAAACTATGCAAAGAAATTAAATGATTGGTTTTTGTTTTACTGAATGTCACGCATTTTCTAAGATTCACATTAAAAAAAAAAATGTGGCCGCTGGTACAGTAACTGCAAACGTAATGGTACGCATTGAAAATGTTCAAAAACATCAAAAAATCACAGTTAAAAATCTGAATGTGCGTTGTGTTGTCAAAGTTTGAGAAACGTAAACCTGTATAACTTGAGAATGTCTTTAGTTATCGAACTAAAATTTACAAGTAAAAGCGTCAGATTCCATTGTTCGTTTCAATTTTTATTCTAATACATAAAGTGATTACAATTTCATACTGTTTTGAATTTCTACTGAATGCACAGAAATTTCTGTTAACACTGTAACAAATACAAATATCACCACAATACAATAGTTGCATTATACAAATTAAATATGCATAATACTGTTTCCTCATTATGTTTTTAATGTTGTTTACAAAGCTTTCTTATAACATTCGAAAACGACGTTAAACACAAAATGACAATCGCCGATCTTTTGAATAGTTTTTCTTTCTCTAGCAGCGAATACAAAATAGACGATGAAAAATCCGTGAAACCTCTTTTTTTTTTTTCAACAATAAAATTCGAATAAAAGAAGGTAAGATCATCAAAGTCTTGTCATTGTTATTAACTTGAATATATCGTTTTTTTTATTTTCGATGTACATTTTCCACTGAAGAGTGTCTTGAAATAATAAAAAATTATCTCCTCCGACGACCATATCGTTTTTCAAAATATTTTGTTACCATTTTTTTATGAATGAATACAGTTATATTTCGGTAAAAAATAAATAATTTTCTCCTATAGTTTTTTATTTAAAAAATGATGTTTTGAATCAATAATAAAAGTACATTCAACTGATCAATTATATTTATTATACAATGTATGTAAAAATCCATTACAAACTATAATATCAACGTTTCTTTGACGTCTAAATTGTCCGAGTTAACGGCTACTATATAAAGTTTGTTTTTCTCTCGTCATAGATCTTCGCAATATAAATCAGCTGTTTTCGGTGTGCGGACGCAAAGAATGACATTAATTTTCCTCAAACGATCGACGGAGCGTCTTTCTATATATTGCTAACTCACAGCTGATTAAATAAATAAATTATTGATAACAGCGCCATTCGATCGAAATTAACGACCCGTCGCAAAATTGCCAGAAGTCGCAAATTGATGTGTCGCTTATTTAAAAGCGTGTCTGCATAATTCGGCGAGTAAGTCGTATAAGTTGCGCCACTTAAACCCGAAGAAAGATCCTGTGGCCGAGCTGACTCGATTTTCTCTCCCTGTTATAAAGAAAAAAAAGGTTGAAGAGCATCGCAAGAGGTCGGAAATTCAGTGCGCTCAGAGAGCTCGAGACTTTTATATTTTATTTCACGGAACTTAAACTGGAGCACCAGTAGCAGTCGTTCTCCCACTCCTTTAACCATTGAGCTTTTACCTAGGCTACCTAGCTTGCCACCCTTGACGACGCCTTCGAACGTTCCAACAGGATAAAGAGTTCTTTTTTCCTCGATATCACTGTGTGCCGTTGCTATGACTACCATACTGCTGCAGAATAATCGTACTCTTTCTTTTAAGACTACCCTGCCGATTTCGAAGATTGTGCCACTTTTCAACTTTTCCTGGATATCGTTATTATTATATATTTTTTCAAAATATTCATGGCAGACCACTCACAATCGTCGAAGACGCCGATAAAACGGTTTAGAAAAAATTTGAGAATTTTGTTGGCGCTCTCATTTTTTTCTATTCAATCAAGCGTGTAAGTAAGTAATTAAACCACCATAAAACCACCGTCTCCACAATTTGCATTTTCACGGCAAGTAGTTACTTTGTCGTCAATTTTTGCGACTTAATCACGAGTATGGCCTCTATGATGGCGTAGAAGTTAGCAACCATACGCGCACATGCACCATACTGCGTTTTATTGACTTTCATCCTATGTGCGAAAGGCGTGTGAAACGCTTAAAAGACGTGCCAATGAGAACGTTTGGGTACCGGATAATTTGCTGAATATTTTTTTTTTACTTATTTGGAAATAACTGTTTGGAATGATTACTATACAAAATCAACGATAGCCGCTTTTATATGGTTGAAATTCGTCAAATTTTCAAATTCGGATTTCTCTCCAACCTCTGTTTTGGCTGCAAATGTAACGATACAGCTTTCTTATATAAATAAGGAATTGTTAATTGAAAAAAAATATATATATATATATATTTAAATGTGATCGCCCGCTAGTCAAAGTACAACGCCATACGTTCTCGTAGAGGGTGCGTTGTGAAAAATGGAAAATAATACGGAAGTCAATGTACAACGATATCTACGTTGCAATCTTTATTATTATTATTATTATTAATCTATCTATCCGGAGCTTTGTCTGATTCATCGATAAATCGACTCTCGTGGGACTATCGTTTTCACGATGATCCATTCATTATCCTACTATGACAAAAGGCTATTTTATCTCCGGTTGCCTCCTTTCTACGACGAGCGAAGCTGGAAGCTCAACCAGTAAATCCTTCGCGGAAGCCCGGGCGATGGTGGACGCTTTAGTCAAAGAGAACTTGTGGCGTAAAGACGAAGCGTATGGCTCTCTATGGTGAGCTTCAAGTACAATACTCTCGAAGAACAGAAGGAGGAATGAAAATCAAAGGGCAATTTCCTGGCGTTTCCACGGCTCGTTGGTTCTTCCTCCCTTACTCACTGTGTTAACAACTCACCGCTGTCCTCGCCACTGCACGAAACTCAATATATGTATACTATATATGAATCGACCAGTCATCTCATTGCCACAAACGTGACGTAACGATTATCCCTTTGTATCGGTCTATTCATCAGAAAATTACAAAGTATCATTGTCTTTGATTAAATAACGAATAAAAGTGTTCGAAGAATGAGATTTTTTTTTTCACAAACGCTTTTACTTCTATTTTGAGATACGCACGGTGCACATTTGATGGATCAAGAAGGGGGAAGAATCGTGGAAAATTTCTTAGCGCCGTAAACGCGTGTTACGAGCGAAAATGTATAGTTCTCTTCTTCTTGGCATGGGGAAGAAAAGCTATCGGCAAATGCGATGCATAATGTATAAGAACGTCTCCAGGGGAAGGAGAGGAAGCTTGTGAAGCGATGTATCTCGTCGTGAGTCCGACCCTCGGACCATCGTTTGCTATTTCTCAGATAAAAGCCGAACGAGTAGCATTTCTTCACTGAACCTGGGCTTTTGCTGTTTCTCACGATAGAAAGGCAGCCGTACGGCAGATAAAACCAGGAATCGCTCTCGAAGTTGACTCGGTTGATTAAATGACGCTTCGAAATGTGGTTGTCGAGACGATAGATAGAGAAGAAATACATTTCTTCGTGAGAATAAAGAATTCGCTGATTGAAGAGTATCGTCCAATGGTTGGGAAAGAAGCACCGAGACATACGGTAGCCAAGGAACATGGGAATTCCATTAACGCATTGGTATTGTTAGCTGAGATTAACAGCACCAAAGCCACAACTGATAAACGTTTGTTTGAAAACTCTGACCAACCGAAGAGATGTCGGAAAGGGATGAATTACTTATTCGCAGAAAATAAAGATCTCAAAGTCTTCGCATTTATTGCATATTATTTTCCGCTATAACGGAACCGACGATTAAAAAACCTTCATATTTAGATGTATTTTGAAGTCGTTGATAGATTCACGAAAAATTTGAGTCCAAATCTTATTTAACTATAGTCTATCTGTGGTTCAAATTTGAGATCATTATCTCAAAAATGGCGCAAGTCGGAGTGCAAACAGTGACAGTTCAGAAAATCCAAAACGCCAAACATTTTTAATTATGGCATTTGATACAATACATTTTTACTTGTGGCATTTTATGCCATTATTTGCAATCTTTCTTATCTAACAATCAGCTGCTTGCGCTTAAAATATGAGTCCGATTTCATAAAAAATGCGCGAATTGAAACGCTAACAGTAAAATTGCGCGAAATTAAAGATACCATAAATTTAAAATGTTTTGAGAGATTAATGTTAAATTCGATCGAAATCCTCATTTGAAAAGGTTTAATCGTTAAAGTCCAAACTAAACGTGTGATTCCGAGCGGATTAGGAATATTTCCCAATTGGATAAAAATCTGAAAAAAAAAATCAACTATACAAGAAGCACTTGAGAAGATTAGTTTTGCCTAATAATAATACCAAAAAGTTATTAAGAAGTTCGTTAAAAAAATTGTTCAACCAATCATCGTGTAACGTAACCCCTTTTCGCAGCAATTGATCCGTTAATTTTTCCGAATACATAAAAATTTCGTTAAATTTTGTTGTAATTTTAAAAATTTTTGTGTTGTTTATGAGTTAAGGGTCGCGAATTTTGATACGAGTTCGGACAAACACTGCACATTATAATCAAAAAAATTCTAGGCAATGGATCAATCATATTCGTAAATATTGATCAAAGCTTTTTCCAAGAACAGGATTTTCGATACTTAGGAATAATTCTAAAAAAATTCATAAAGATTCAAAAAAATTTACGAATTTTCCGTTAAAGTTTGATTACCAGATGATTGGTTAAATAAATTTTTTGAAAGTAATTTGTGAACAACTTTTTTGAATTAATATATTGCCAAACTAATCGTCTTACTACCTTCTGTATGGTTGTTTTTTCAGTTATTTATCTGATTAGGAATCTTTGAAATTCTCTCCGAAGCTCACTATTGGCTGGGAATATAACGATACACCCCCTTCAACAACAGTTAACTTGTAGTTTGAATTGGAGTTCGATATGTTTTGTAATTACGTGAGATCGTGGGCCAACAAACAACCGGCGATACACACATTGGCCGACAAGTTTCTTTAAACCACCTGTCTTGACGTTTTAGACGATGTTGAGCGTCCTGACAAAATCTCAAAGTACATTTTTTAACGAAAAAGAATGTTTCTTGAAAATTAGGATGAGAAAAAAGCGTCCGAGTCTCGATTGTTTTGCAATGTTACGCGTATTTATCGATTTGCCAATGTAGTAGTATATTATAACCTGGTGGTGAGATATCGAATGAAAAAGAACGATTTTATTGACAGTGACGTCTATTCTTCCACCGATGAGAAATTGAAAGTTTAATACCTCTGGGCCTCTCATCGACTCTATGAGAGTCGAGACGAGTGGATTTTTTTTTCGTCTTGAATTTTTATTTTTATTCGACATTTATAAGGCTTACGACGATTTGACGAACGGTAGTCAAAGCAGACATAATAATGTCGCCGCCTGGTTCTCAACTCCGAAAAGAAGTACCGCCGGTCGCGGTAAAGTGACAAATCGACAGTCAACATAGAGTTTTTTTTTATTATTGAAATCCCTCTGCAAGGAATTTCGCGAAGATTTGTATGAACACCATTGGGAGAAGAGATCAATCGATAGGAGATTAAAAAAAATAATCGCGTTGGCAAACGATACGGTCGCTCGCTACGTGGCGAAAGGGTTAGGCCGACGATGGAGGCGATCAAGGACTATCTCGACTGCGTCAATATCCATTGGATAATCGTTGTGACAACAGGAATGTACATGCACCTTCGACAAATTTGCATAATTGGTCTATGCTTGGACGACGAGATCAATCCACCTTTCGATCCATCGTACGCCTCTGTTATCTTCATCTTTTCCGTTCTCTGTCTACTCGCCGAGTACAAACTCTGGCCGAGTTCACTGAAAGAACCACCCATTCAGCTCCTTTACATTTACGAGGTAAAACACCAGCTTCGATAGAGCTTTCAATGCGAACTTCAAAAAAATTCGATTACAGTTTTTGAAATTCTATTACGAAAAATTTTCTAGAAAAAATGAATTATGAAGGATTTAGTAACTAAAAATGTATTGCAAAGAATTTGTTAAAAAAAATCTTAAAACATGCAAGAGATTCGGTGTCGATTTATTCGTATGTCAATTTTCCGTCTCTCGGGACCGGGTACTCCGAAAGCCACTCTCGAGGAGAATCAGTCGTACCGGAAATTAAAAGTAAAGTCGGCCGCACCCGCGGTAACATCGCGGGAATTGTCGCTTTTTCGATAATTACCATTAGTTTCGTTTGAATTCAAGGCGAAACAACTGTTGAACTCTCTTCGCGGACTTTTGACATCGTTTTTAATATTTTTTTCATGACCTTCAAACAACTTGAAAGGGCGATTCTACAACGGTATCAAATTATGCTTTTTATATATTTTTTCTCAGTTTTTTAAATTCAAAACAACGGAAACCACAAGATTTCGCGGCATTTATTGTTAAAATTATTTTTTCCAACTTCTTATAATTCGCGATTGAATTAAGAGATTACGTACAACGGATTTTTTTCACGTTCGAAAACCGCCGAAAATTTTAGAAAAAAAATTGCATCGAAACGAAAAATAATTATTCTGCAGTTTACATTATTTTTAATCGCGCCGACTGCTGTGGTGTACGGATCTAAAAATGAATTATCTCACTTTACTTTGCAAAGATGCTCGTCGCGGCACTAGTTACGAATCTCTCGACCCGGGCTATTTGGATACCAATTATGAACGGAGTATGGTGTCTGACGCAAGAGTCCAGTAGATGGGTACGTCGATAAAACAGTATATGGATCTTGTTATTTACTTATTACCAAAAACTTAAAAAAAAACATTCAATGTTTTCGTTTCGAATCAAACATTCGTTTTCTTAGTTTACGTAATTGTTATAGATTACGTGGTTCAATACGACAGTGGGTCTCGATGATTACTCGTTTTTAACGATGTTCGCATCGTACATGTCGACCGAAGACGCTGCGGTCCATACAGCCTTTTGCATATCGGTTCTCTCGTTCTTCTGGATGCTCGACGCTACTGAATCTCTCGACGCTATTCTAGACGTGTGGTCCACGGATTAAGTATACCGAAGTGATTCAAATTTTGTTGTAGTCCGTCCTGTGTATTGTAAATCGTGTATTGTAAAATAAATCCACAATTTGATAACAAAAAAGATGTAATAAATAATAAATAATAAATAATAAATAATAAATAATAAATAATAAATAATAAATAATAAATAATAAATAATAAATAATAAATAATAAATAATAAATAATAAATAATAAATAATAAATAATAAATAATAAATAATAAATAATAAATAATAAATAATAAATAATAAATAATAAATAATAAATAATAAATAATAAATAATAACGAGGAAATGTGACGATCGTTATGAAGGAAACTTCACACACCGGCCGTTATGACAGGACGTTGAAACGAATGTATATCATTTTTTTTTCAATGACTAAGTTGCTCTGTACAATATGGGCGTTGCTTCTCAATACCTTTGGAATTTCGATATTTCGTACGTGTTTCGCTAACGCGATGGAAGACGAGGACGGCGAAGCTCTCAATACGGGACCACCGATAACTTCGTTTCTCTTTGCTTCCGGCGTATACACGATAACCCTCAGTCTCTCGTTGTTTCCATCAAATTTTCTCAAACCGAAGACTTATTTTCTGTGCGCTTACGAGGTACATCGGCTGAGCATGTAAAATTAAAATATCAACATTTTTGTTTTCATGCATTTTGATTTTTTCAAAAAATATTCGTAGTTTTTGGCAACGGCATTCCTTCTCGAATTCTCGATCGCCTGCATCTGGACCCCGATAGATGTACTCATATTGACGACTTTGCCGAAAGCTCTGTGCAACGTAACGTAACGGCAGTAATACCTTTTTTGCTAATTTTGTGAACTCTGAAGATTAATCGATTGTAACAATTTCACGCGAGATAGATACTCACAAGAATGGAGCTTAAGGAGGCGGCCGAGTTGGTAATGACGACTGCGGCTATGGCGGGTATAAGTTTTCTTCTCGCTTTTGGATTTTTACTTCTGTCGCTTCACGTCACGAGATCAATGGATTTTACCATTCTGACGTAAGTTTTCATCATCCTCTTTTTAGAGAAATTCGTACATTTATTTTTCTTCGTTTTATCGATTGTATACGAGTTTTATAATGGCCGAGATCAGTCAATGCGGATTCACGTATTTCTGCGAGTACAACAAGGAGCGGTTGTGGCGAAGAGTAATGAGTGAATTGCCGAAAATAAGCAGTGAAAGAACTGCTCGCTGTAGAGGCCGAAAGAAAAAACGAAGCAGAGTGCGTCGAAGAAGTTCAAGTTGAAAAAAAAAGAAAAACCATCGGGATCCCCTAATGCCACTATAGTCGTATTCGTGACATTTTTTTTTTATTTTATTGTTTTTTTTATTAAAAAGAAGGCATTTATTTCATCCGAACTGAAGTATAACGTACAAATGGTATAGATAATAGTGGTAATAATATAATTAATCGTTAATTAATATCAATTAATTAATCATACATATGTCGATTATAGATACTGTAGATTGTTTATAATATGTATATGGTAATTGTACTAATGAGATGTGTTCAGTGGCAGCATATATACATATTACGATGGTTTATTTTTATTCATTTTTTTTCTCAGTTTTCACACTTTCTTTTTTTTTTTTTGTTTTACGATTTTTTTGTCATGTATCTCATCTTTAATGACGTTTGCTACGATAAAACATTGGCTTTACACAATCTGCTCATTACAAACTACTGTTAAATTCACGCTCGGCCCTGTCTTACCCTTTGCCCCACTTTTGTATCAATCATTCAATTAAACGATTAATTAGGCAGTGCATAAAAAGTTACGGATATGTTGGGTGAGAATATTTATCCTTTTTTTTCACGGGAACCTCGCAAGACGATGAATTAAATCGAAAATTACCAATTTTTTTTATTGTTATTTAGTTAAATTACTGAAGTTATTTATCATTTGTATAACCAGACGAGATTAATGGCCAATCAATGAAGAACTCGGTGTCAATCCGGCCAGAGGCGTTGTTCTATTTTTTTTTCTAACAAATCTGTAATCTATATGAAAAGGGGTGTTCCGTTTACCGAATTTCTTGCACAACGCTCTACCGGCATATATGAATGATGCTATTTTTATTACACGAGAGTACATATATTTTTTTTTTTTATACGTATAGCACAACCGGGAGTGTAGGCGGTGTGCTACAAATTGAAGATAAAAAAAACATTGGATTAAAAAATTTGAAAAAAAAAAAAGGAATAAAAAGTAGCTGTCGGCGTCATGTGCGTCGACGCGACCACCCTGAGTTATCGTGAGCATCAACACTATCCGGAAAAAAAAAGTTTCTCGCTCTCTCGCTTACTTTTTTCTTTCACTCTCATTACTATAGCAAACTCTGGATTCTTTCACATGCGTTCGTTTTCTTCGGTTTTTATTTTTTCCTTTAATCTTCTTTTCAACTCAACACACTTTCGCTCGCTTTCTCACGTAGTTCGGTCGTTCTTCGCACGTTCGCACTCACGTTCATTCTTCGTAATTGGTACATTATATACATTGTTCGTGCTTCACGGAGATCGGAGGACAATAATTATCCGACGATGGGGGGCGAGGGGGGGGGGGGGGGGGGGGAGGATTGAGGGTTGAGGGAGTAGAGAGAGAAGGGGGTTTGCAGGGCTCGGGGTTCGCCCGGGTCGAGCGATCAGTGAATAATCAATAAAATTTCTTTTCTTTTTTCTTCTGTTTTTTTTTCAACGATCCGTTAATGTACATACACAACAGTGATCTCTAACTATCTCTTTCTTAATGCCACTGCACACACGCAACGAGGCGCAAAACTCAGATTCAACGATAAACTATGTTGTGTTCTTTCTTTGTTTGTTTGTTGGTTGTTTTTCTTTGTTTTTAAAATTTTTTTATTAAATTCATTTATTTATTTATTATTCTTGTTTATTCCGTTAGTTTTCTTCCTTTCGTGTTTTCAATTATTATTACTTTTTTTTCATCTCAATGTTTTTCAGCTAAAATTTGCCAGTCTGTGAAATACCGCGTCGCCGATGCCTTAAGACTCTATCCTACTGCCTTTTCTCTCTCAGCAGCTAGTGATTCTTTTTTCTTTCTTTTTTTTTAAGGGAGGACGGTATAGGTCGTGCGGAGGAAGGGACTACCGTACACAATATACCATAATTAATATTTCGAAGATAAACATTGGAGGGACTATCGATGACGATGAATGATAACGAGGATAAAAAATATAACGGAAAACTTATA
Source organism: Cryptus viduatorius (assembly GCA_964006125.1). Lineage (NCBI taxonomy): Eukaryota > Metazoa > Arthropoda > Insecta > Hymenoptera > Ichneumonidae > Cryptus > Cryptus viduatorius. Next base: position 745,827 of record OZ023225.1, on the reverse strand, counting down.
TAGGTGAGCGAGAGAAATAGTCTTTGGGGAGGGCGATGGCGGGGCATCGGGAATCGAGGAAGAGGTTCGCCAGTAGCGATTAATGAATCTTTTTTTTCTTTTCTTTTCGTTTCGAAAGCTGAGCGCTTCGCTATAAACTGCCCTCTATACCTTAGATTTAAGCTTAAAAGTTAGACTAGGAAATTGGGATGGGATAGCGTAAATGCGTACAATTACGCAAATTAATATCACAAATCGCAAAACGATACGTAATACGATAATAATAAGTTATAAGATTATTCATTATTTTTTCTTTTTTTTTTACGATAACCGCGCCCGTATCTCACCGTTCACCCCTTCGTCTACTATTTTTTTTTCGTTCTCTTCTCCTCAATCTTTGCTCTATTTAAACTTACGTATGCGATGAGCCTCGTTTCAGAGAAGATAATCTTTTTTTATTTTATTTAATTTTTTTTTCGCGTGCGTGCACCGCCTTCATTGCACGTCGATAATTACACATTCGCACATGGATCAAGAACACTGGATGCACTTGTTTTCTTTTTCTTTTTTTTCTATGCTTATATTTTACTTTAAAGTGTTTTTGGTTTTTTTTTGTTGTTGCTTGTTTCATTTCTCTCTTCGTTAATTATCTTTCGCGGAATAATTATTGCGCGAATCCCTTACCGTTAAATTGACTATGAATAAATCCGTTGAGAATTTTACACTTCAGTCGTTTCCGAGTATCTTGCGTTTAAGGATGCTCGCCCGACGCGCCCAGCCAAACGTCGCTTTTTCATGTATTTATCAAGTGCTCGGGGACCGCGAGACCGTCACTGCTACATCCCCGTCTCGTCAGCGACTCTTCTTCATTTCTTTTTTTTTTCCCCCCTCATTCTTTCTATTTTATTTTTCGTTAACGAGAAAGCTTCGATCATTATCGCGTTATTGGTTCGTTAGTCCTCGAAGACTTTGCCTTATTGCGACGAAAAGAAGGAAAATATACGAATAAAAAAAAACAACATACGAACACGAAAAACAATAATGACGATAATCCGCTCGAACGAATTTGTCACGAATTCTTAATTATTTACCATTGTGTGTGGTATGCGTGTGTATTTTTTTTTGCGTGTATGCGATTCGTATCGTTAATAATAACTATTCGATAATTACATATTATGCACTTTCTAACGCCTGATTCGTCATATCCTCGTCATTAATCTCTCGAAATATACGCGTGATTCCCTTCCGCCTGTTCCTATAATTTTTTTTCTTCATGTACTATATATATATATATACTATATATATACTATGCAATAGTAGTTTTCAATATCAATATAATCATATAATAATACTTGCAATTAATTGAAAATGGTCGTGACGATGGCGACATTGGATACTCGTTCGATCGTCCGTTTTTCTTATTTTGCAACGCTTATGCGGCTCTTTTTTTTTTCATTTGCGCTTCTTTTAACGAATACGCCTCGGGTTTTTAAATGGCTAAGCCACGACACACTGTGGCGAAAACGAGACATAGGATCAACAATTAAGAATTATATTCTTGTTGTCGAATAATTCGTATTCTTACGGAATTGTGTTTTTTTTTGTAATTATTTTATTGTTTTACTTTACGCGATCTCCCGAGTCACCGCAAATGCCGGAACATCGTTTTCTCGCTTTTACTGTTTTTTTAATCTCAAATATCTCTTTGGTTTTTTTTAATTATTTTTTTTTTCCGGTAAAAACATTAACTATCGGTGTAAAATAACGTCGCGCGCGAACATCGGCCCCAACGCGCGGGCGTTCGTATGGCACGACGTCGATGACGATTAAATATATGTTTGTGTTTATGTTTTTTTTTCTTTCTTGTGTGTGTATATATATATATATATTTATATATATTCATAGATTAAATAAAATCGTATCCTAATATCGAATGTGTGGCATTAGGTCGAATAAATAAATGATACATGGAAAAATTTATACAAAATTTTCAATGCCATCCACCGGGATAGAAGGGGAGGTGGGCGGGTGGGCAAAGGTGTGTTTGTAGAACTTCTCTTGTTCCCCCAACGGCGTGACTCGAATTTTACGAACATACAATTCATCATTATATTCATTATTAATCGCCGATTACGGAGACTCGTTTTTTTTTTTTTTTTATAAACGTACATTCACTAGTTATACTTTACTCGTCTTTGTTTTGTCATTTTTTCTTTTCGTTCATCGTATTTATACTTTCGCGCGAATTCGCAGGTAATTAAGTAGTCGATGATTTTTAATGCTGAATCAATGATAGGCTCGATCTGCATTTTCTGCGAGAGCCAAAGAGAGATCTCGTGTGTGTGTGTGTGAGGTTTTTTTGTCAGTTACTTCAGTTTTTCCATGGGGAGGAATGAGCATTGCCGCTTGTGGCGGATTGTAACGGGGAGAGTCGTCGCGCGAGCAGTAAGTCATACACGGTTTTGGACTTTTTTTTCTTTGGAGAGGCCCGTCGTCGAGCCTCGAGCAAGTCATGAGATCTCACCTACCCTACAGGACTCCGGAATCCAATGAGTTATATTGGCCTTATTTATTCCTCTTCCTCACTCTCTTCCGTCGGGCCGTACATATCGGCGAGTTTGTCGAATCTCGGACCCCATGCGCCCAGATACTCGTATTCGTGTTGTTCGTCGTCTGTACCTATTAAATAATAATCATTTAATATTATTATTTTCTGTAATATGTAATATCAAAATTATTAATCGTTACATTCTCATCGAAAAGTGGAATTCGGAAGAAAATTTCTAAAACTTGTTGTTACGAAATTAATTTTACAAAAATTTATTCTACGAAATCATTCGGTAACTTTTGTTTAGCGAGAGTCGATTCGTTAATTTTTTCGAATACATACGCATTTTTTTCGCTCCAAAAACCGTCGGGGCACATGCATTTCTTCTAATTGTCGAAAATCTCGTTTTTGGGAAAATCTTTGTTCGATATGTGCGAATACGTTCATTAAATTTTCGTGAAAACTTTTGAGGACAATCCGCAGTTCTTCTTCAAACTTATAACTCACAGCTGTGATTTTTCATCCATAAAAAAAAATAAAAATTGCGAAAATTGGAAAAAATTCTAATCAAATATATATTTATGTACTTATGTATGAATGTAAAAAACGTTAGGTTACCGGATGATTCGTAATATTTTTTTTTTCAACAAATCAATTTATATTTTTTTTGGCATTACTATTGGGCATATTATGCTATGAGACGGAAAAATGTGTCTTTTGAAAAGGTCCTTCCTCCCGAATGGCATACGCAATTTTTTACGCAAAAAAGATCACATTTTTATGCCTGCAACATTTTTCCTCCCACTAAATTAACTTTTCACCCCGCAAATTTACATTTCTTCTCACTGGGCAAGAATCAGTTACTTTCCACCCCCATTGCAGGCACAGTGTAGTCATTTTAGCGTTTTCGGGGAAAAAATTAATTTTCTTTCGATGTCTGATATTGTTGAATTTTTTCAGATTTTTATTCCATTGAAAAGTATTCGAGATCGAAAACGTAAGGATGCACGCTCCCTGAGGACATTTTCCAAAATGTTGCAAATGCGTTCTTACCCGAAGCTAACGACGACAGAGAGCCGGCGGTACTTCCACCGCCCTCGTACGCGTAATTTCGCAAATCGTCGAATGGCGGTGCGTTTGGATCGCTGTCCGCTCTCTTCTTGTGATCCTCTATGAACATTCCTACGTTTGGCTCTGCTCCGATTGGATCTGTATAAACATTAAAAAAAAAATAATAACGCATACATTTTATTAATTGTTATTCAAAGTCAAGAAAAAAAAAATAGATTCCATATTGAGTTAACGACTTGACAAACTTACAGGCTACTTTGCACGCTGCCATATTACCGGCCATTGCGGGTATAGGCCCACCGATCGGTATTTGTAGCGGAGTTATATCGAAGGCGGTCATGTCGTCCTCGCCGCCGCCTTCGTCGTCGTAATTTATTATGTTTTCTCGCACATCGTCGTCGGGTCCCGGATACTTTATGTGAGACTCTCTTCTTCGGTTGTATACGACGAATACGAGAACTAAAACTGTAAAAGAGAATGAAAGAAAATGTATTAAACGATTTTTTTTACTTAATCCAAAATTAAGGCCGCTGTATCCTTAAATTCTCAGCAAAAAGGGGGCTTCGGAATGAATTTCGAAAACTTCCAGATGGGATAAAAATCTGAAAAAAAATCAACTATACAGAAGGTACTGAGAACTAACCAAATCGTTGCTAACAAATCAGTTTAAAAAAATTTGTTCAACGAAATGTCCGGTAATGCAACATTTTTTTTCGCCGGTATTGATCCGTTAATTTTCCTAAATAAATATAATTTGTTAGATTTTTTTCCAATTGTGTAACCTTTTTTCTTTTGATGCATGAAAAGTCAAATTTTGAACAAAAAATCAGAGTAAACTGGGCATTGAGCTGAAGAAAATTCCGCGGAATCGAACGAACGTATGCGCAATCATTGATTAAAGATTTTTCCAATAACGGAATTTTTAAAATTAGAAAAAATCGCAAGAAAATTCAAATGTATTCGAAAAGAGTAACGGATAACCTTTCGCTAAAAAAAAAAATTAAAGCACTGGATGATTGGTTAAACAAATTTTCGTTTAACTCGTTTGTTAACAACTTATTGGGTTCAGTATCGCTGTTTTTTTTCAGATTTTTATCCCATCGGAAAGTGTTCGAAAGTCACTGCGAATCACGCTGTTGAATGAGAATGTAACGCTACACCAGGCCTGAGCCTCAACGTTGGCGTGCCAAAGATCACGCATTCTTCTGACTTTGGGGATCACTTACCGAGTATAATTAAGAGGCAAACTAATATAGCAGCCAACGCTCCCATACTTAATTTGAGGGTTTGTCCCTCCTGTACGAGTTCGCAGTTTTCGCCCCAAAAACCATCGGGACAGATGCATCGGTAGCGGAAGCGAGGATCTTGATTTATACAACGTCCGCCGTTCAAACATGGATAATCGATGCACTCGTTCTTGTCCATGCAGCCTTTGCCGTCGGGCGCTCGTATTCTTCCCTCACCGCATCTGCATAAAAATTCTCATTGATCGATTGTTCTATTATCCTCTAATTTCCAATTATCGAAACATGACGAACGAAAAAGGACGATACAATGAAAACAGTGTGATAACTCACGTGCAGTCGTGTTCGTTCCACAGGTCGATACATTCGAAGGGCTCGGGACAAATAATGTTGGCGCAGGGTTTGTTCGATGGACAATTCCTATCGAGATTCCTCGCCATCGTTGCCTGACCCCATTGCGTTCCGTTCATCGCTGGTGGTAGAGGAAGATGCTTACCCTCGAGTCTTATGTCGTCCAAACATCCTGAAAAGTGCAAAAATAGATAAATAGATAAATAAATAAATAAATTATTTCGAAACAAAAAATTGAATAGAATTAAAACTTTGGCACATTTAAAAAAACCAATGCTCTTTGTGAAACGATGTGAATTTGGTAGAAAATTGTTAATCTCCACATTTTATGGATATAAAAAACGCTGAAAATTGAGTCTTAATTTTTAAAATTTATTTAATTTCGTCATAAAACTTGGTCTATGTGACGGCCCGGTCACACCGAACGGTATACTGCCATTGCTTGACTTCGAAATTTCTCGGAAATTGTAAGAATATCTCCCTTTTGATTCTCAATTGTAATGCAATACGCGTTTTAAATTCAATTAACGTTAACTTTAACTGATTTATTCGCATTTAATTGATTCAATAGTATTAAAATTTGTTACGATTTCACGATGCCACCATTGAAGATGAAATAGTTTCTTTCGTTTTTTCTACTTTTCGAAGTATCATCGTATTTTTATTTGATTTTGATTTGATACGGCGACCGGATGGATCCCATTGGTGTTTTCCAATTCATAGGTTACACGAGGGGTAGTAGTATTGTAGTTGTGCTTCACACAGAACCGAAGACGTATCGGTTCTCGGAAAGTTGTATTAATAATATCGATATTTACTATTAAATTTCGTACCCGTAATTTACACTGTAAAAAATTGATTCCTACCTTTTTGATAATCGGCGTAAACCTCGAACGTCCGTACGCCCGTGTATTCGGCTTTGCCACCAGCGTAAACGCCTTCTTGCTTGTCAACGAGAAGCCACTGATGTCCCTCGAACGAGAAAGTTTCGTTGAAGCGTCGTCCTTCGCCACCATCGAGCTCAAGGGTTGCCGCCGATCCGTATCTCGAAACTCTCACGGTGTGCCATTGTCCATCGTCGACCGCTATCGCCGATAGCCAAATATCTTTCTCCTCGGTTCTCAGACTGTTTAGATTGTATCTGAACTGAAGCCTGCTGTCCGTGATCTGCGCGGTAATGGCCATTGAAGAGAAATTACTAATGATTTCACTCCTTTGTTTATACTAATTAAGTAGAGGATTCCGACAATTTGAAGTAGAAAAATGTGCTTTCACTGCGATTGATTGCTCGTATCGGTGTCGTGCTCATGAAAAAAACTCCACGTCGGAATACAACGGCATGTGGAACGAGTTCAATTTTCTACTATTTATGGATATTTGTCCGTTAAAAAAAATATCTCTTGTTGTATAATTGGTAAAATTTCGAACGGGAGATTTCGTTACGTGGTTTGAACACTATTATTAACAAATAATCGTATAGAATTAGTGGTATTATATTTTTTCAGGTATAGGAAAAGAATAAAACGCGCGTTTTTTTGCCTGAAATCGGCGAAATTTCGAAAAAAATTTACGTATTAGAATAATTAACGTATGAATCTCTGCGAAATGAAAGTTGGTTCACCGGATGATTCGTTGAACAACTTGTATTAAAACTAAGTTGTCGATAACTTTTTTTGGAATTATTATTAATGAAAATGAATGTTCTTAGGATCTTTTTTATCGTAGTTTTTTCAGTAACGATATACCTTCTTTAAAGGCTTAAAATTCAAAATAAAGAAACGGTACCTCGAGAATAGCGTATTCTCTGCTATGCTGATCGCTGACTCTGAATAATTCGCCGCGATTCTCGCGCGTACGGAAGCGTAGTTGTATCTGCGTCGAGTATTTATCAGGTTCGAAGGACAGTGCGTACTTGACATAACTGTGTTGTTTGAAAGTCGTCGGGACGGTTTGCGACATGCAACCGGGTCCGGTCCATCCGGGATTGCAGTGACATCTCGCCTCTTTGAAGCTACCAACGCACGTGCCGTGTTCCCAGCATCTTAACGTCGATTCCTGATTGTTGCAAATCTCGTCGGTCTGTGGACAACCCGCGACACTGTGACGCGATAATCCCGGATGCGCGAGATCGTACAATTTGCTATTGTGGAAAAGATTCTTTATGCAGCCGTCGAATCCTTTGCCGTAGGGCATCGATTTCCATTTGTAATGACTCGGATCGAATTGTTCGAAGTACAAACCGCCGATCTGCAGCGGTGCGTTAACATTCAAATACTCGTTAAAAGGCGGCACGGTGCCTTGTGCCTGACACGTCGAATCATCGAAATGCGGCGCTGTGCCGTCCTCGCGTTCCGAAACATTGGCAGATTTGCAATAATCAACGATCAATTTAACTGTTTCCGTGGTCCAGAATATATCGAGTCTGTGCCATTCGCCGTCGTCCAGCGGTTTCTTCGTTTTGACCTTCAGCTCGAGCGTTCCCGAGCCAAAATCGATGAGCAGACGCGGTATTCCGCGTTCCAATTCGACGGATATGAAATCCGAGACCATTATCTCGTCGGACTCCGGTGGGACGATTGGGCCGTTGTATAGCAAAAGTCCCTCGGATTTGAGAGTTATGAATTCGAAGCTTAGATGACTGTTGTCGCACATCTCCAGCGCCGGATACCAAGCCCAACCGTTGCCGCGAAAACTTCTCGCCGTTTGCTGACAACGCGGACCATTGTAACCCGCTGGACACTGGCATGTGAGGCCAAAACGACTCTCTATGCAACGACCGCCGTTGTAACACGGACTGTTGCGGCAAGATTCGTTCGTACTGAAGTTACGAGCTCCGCAGGTGCACTGCGCTATAACGTCGACGCGAACGCCGACCAGTGCGGTCTTATTGGCGTTCACCATGTAAGGAAGATTGTTTATATCGAGAACATTCGTGCAGCTACCCTCGCAAACTTCGTTCTCGTAAAAACACTCGTCGATTCCTACCATCGTTATGTTTATACCGACGTCTTTCTCAATTTCCTCGCGATGCATCAGAACGATGCCGTTCAATCGCACGGGTTTATAGTATGGCGAGTTGTGAGCGGCGAATCTAACGTCCGTCAGCGGTGGATGTTTGCGTCTCAATTGTACGCTGAATACGTCGACGTTGTCTCGCGCTATGTCGAGTAAATTAGCTAATTTGTCGCGAAACAGATCCGCCTTGCTGCGCGTTAATTTTTCCGATTTGTAGTTCCAGACGCGTATGAAATCCTCGTCGGATATACCGGATATTCTCACGGAACCGCTGTTTATCACGGCTTCGTGAGGAATCGTTTTTACTGTAACTGTCACGTTGGCGTGTACGTCGGTCTGCGTGTGCTTACGATCGTAGACCTTGAAACGCAAGTGATATCTTCCGTCGTGTGTACCCGATTTTATCGCTATCATTCCACTGTCCTCGTCGAGTTTGAACTGCGGATGTTCGAGACCCTCCCAGTAAAACTTCTTGTCCGGTAAGTCCCAGTCGTCGGGATCCGTCACGTAGACGCGTCCAATCTCGGTATCCGGCGATTGTCCCTGCGAACAAACAATTCAATCAAAACTTTTTTCTTGCCAAACGACGAGGGAGAAAAGTTACGTGTGTTACAGTTATTCGATGGGAAAGCTAAGTGTAAGTGATTGCCCTTTCACTTACGGCGTAATTGTAGACAAATATGTCCTTCGATCCGGGTTGCATTTTGTTGTCGTTGTCGTCGCCGATTACCACGGTGAGCGTACTTGTTCCTGACATAAGTGGCGTACCCGAGTCTTTTATAATGATGGGAATGAGATATTCTTTCTGACGTTCGCGATCGAAAGATCTCAGGGAGGAAACTATGGCCATTCCGTCGCCGTTGGCACCCTCTGCAATACGCGAAAATAAAACGTTATTACTTTCATCGAATAAAATGTGTAGACATTATTGTTATTGGCTATTGCGACGACATCTCGAGTTTTCTTTCGTTTCTTTCGTTCAACTGAGATAAAAAGATATTTTTCTCTTCTTCCATTGTGTTATCATTTATTTTCTTGTGTGTATATTACGACCACGGTTACTTTGTTAGTGTTCATTTCTCACCGCCGCCGAAAACCCGTCTATGATGGGACCATTTTTTATGCAAATATGTGTCTGAATAAAAAAATTACAGTGAATTTCACAGGAGAAAGTCCGAGTTATATCGCAAAAGAAAAGTAAATTCTCTATTTTAATTAGAAGTGGAGGTATCTGGGAAAATACTCGTTGCTAGTCCTATGGTGCCAGTGGGGCCGAGCCACGGATAAAAAAAAAACACGTGTAGTAGCCGGGGGTTAGCTACCCCAATAATGCACTTGTATAATCAAAGCCAGTCAAAAAAATTAAGCGTACCGAGGACCACACTGACATTAATTACATTTCGTGAAACTTTACTCAGATACAGAATAAAAATCTCTGTTTTTAATTTCAAGTACCAAATAGACTTTTTTACTCGCATATTGACACTCGTGTGTTATTAAAATTTGTCCTGTTTACGCTGTGTAACTACTTTTTCCAAATTAATCATTATCGCTGGGAAAATAATCAAATAATATAAAAGTAATTAATTAAAGTACCAAATGAACGAAGTAAAACTTGTTGACTCGAAAGTATCATGTTAATCCATTTCCATTCGTTTTCTCTTTGACAACGGAGTAATGGATTTGTAATAACCGAAATACGAAATCATCTTTTTAGACGCGAAGTGGATGAGAAATCTCACCAATACGGCATATGCGATAATGCATATTTCATGTTTTCCGAGCTGTTTTTTTTTTTTCAACTTTATCAAATCATTGTTTTTGCGTTTCTAATTTTTTTTCTTCCTTTAAAGTTGGATTTCTTGTTTCATCTCTTGAGAAAAGTCATTCATTTGAAAAGAGTACTCGGTTGGTATTTATTTAAAAACGCTTTACCATAAAGTGACTTCAAAAAATAGTAAACTACGATACGTACTGTTGTCACTCTCGACTTTGAAACTCGCCCTGATCGCGTCCTCTGCATTGGGATCCATTCGGAAAGTGAACGGTGGTCCATTGCTCTTCGATCTGTCGTCGTCGTCCGTAGCAAGAATCTCCACAACTCTTCGCGGCGCAGCATATTCCGTTAGCACGGGTCTGTAATCTTTCAAGAACGTCGGAGGGTTGTCGTTGATATCCTGTACAACGACCGTGAGAGTAGCCGTTGCCGTTTTTGGCGGAATGCCATCGTCGATTGCGAGAATCTTGACCTATAAAAAGATATTCAATATGCGGCGATTAGCAAAATATAAATTCCGATACTACAAGAGACTCTTCTCGAGTTGTGGCGAATCGCTTACTTGATGTCTCGGCGTTTCCTCGCGATCGAGACTCCGTTGAATGGATACAGTGCCGTTTTCATTTATGTAGAACTGTCGTTTTCTGTCCGAACTGCGATCAATCGAATACGAAACATTGCTCTTGCCGCCCTGATCCGGATCCGTCGCCTTGAACGTCTCCAATGTGTTTCCTATGCTAGCGTCTTCGAGAACTGTTGTTTCAATGTTAGCTTTTTCGAATTGAGGTATATTGTCATTTATGTCCCGAAGCCTGACGACGACCCACGAGAAGGCTACGTGATACTTGTCGTTGTCGTTGTCTTCGCCCTGCAAAAAATGCAAGCGCGCGAATGCGGTGATGCGGAATTTATTGCATTTATTTGTTTATTTGAAGCAATAGATAGTACAATCCATTCGAGAGAAGTGATAAGAAAACATAAATACAAAATTGTGAAACGAAGCAGTAAAAGAAAAGCATAAAGACGAAAGAAAAGTGCAGTAAAGAATGGTAATAAGTAGCATAACTGGATATCACTTCGATACGAATGAGAAGAAAATAAAAATGTATCATCATTACGGAGAAAAAGGATTTTCAATGAAATACAACTTCGATTATCCGGGCAAGCGGCATCCTGTTGCTCAGTGATAACTCAAGACTACGGATAATCCGTAATCGATCGTAACAGGATTTTATTTTCCACGATACACGAAAAATAAAATAACCTCCGAAAAGATAAAAAAGGAAAATCGTCGACTAATGAAGTCTTTGATGCTGTGTTAGTTTTTTAAAAGAGTCCTTTGCTGAGAGTTGCTAAACCACGGAAGTTAATATCAGAAAAGTTGACACAATGTTGACGATAGAAAGGAGAGTAGGCAGATCTTCGGCAGGTTGTGGGGAATTTTTAAATTAACCGATAGCGTACTGTTCTATTGGATTTTTTTAATCAAAGACAAAATGAAAAGCTTATCGTCGATGAAATTTTGAATGGTCTTTTCTACAAGAATTCGTTAGTTTTAATTGATTCTATAAAAACTTGAAAGAGAAAAGTTAATCTTTGGTAAAGCTTTCAGCGGTATTGGGGTCGTTTTCTAAAAGAGTTGTTAGCTTTTTTTTAACTTCATTTGGGAATGTCGACAAAATATCGACGAAAAACGCTTGCTCTGCGTTGTTCATAATAGTTCAGCAGGATTTAAATGACTATTCGATCTTTTTGCATTATTTGTTTAAACAACCTGAAATTCTCGTGGGTTAACTTGCCGTCCATTTTGGAAGGCGTAAATAGATTTACGAACGTTTAATCGGCTGCCCAGTTAATCGAAATTTTACCGCAAGTTCACATCGGAGATGTGACCTTTTAAATATGGAAGGGCAATAAATGTTACCTTGTCGTTGACCTGTATCCGGAATCGGAATCCATTGCTCTGCAATTGATCCTCGTAGTCCAACGCCTGAACGATCTTGAGCGATCCGGTGCCGTCGTTGTTCCGCACCATCGTAAATTTGTCGGCGCCGTATCCGCTGCTTTCGAGTACTTTATATTGAAATTTGTTTGTCTCGTCTTCGTCGTGAACGGTGACGGTGAGTATAGGCATTTCCGGCAAATTCGGACCGTCAGTCTCGTCGACTTCGGTCGTCCATTCGTCTTTCGTGAATTGCGGCGGCATGTCATTTATGTCTTTGACTCTGATCGACGCTGTGCCGGTACCCTTCAACGAGCCGCCGTCGACAGCAACGACTTGTATCGAATAATCCGGGGTGCGTTCGCGATCGAGACAACAAACGGCGGTTTTAATAACGCCGGTGTCGGGTTCGATCTCGAATATCGGCGATCCCGTTTCCTCCTCTATGACATTCTTCTCAATAGAATAAATTAGCTTTGCGTTTGTTCCTTCGTTCGGATCGTCATAATCTATCGCCGTCATCGTCATAACGAGCATTCCCGCTGTTCCGTTCTCCGTTACGTTTCCGTAATATATAACTTGGGGAAATATCGGTGCGTTGTCGTTTATATCTTTGAGATTAACTTGGACGTCAGCGTAACCGACGAGACCCTCGCCCCCTTCGTCCTGCGCGAATACCGTGAAACGCCACTGTGGCCGACCGTTCGGTTGATCCCTGTCCAGTGGCTAGAATTTCATACATTTTCCTTTTGTTGTAGAAATCAATGGTTCGCGCGATAAACGTTATTCGATATCGACAAGTTTATGCTTTACCTTCAGAACGTAAATTTCGCCAGTAGTTCGATTGATGTCGAACTTACTATTGGCCGGATTGTTCGGATCTATTCCCTGTCCCGTCAAGAAGTAGACAATGTTTTGCGGTCTATCCTTATCCCCGTCGGTTGCCAATACCTTAAACGAACATTGCCATTAACAACGGGTACTCGCGGCGAAGTTTGACCAACTAACGAAGACAAGCGTCTGGAAATTACCTGAAGAATACGCTTCGGCAAGTTTCTATCGTCTTCCTCGGTGATTTGAGTTCTATAAGTCGGACGCTCGAACACAGGCGGATTATCGTTTACGTCCTTCACGTGAATAACCACTGTTGTGTAATTTTCCTTCAAGTTGTCCGAGGCAGTTAATTTCAGTTCGTACTGTAAGAAAAACGTTATACATTGCATTGGGAATAGACGCCGATGCGTGCTATTGACATTTCAGAATGAACATGGAACAAATAAACGATATCAAATAACGTGGCTTACCCTCTTTCTGGTCTCGTAATCCAATGGACCCGCAACGTAAATCGCTCCGGTCATATTCTTGACCGCAAACGCACCGCCTAAGTTACCGCTCGTAATCTCGTATCGAATACGCGAGGCTGCAAGAAATAATCGATACGCGATAAATAAACACAGAATTTAATGACTCGATGAAAAATATTGTTTTTGTTACCTCCTTAAAGAGAAAACTTTGCATTTGTTAAAAAAAAAAAAAAGTTACATTTTTATTTTTTTTAGTTTCGAAGATTTATTTTGCATAATAATAATACCAAAAAGGTATTAACAAATTAGTTTTGAAACAAATTTTCAACCAATGATCCTATAACCCAATCTTTTTTTTTTTGCAGAAATCGATCCCTTTTTTAGAATTTTTTCTGCAGAAAATGCAGAAAACCCGTTCCCTTACAGACAATAACTTCCTCTCGCGCATACGCACAAGTGCGTGCATAAGTACCGATCGCCGAAGGCGCACATCGCAAAAAGTTGTGAAAGGTGGACAATAAAAGGAATCCTTTTTTTCTTCTGTAAAGAAAAATATTTAAAACATAATACAGATTGACTTACACTCGTCGTGATCTTTGGCGGTGACGGTGAGAACGGTATGCTGGATATCTTCATTCTCGTCTACCTCAGCCTCGTAGAGGCCTTTATCGAAGTACGGAGGATTGTCGTTCTTGTCGGCGATACCGATACGAATGAATTTCGTAACTGCAATCATAGAAAAAAAAAATGTTAAATGATTAAAAAGAAAGAAATACACATTCTTAATTTCCTGCGGGCGTAGTCGGGCGGGAGATAAATCTGTGGCGGTATTGCGGTAGTCGGTAATCGTTAACGCTAAGACAATCTTGTTAAATCTTGTTTCCGTGGCAGCGGGGTTGGCCGATAATTAATTAATTCAACGAACGAGTCATCGTCGCTTCGTCGGAATAAGCGACTCTCTAGTACGATGCAACGCGGCTTAGCGATAACACCGAACTTGGAAACGCCGGTCTTGCGTCGCATGCCTGAGAGTTTCGTGAAAGTTCGAAGTTGAAGTTACCACCAACCCTACAGCACGGCAAGCTTCGGTTCATCTTCCTTGAAGCATCGGTGTATATGCGCGAAACCGGGAATCGGCGTTTCGCCTCGCAAGGTATCTTCAGAATCGATCGAATTTTTTTTTTCTCTTGAACGTGCCAAAGCATTCGAGATTGTAATTAATAATGAAAAGTAAACTTTGAAAATGCTTTCTTCGGTTTGCTTTGCGGTATAAGCGTGTAGAACGGCAGAGAGAAGGGCCGGGTGCATGAAAATCGTACGAGTAAATTATAGAGGGCTGATATATAATCCTCGAATAGTGCACTCGGCCATCTCCTCGGTTCATTAAGTAAATCCCGAGCTGGAATGGACGAGTTACGTGCGGGCAATGTTCATCGCTTCGGGGATTTTAGCCAAATCGCTATTTAACGTCACTATTCTGTAACAAACTTAGATTAGCTGGTCGGCTCGATCGTTGCAGCTTTTCATGCTGAAAGTGTTTCCAAAGTAATTGCGCTTGGCTAACGTACTGGTCCGATTCGCCGGGAGTCCTTATGTGGGCTTTTGCTTCATGTGACCGAGTTCATTATTCTACCATGAATTTACGACTATATATATATCAAAGGGTCGAAAATGAGTTTTTGAATTTTCAACTACACATCCGCATAGATATCGAATACGAATTATTATCAAATTATGTTTTTTCATATCGAATTTTATGATAGCATGATTGCCATAGCATGGCAATTTGCCATTGCGGGAATGTGTTAAATCTGTTCAAATAACTATATAAAGCAATAAATTATTTTTTTACTGGAAGGTAAATTCGGATTCCGAGTTCAAAATAAAAAAGAAAAATGATCGGTAAATATTTTTAAATATATTTACGGCCACAAGAAGAGTGATTTTTTTTTAACATCCATTCAATTAGTTGAATATTCGCGCTCGATCTCTGTAGAGTTAGGTCTTTCTTGTACTTTGCTTTGTCTAAAAAGGTTGAAATTAAAAAAAATATACTATAGAGACTTTTTTCATTTTTGTACCATTTTTTTTATATACTTGGCAGTAGACACGCAAATGAAAACAATGAATCTAAAATAAATAAATAATACGAGTTATTAAAGTTAACATTAACGCTGAACCAGTAGACGATCGTCAATTTATGTTATAACCTTTTTTTTTCTATAACGGCCATTAAAATCTACAACACGATAAATTGATAATGAATAATTAGGAATCAAGATTGCTAAAGAAAATTAAGACCGTACACGTACACGTAATTGTTCTTGACCTGAATAAACTGTTGTGATTTTTTTGTTTCAGCTGCGCCATTACTACTAGAAAGTAGTGACTTCCAATCTTCCCGAAAAAAAAAGAAAAAAAAAGTCACTCTCCAGATCGCTATGTTTTTTTCTTATTCTTATACATTTTAACAATTTTTTCAAAACTTAAAAGATGAAGCTTTCAATAAAAAAGAAAAACCATTCGCAGTCCAACCATTAAAAAGAAAAACAAATTTCCAAAGGGTACCCGTACATCGCGAAAATTAAATAATTCCCTTGATTGCCTGTTGACTTCTTCGAGGTTTCAAGACTTCTAACAGTTCTCGAATCTCATAATTCGATGGATATTTCTAAAACAAACTTGGGAACTAATAAAGTTTTTTGGGATTTTTCGAATATTCATGAATGCATATAAGCATCGAATTATAAATTTTGAAGGACGCGGTAGTGAAAGCTCCAATTTCGGAACTCGAACTTTAGAATATCCACGTCTGCATTAATATGAATGCGGCATTGCATTAATATTTACAGTGAATAATCAGGGAACATAAATCATTATTTGACTTACAATTTCTTGCCACTAAAAATAATTCATTTACAAAAATCCAAAACTTCCGATGTTCCTTTTCGTCCGAATTGAAATATCCGCATCTGCATGAATATTGAATGCAAATTGCGTTCAAAGTAATATTTAATATGAAATTTAAGGGGAAAATACAATTTGCAATGACTTTATTAAGTCTGGGAAATAAAGTCATACTTTGGCTTCCAAATTCTTGCCACCAGCCAGTGATAAATTTACAAGATGCCAATACCTCCGCAGTAAGCCCTCGAACTCCAGAATTCTAATATTCACATCAGCATAAATATCGAATGCATATCGGATCAGAGTAATATTAAAATTGTTTCAAAGTGAGAAAAGTTACAGCGTCGCGGTTCTATATTCCGTGAAAGGGTTTTTTCCGACTAAAGAGAAAGTCCTCTGAAAAGTTCACGTGAAGTAATTTGCTAATGGACTTTGGGATCGGACGTTGAGTCTCAATCTTCCGTTTTCTCGCGGAGAGGGTTACATGCGCCCTGCGTACATTTCGCCAAGGCTCCTGCGTTTGTCACGAGAGAAAAACGTATATATGGTAGTACATACAGTATATATATATTCATGTATCTACGAATATCTACATATAGATAAATATATATATATGTATAAAAGATCGGGGGGCAGAAAGGCGAAGAGAAAAGCGTGAAAGAAATATCAAAGGAACTACGTGCCCTGAGTTTGCAAGTCTCTTTCCCTACAGCACAAGAGGGCGAGCAAAGCCGGTGCGCGCAACTTGCAGAGCTGCAGCAACATTTTCTACTAGCGGCATTACAGTATTCTTCGTGAGAAGGAGTTGATTGCCCGAAGGCTATAAGCTCTCTTGCTCTCCTTTTCTCTCCACCTTTTTATACAAGATCCGACAATATAAAAAGGGACTCGAAATAGGAGGTATTTGCCGGTAGGGGTGGAATGGGTTACCACGCGCAGATTTACGTAGTTCGAGCGTATTGCTTCGGTAACAAAGATACCGGAAGCTATCTCTAAACGCCAGGTAAACAAGCTTTCCAGGCAATTGGAGCTTAACCCGTTCTCGTCGTATCTCGCGAGTTTATCGCATCCCAGAGCAACTGGCGTCGCGTCGCAAAAAGTTCGTTCTTAAACCAAGTCAAACACTCGTTCGTCAATGAACCTTACCGAGAGGTTTTTCGGACGTCATTACTACGGTTTGCGTATCTACGCTACTGAATCGATACTTTCGAGAGTTTGACCATTTTTCTAAACTCTCCCAGCCGCCTCACTTCCTCGTTTCTCGTTCGTCTTCTTGGTTCGCCTTTGGCTCGATTCGCGGAGGGCGAGCTTTCGAACAACGTCGGGGAAAACATTGGGGTGAATGGTATTCGGAGAATTGTGAACCGGCACGGGGAATGGAAAAACGAACTATGGAGAAGAACGTAGCGACCAGAAAAGGTGGCAAACAAGGAAACCCGGGGGGATGAGGGGAGAAAATGTGTTTTCTTCACGAGCGAGTTGGCCAGGCAGCTACGGAGGCAACACCCCGAATGGCAGGGAGGGAGGGAGAGAGAGAGCGAGAGAGAGCCAGGGGCACGCCAGAAACGCGTTACTGGGGCACGGGGTAAGAAATCGATGAAGCCTCAACCCCGCAGCCGCCGCCGTTATATAGCACCGAGCGACCGCTTCACAACCGGCACAGCCGGAGAGCGACGCCGCGGCTCCAGCGAGTTTGGAGCCCGCGTTTTCACCACGAGTCTACCGCGGTTTTACCCCGACACAATACATTTGTGAGAAGCTTCTTACTCAAACGCCAACGATGGTTCCAGTACCAAACAAGCCAATCGCTTTTCCACTAAGACGTTTCTCTATTTACCAAAGGTTCATGTGATCGCACTACGGAAAGAGATTTTCTTATCGGTGAAAGAGATAAAAAGGGCAGTAGCATGCAAAATTCAACCATTTTTCTTCGTTTAATTACAATTGACGAGGAATAAAAGAAAAACCGATAACTCGTCCCCGAAGGCTCTCATTTCCAATGTCATCGAAAACGATTACAAGTCCCTATGTTTCAAAATCGACAGACTTTTATCGTTGAAAAAGATAAAAATTGCAGATTTATGCAAAATTTTACACTTTACTTTACAGAAAGATAAAAAAAGACAGTACGATATAGAATTTAACAATTTTTCTTCGTTAAATTATAATAGATGTATTAAATAAAAGAATAAAAACCAATAAATCGTTTCAAAGATTCCTATTTTCATCGTTGATGTAAACAATTCCGACTTCTTATGTTCAAAAATCGAGAAAGTTTTACCGGCGAATTAAGAAGAAGACGGGATCGTTCGAAACGAAAATTAGGCAAATTAACAATGCTCCTGGCTAATTACGATAAACGTTGGAAAATAGAAAAAAAACCGAAAACTCATCCCAAAGTTTCCTATTTCCAACATGGATGTAAACTACCAAAACTCCGACTATTACAAACTCGAGAGATTCCTATCATGAAAGAGAAAAAAAAGGAGCAATATAACGCAAGACTTGTCGACGTATTCGGAAACTACAGCGGACATTGCACACTCATGAACAATTATAAAAAACACAATGGCAGAAAAGAGAACATGAAACAAAAGAAAATCGATAACTTGTCCTAAATGTCTCTATTTACAATGTGAAAGCGATGGTAACGACGAGAGTTTCATCGTGAAAAGCGAAGAAAAGAAGTGCTATTTCATGTGAAAATGGATGTAGTATCCCAGAAATTACAATAGCCGTTACACAGACATGAACCGCGAGGAAAAAAAGAATTGATAACATCTACTAGACTTTGCTATTTTCATAGTAGACATATCGTAACCGGGTGAGAGTTTTTATCGTCAAAGAGAAGAAAGTTTAATGCCATCCTGAAATTAACTTTGCACAAGAAATTGCAGATGGTGAACCTTGAATGGGCATCAAGAATTCAGAAAAAACAGTGTAACTTCTACTAAACGTTATTATGTCAACGTAATCGTACCAGAGAGAGTTTTTACTGTAAAAGCGAAAGAAAAGGTGATCTCGTTCTATAACTAATTTTACAGGGAAATTATAGGGAATGCTGAATGAACGTTAAGAATTGAAAAAAAAAAGGTTATCCTCGACGAGACCTTACTAAAATATCTATAATCAGATCAGAGAGAGTGTACTCCGAACGAGAAGATATTTTGTCCTAAAGTTACCTTCGAGTAACTTAAAAAGGGGTAAAAAATGAAGATTTTTTACCGTGGAAGAAGAAAAAATAATTATTTCGTGCTGAAATAAGTCTCACTCTAGAAATTATTGTAAGTACTGCGTGAACATGAGAACAAAACGGTTAACTATGAATTTAATCGCAGCTAAGAGAATATTGATCGTCGCAAAAAAAAAAGAAACTGTGCTTTGTCCTAAAATGAACTGTTCTTGAAAAATGATAGTGAAGATCGAAAAAAAAAGTGAAAAATAAGAAACAGTTCATTCAGTATGTAAGTGTATTCGAGAAAAATGTAGCGTGATCGGAGAGGAAAGGGTTATTCCATCTGAAAATTAATTTTAGCCCCAGAGACCGTTCATGGACATGAAATAGATATGAGCGATTGGAAAGAATGAATGTATGCGCGATGCTTGCGTTACATGGACCCGTTTGGGGCTCGTATGACGGAACACGCTTATACGCGATGCGAATTTTGTGTTCAAGTTTGCTGTCTGATGCGGTCGAACCATCCGCTCGGCCCGTTGCAGCGGTGCAATATTCCACCGCAATGAATTGTCAGGCTTTCCAATTGGCTGGTCATAGCTCATCGTCCCGTCGAATTGGCTCCGGTCGAATTGACTTGGAACATTTCGAGGAACCCGACACGCACAGCCCAATATAGTTTCCTCCACTCGTACCGTCAATCCAGCATAGCTCATTGTCAGCGTTAATCATGCACTTGTGCCATTGTTCGAATTTGCATGTATGTACGAGTTGACCGACATATCGGGACCGTTTGGGGACGGAAGGGCGTATCCCGCGTTATTCAACACGTGCCAATCACGTGAGATATGCCCGTAGGTTTCTTAGCTGTCGGCATCTACATACACCTTTCAATACGTCGTGCCTACCTGCCGATTCTTTTTTTATAATCGAAAGGCAAACAGACCAGACGCATGCGGAGATATAAATTTGCGCGCAGACACACAGGTGCGAAGTCGACGTGAGTATGTATTAGGTTCGTGCGTGCGGCAATCAACCGTGCGCAGAGATACAGCACTCAGCTGTTTCTGTTTGCAGTATGCGCGCAAAAGCCGACCAATTAAATCAAACAATTAGTTATAGTTAACTCGATGTTTCACGCTAGTCAGGCACCTAAAGGTTAATTGAGAGTTTCAATTAAAAGGATAGCACATGCGCGCCCGAGAGCTTCCAGTTGATGAACGAGAGGATTCAGCATACACTCGGTCGTTGTTTCATATACGCGACAAGTAGAAAACTCGGTGAAAGTACAACTCGAAAGTAGGGAGGGAAAGAGGTAAAACTTTTTTCCCTTTTCATTTTATTCGTCGAGCCTTTGGTGAGATTGGTCGTGGTAATGCGGCACTCGTTTGATGTCTTACTGCCGCGTAAGCATCAAGAAATTTTGCGTCTGCATTTCACGAATCGCTGATGCCCGGTTTTCGCTTTGTCGTCATTGACGATTTAGGGGCGAGTGGTACAAGAATTTTCCGAGAGATTCGCACTGAGAGCTTTACTGAGTTTCACCAGTTGGAAAACTCTCGAGATTCCTGATGATTATATCTTCGATGAGAACTACCGCGGAAGGAGGGGGAGGAAGTATACGACTATATATAGGTCATAATCGAATTGGTGGCCGCGACGATAAACTCAGTTTGCGGTCGAGGCGAACACAATGGGGGTCGCACTAAATGCCATTAAATTTAATGGCGTTAGCGCGTTGCGGACGTACTGGCTCCACAGGGCGGAGGAAGGGATGGGGACTGCCAGCAACGCATCCGGACTTCTTCAAGCACACACCTCACCTACTTTTCTACAGTTTATACTACGCCATCGGGAAATAAAAATCCATTCTGCTGCCAACGTGAGATATAATAATTTATAATATACGACCGGAATAATCGACCAAATTGATTAATGGAATTGTAAAAGGTTAAACGATAGAATGGTATGGTTCGTTTAGTCCCATTATGTGGTGAACTAAATTTCGGATGATAAAAACGCTCCTGGTGCTGCGAAAAAGTTGACAAAATTGAGGACACATTTTACGATTGGAAGCTATTTTTCATTATCACTTTTGGGAGATTAATTTCTTGGTCTTGTCTGGTCCATCCACCCTTCCACGACCCTTCAATCCACCCTTGTCTGGTCTCTTCACCTGAACCACCTCTGGGCGATTTTTATTTCATTTACATTTTAAAAGAATGTTTCCAGACGATACTGCTGATATGTGGTACTTTCAGATTAAAAATAGTCCGTGGGTATGCATTTCAAAGAAGGTACTTGGTCCAACATTCAACTCACTGGTTCATTCCCTGGTAGGTTAGTACGGGTTATTATATGAGAAAAAGCTTGACAGATATAAAGTCACTTCAAAACTTGTTACCTTAAGAATTTTTTTTATCATAGTTGCAGGTAAAAAAGGTAGTTATTCCAACGTTTACCCCGCTGGGTAGCACCATTTGCCGATGTCCCAATCTACACTACGATGCGGTTCTAAAGCTATACATTTTTCTATTCGTAAAACATGTCTATGTAATGGTTTTTTAACTTGAAAATAATGAAATGAAATTGTCGGTTCGTCCGGAATATAATAGAACTGGTCTGCCGCAGATATTTTTATTTTATGCAACTCGGTCGGTAAAAGTAATAGTGACAAAAATCGGAAAATTCAGCTATAATTACGATTATGTATTTTATTAGTCTTTCTTTTAATACCGTACTAAATTCAAAGAACTAAATCGATTTTTAAACGGAGACAACGAGTTATAAGAATAAGTCACCAGTTTTTAAGTTCGTTTAAAAAATATATTTGCACCTTGCGAAACTGGTTATCCAAGATTACTTTCATACATTTCTTTGGCGAAATGCCGCAGTGCGCGAAGTAACCAGTACTTCTCCTTCAATTTACCGACCGATAACCTGAAACTTGAACTCATTTCTGCGTCGGTCACTTCACTTATAGAGTAGCATGAGTTGCTTTCAAACACAGGTGGGTCACTTGATGTTAATTTTATTTGACATATGATATTCATTGAAATGTTTTTCCGTGGCGGCTGAGGATCAAGGGATCGTATACGAAGAGATTACAGATCATATTATGAATTAATGTATGTTATATATGTTATACCAATTGCCTAAATAATTATATCGGCGATTATAACGGTGCACTGGGTTACTACGTTATTAATTATACCGATTGACTGAATTATTATATTATTAATTATACCGATATCCTGGATTATTATTGGGACTCTATTGGTTCCGAACGAACCCAAGCAATTCTCTTCAAAGAATATTGCACTTAAAAACAAAGTGGTTAATTCAGTTTGACAAGTAGATGAATAGTACTAACGGCATGTATTATATTTGCCAGTGGTTTTTTAATTTTTATACAATTTAACATGAAATTGCAGGAATAATAACACATTCGTGGCATTTCGCGTTATCGTTCAAATTATTATAAGATCGTAAAAATTGAAATAATTATTCCGTCGACAATACCGTTTACAAAACACCGTTTTGTATACACCGTATACAAAAACTCGATTCAACCAAAGGAAACGCCAATTTAGCCGATATGAACATTTATAACTTAATTCTATTAAACTAAAAGTCCAAAAAAACAGCAATACCACAAACGTTTTGGTAAAAGCAGAGAAGAGAATCTCGAAGACGCTTCGTACTACTCTCGGTTCAGCAAGACGAAACTTCGAAGATCTTCGACGCGGGTAAATTCGCTAATCCCAAATCAAACAGCCGACGGGCTATAAGTCAAGTTTGTCTTTGATCGTTCCGAATCATCCGATTAACAAATTCGAAATTGCGGAGAGTTTGCACCGCCATAATACTTCCCACTCCCTTATGAGCTTTCAATATTCAACGGCTAATAAATTCATCTTCCCTAAGGGAATTACAAATTTCGATACCTCGGAATTATTATAGCGAGTATAAAAATACTACTTCTCGAGAATGTCGATAACGCAAAATTGTGCAGAATAAAATGAAAATAGTAGTAAATGAATTATTGATACGGTAAAAAGTCGCTTGGTGAATTAAAAGCTTTCGATTATTTCGACATGAATAACCTGACCAGGATGTATCCGGGATTTTTCAATGGTTACGCTTTAGTCGAAATGCACGGGCTGTTTGTTGAAATATTGTAGTAACAAGGCTCCCCATCTCCCCATTCCGTAAAATCGCTGCTGCCCGACTGTGGGTTAATATTTGTAGTGTGCAACGGTTGTATAATACATTTTATGCATCAACAGCAACAGGAGTAGATGCGCCCTGCGGCAGAGACATGTTTTGTCCGATTGCGCTCTCTCCAGCTCCGGTGCAAACGCGGAACAAAATTAATCCGACGCATAGTGCAAAGCGTTAAAATCAGTGCATGTCCTCTCCTCCGAAGCATGCAAGCGCGATAGTGCTTTTAGCGGGAAGCGATACTGTTAATTCAACAAAATTTTCGTATATGCGCGGGCCGGCGGGCATTTTAACAGTGTAGTTGGCGGCAGCCATACGAGTATTGGCCCTCTTCCTCGGTTCATCTCATTCGGGCGGGCAAAATCCCCGGAGAAATAATTTGTCACCATCGGCAAAAGGGCTACTGCTTGCGAAGCGGTAGGAAAAAAACCGAAAAGGCAACCGAATGAACCGGTGTCGTACTACTTGAAAGAGATTGAGCTTCAAGTACTCCGACTGTAGGTGGGGGAAGAAAGACCACGATACGAACACTGCCACGATATATATAGTTACATGGCTTTGCGGAGCTTTATAAACTACCAGCCCCTGCCAACGGGCGAACGAGCGTGATTGCCGGGGACTTCAAACTTTTTTTTTCTTTTTTTCTTCACTTCCACGACCAAGCTATCGCGCGCTCGTTCGACGAAAATTCATAACAGTCGTAAAACTTTCATTTCTTTTTTGCGAACTACCGATGACTAACGCACCTCACGGAGGTAACGTTTTTTTTCGTACCGATAGAAACAACAACAAAAAATACGGAAAAAAAAACTTGCCATAAAATCAATTATTTATCAGCTTTTCCGGAACATAATTTTGGAATTTACGGTTTGGATCTGCAGCGTGACGCATTTTTTTTTTTTTTTTTCAGAAACTACGAAAGAAATTTAAGATGTTTACAAAAAAAAATGTCGACGGGTATACAAAAAAATTCTTACAAAATTCTAAAAAAAATTCTACAAAAATTTTTAAAAATAGAAATTAGAAAGTTGGTAGTCGTCAACGACTCGCCATTATTATTAACTCTCGAAAAACACGTTTCGTTCTTCATTTTCCATGCATTGGTTTCACGGGAAAGAGTTTACCTATCGCCGAAGGCTACAAAAAACATTTATATGTAAAAAGAAAATGAATAATTTCATTTTTTAATTCTCAATGCATGTTGTGTTCTATGAAAAAATAATTTTACTTTCTTCCAAAGTTGTTGGGAGAATTAAAAGTAAATTTGATTCGTTTTTCGAAGAGCGAGATAGAAGCATCCCCTTAATTTTAATTGGCGAATGACGAGTTAAATCAAAACGCTTCAGCGCTAAGGGATGATATATATATCTGCTAATAAATTGGGTTATATCGATTACGCTGGATTATTACATCGTTAATCATATCGAACGACAGAATATTTCTCTCGTTGAATTCATAACGATTTTTATTTAATTTTTTTCATATTTTGCACAATTTTTAATGGAATTCAGTTCTCATTTGCCGAGTGACGCCATAGCTTGTAATTATTCACACGAATAAATCTCAATGCGTCGAGTAGCTTGAATCTCGGATTTACGTGGAATATTACCAACGGGGGCGTTAATATTTTACTGGTGTTTTTCGCGTTAAAATGCCGGCGTATTAACGTGGAGCGGTCTATTCTAACTGTATGCAAGAATATATAAGTCGTTGCGAGAGGTTCGCGAAACGTCATTGAGGCCATATAATACATCAACGACAACGAAGAAATACCGTTTCTCTCTCTCTCTCTCGGGAAAGCATAAATAATCTTTGCTACGGAGCTCTCTTCTCTCGCGAAGAGCTAACAATGAGAGGAAAGGAGTTTTCTCTCGTCCCGAGCTTCGTCAAATCTCTGTAATAAAAAAAAGCTTGCAGCTCACTCTAAAATACGTCAATCTTTCTCTCTGGGTCTCTGACGAATTTTGTGCTCCACAAACCGCCGACAAAGCGTTTCGCCTCGCGTGTCCCTCTCGTGCCATTCTACTCTGGAGGGTGGGGATGGGCGATATAAAAAATTGTACGGTAAAAAAAAGGAAGACAATTCGTTGGAAAAATTGTCGGACCTGTATGTGCGTTATGCGAGGTGCGAAAGGTTCGTATATTAAAATGGTCGCCCGACGTCTCCCCTCTGTCTACCGTTCTTCCGCACAATGGCGCGGCTGACGAGACCAACGGATTTCCCACTGGTTCTCTCGGATCCCAATATAAATATATATGTATACACTTCCTTTTCTGTTCGACAGTGTCTACATATTATCTCTTGGATTACCTTCCGTCGGCTTTTATTTTTATTCAATGGCTTCCAACTCCGTTCTTTGTTTTGTACAGTAACAATATTTAGAGCATTGTCCTCGCGGACATTTCTCTGCGATTATTTCCGTCAAGTGGCACTTCGGTGCGAACAGCACCTCTATTGTCTTCTCAGTGGATAGAAGAACTACTTATACACTTTTTTATAGTCTTATATCGAAGTCCTTTGAAAAATGCAATATGCCCGACCGGGTAAAATGCAAATATCTGTGCAGACGTTTTATATCGTGAATACCGATGATAACATTTCGTATCATGGAAAAAAGTAGTTTTGTGGACTCAAATAAAAATATGTCTCGCCGACTAAGGTACTTTGTTTGGCTACATTAAAGTAAAGTATAGATGGCAAATTAACGGTGTTTCATCGACTAACGGGAACGAGAAAGGTTCGTTTAGAATGTGTAAATTCCAATGTATCGTGTAAAAGTGCTTCAATTTTGACTCAACGTTAATCCTTCGTAATTACACCGAATTCAAACAACCCGAGTAGATACTTCGGGCATAGATTGGCGCTTTACTTACCAACCTACCAACTGCCGAGCGGTTGAAATACTTTTTATATGCAGAGTCAGGTCTCATTAAATCGCGAAATGAATACTTTTTTTTCAAATGCTCATTAGAGGACTATTTTTAACGCCTGACTGAGAGGGAGCAGCATTATGCGTTTGTCATTACCGTGAAATTATCTCTTTCATGTTCGCGCTATTCCGCTAACTAAAGCAGTGAAGAGATCGCAAAAGAGACCGTAAAAAGTCCAACAGATATAATGTTCAACATTTTTCGATAAGTGTTCTTAGCGCGGTTATTCAATGCCCGTTCAGTTCGCTTGAATTTAGCCGTTTGTTCACAAAGATCCGTTTAATCGCGCGACGGGACAAAAATTTATAATGATAACATCATGATGAAAAAAAATACAAACATCAAACATAAATATATTCAAATCGTATGTCATGTCAGTGGCCGTCGACAGATATCAATAATTTGAGCAAAAGGAAGGTAAACCGACCAATACAAAATAAAAAGAGAAAATAGCAAGTAGCAACTTTTAAAGAATCAGTGAGTCGCAAAAAAAATTTGAAAAGTGGATAATTTTCAAAAAGCTGAAAATGATTTCTATAAAAAAATTGAGCAATAAAATAGCTCTTCCCTTATTGGCAATTTTTCGATAAACTGATGATGCGCGGGGCGACGGCAGTTTTACAGAAAAGGGTAAAAATCTGTCGCATTAATTTGACACAATGTAAACTTCCATGGAATTCTGGAAAAGTGTGGCCACAAAGGATTAAATCGCAGCGAGATAGAGACACTGACAAAACGTTTTTTTGTGGGACGAGTATGCGCCTCGACGGGAATAGCAACACCATTTGTTAGCGCGGCTGACGTCAAAAGCGTTTGTTGTCGTTCCATAGACGCGCAAATCCATTAGCTGTTTTTTTCTTTATTGTTTTCATCCAGAATCGGGTTTTGTTAGTCTCTATTTTTTTTTTTTTTTCCGTTGTTAGCGTTGTTTTAGCGTTGTTTGTGGGACAAACTTGGTCTGCCCGATAAATTTCCCTAATGTAATCCCGAGCAGTTTTAGTTGAACTCTCGATCGAGTAGGCAAAAATCATTGACGGCAACAAAATCCTTTTACCAGCGAACTTTTTCCTTTCGTATTTCCAGCATCGTTCGTGTAGAAGATGAAAAAAATGAGTCCAAAGCCTCGCCGGAAGGCCGTAAAGTAAAACATTTACATTTTAGCAAGACGGTCCCCACGGTTAACGCACCGCATACAGCGTTAAGAACGTAAATGGAAATGCTAATTAAGGCGAACCGCGTGCGCGGAACGAAGGAACGCGCTGTGTGCTGCGGCGAGGGTAGAAGCTCGTCCAGAGATTTTACTTTAGAATCTGCCTTTCTCATCTCTCTCCAACACTCGCCGGCTCTCTCGAGTAAAACTCGAGAGGCTCGGAAATATGTATAACTCCGTAGGGTAGAGAAATTCACTCTTCCTCTGGCAAGCTACCGTGCGAATCGAGTGATAAAAGCAGAAGTCATAAGTGGTGGCTCCTCCACCCCTCCCCCTTGCGCCCGGCTGTGTTGGCTCTCGAGTAACTTATGCGGTATGCTTCCGGCTGCAAAATGTTGAGTTTCTTGCTATCGAGCGCTTGCGAGTTTCATAATTTTTTTTTCATAGACAATGAGAATAAAAAAAGTTCGCTTGAATACATATTAGATAAGAGATAAACTAAAATAAAGAAAGAAGCGTTAAACCGACGGATGAGCGAATATACGATTATTCGTTCGACGACGATGAGAGACGGCATAAACTCGGTAAGGATGAAAATAACCCGTGTAAATTGCAGTAAACCGATGGATACGTACAACATCCGGAATGGGTAAAACGTGCGGTCGGCGAACTCCGATTACACCGGGGAATTAAACGTAACGCGTCGTAACGTTAAACAGGGCGCATTGTTTTGGGGTGTCCTCTGTACAAGTGTGTGCGGGGAGTAAACCTCATACGGTAGCAGTATAACGGCCGTATAACGTTGCCAGGTCGTTCGGTAACGTATGGTCCGAGAGTTTCGAGTGAATTCGACGTACTGTAGGTACGTGACCTACCCTCCCGCGCCTTCGCGGCTCGACGCATCATATATACTATAGCTATTCTTGTGTAGCATCGCAGCAGGCGCTTGAATCCTCCTATTCCCTCTCTCACTATCGTTGGGTTTTACAACGGCTTTAATGCTATGCGCATATAAAGTATTGGATTATGCTGAGAATAACAAACTATCGAATAGCCGGCGAGACAGCTTGCTACAAAAAAAAAGAAAAAAAAAAAAACAAAGATTTTGATAAAAGTTTTGCGGTAATATTTCGTCTGTAACTGCTTGCAGTTTATCGATAAAATCCGTTCGAATTTTTGGGGTGTATGACACGATTTATACGATGGTCGTGAGAGGAATTGCGCGATAACTCGATACTCGAAAAATAATAAGAATAATAATGAATATTTGAATACGAATTCAACGAAATTAATTTATCCGAAACTCGTTCGACACATCAAACAATGCCGTTCCTATTGTTGAAGAAAAAAGGATTTTATTATTTTATTTACAGCCGTTGTGATATATTGACAGATTTCGTTTGAATTTTGAAGCGATACGCGATGATATATATCAATTGTTAAAAGCATTTCGCCTCCGAAAACTCGCGTTTCCGAAGCAGCAAGACAAGTCAACTCCCCAAATAAAAAAAAGCTGTCAACTGCATTGGGACATATTTTTAAGGAACGTATGGTTGTCACTTTCGGCTTCCTGAAGAAGCTTTGTTTGTGCAGTTGGAGCGCCAGCACCGATTTTTCGAAAAATTCAAAACGGCGAAAAAACTGATCGCCTCGGTCAATATTCATAAAAATTGAACTAAAGTCGGGGACTTGACCCAAAACATGTGGTATACATTTAAGCTTAATATCTTTAACCGTTCTTAAGTTATGAGGCCAAACGATGCGCACACACACACTTAGGGACGGACATTTTTTCGAAATGTGATTTTTCGACATTTGGAACATTCTGAACACGTTTCTATCAGAATCTTCAAAAAAAAATGTTCACCAAAACAAAGCTTCTTGCAAAAAGCAAAAACGATGTATATTTCGATATTCGAACAGTTTTGTGGTATTGTGTCGTCTATAACTCCGGTAATATATTGATGAATTCCGTTCGAACTTTGAAGCTCAAAAAAATGGAAAAATAATGATATAGAAACTCGTCCGTTGCTCGCGCGTTCAAACGGTATACATATTACCCGGTGAAAATGAGAGAAACACTATAAGCGTTGGGTACACGCGAATATGCGAGTAACGATCCGAGTTGGGTAGCAGCTACCGCGCGGTGGACATACAAGAGAGAGAGAGAGTTTCTCGAGAGTCGTACATACGATTTACACGTATAGAGCAGTGTATGCTTCTGTTCGAGGACATTGCGCCCCCTTCTCTCACCACCCCTCGCTCTGTGCGCTTCGCACGAGAGTGGCGCGAGAATGAGGGGATGAGGGCGAATTCCCCGCATCCGGACCGCGAATATTGCATGGATCGCCGACACCAATGCTCGCTTTAAAAGCCTCTCCCTTGCTGGTTTCACTTATTAGTCGGCAACCGAATTCAATGACGACCCGCTTTTCCAACTGTTTCTCTCGCAAAATCCTCGCCATCAACATTTTTCCCTCCGGCGTTTCGCTCATTCGGAACAAAAATAATCTTCTCGGTAGCTTTTTCGTGTGTTATCGTTCCGCAATTTTTTTCCTTTGTAAATAATAAAAGATCATCTAAAATATCTCATTCTGTCGCATACGCGAATACGTACAAATATTAACCCTTCGTTAGCACACTGGGAATTTAAAAGCACAATCAACTTTGAAATTAAAAAAGTCTACAAGTAAACAGTTTTCTTGTATATTGATATTAATATTTGACTTGGATAACCATTGGGTTATGTATGGAACTCCTCGGTAAGTATCTGTGATAAGAAAAGAAAAATTCTTGAAAGCTCGGAATACTTTGAAAAAC
The DNA here is from genome assembly GCA_964006125.1 of Cryptus viduatorius. Taxonomy (NCBI): domain Eukaryota; kingdom Metazoa; phylum Arthropoda; class Insecta; order Hymenoptera; family Ichneumonidae; genus Cryptus; species Cryptus viduatorius. The sequence goes on along the minus strand of OZ023225.1, from coordinate 715,389 downwards.
TAAAGAAAACGACATGTGCGCTGACGGAGTTAAAAAACGCACGAATATTTTTCATACTTGTTTTATACAAGCATATAAATTATTTGTTTTTTGTTCGTTATCAATTTTCAGCGTTAATAAATGATTAGGAAAATATGGCTAATTTCTTTGAAAGAAAAAAAAGAATAGTGTCGTCGTAAAGAGGTTTATTATTTCGATAGTGAAATACGAATTGATTCGCTATCTTCCGTTAACATCACTGGGGGATGGGGTGGGAAGTTACGAGCCCAGCGAAACGGATTTCCACGACGATACTATCAGTGAATTGGTTTGGCGTACAAAGAACGCTCGAATAGCGTCCGTGGTGGGGTTGGGAGTTGAAGGGTTGTTGGGGGCACATAGAGGGTACCAGAGAGCTCGGGTAGATATATCGCGCAAAGTGTCAGACACAGTGGCAAATGGGTTGTACACAAGGGAAGAGTTCGCTCTCAACGCCCCGCTAAACTATTTATTCAGACTCCCGCGGTAGAGAGAGCACGGAGTCTGCAGCATTGCGCCAGTATTCATCTCCTCCTTACAGACTTGATAAATAGCGAAACGAGATGCATGCAAGCGAAGGGCGCGTACACAGCATCCGAATGGCGTGTGTATCGAAGCTGTAAATCATTTTTTTTTGTTTTTCTTCAAGCAAACAAGTCGTTGTCAAAGGTTGTATACGATCGGTATAAAGACGACGAGAAGGTAATTTGCCGAGAAGATCCGTACAGGCGAACAAGAAGCCCGAGGCGTTTCTACGAAGTAACCCTCGCCAATTTATCTCGGAAACTCGACAACGCGAGGGAATATGATCGTTTCGCTTATTAATTACGCGAGAACGCTTATAGTCTACGTGCGTTATTATCATATCCAGATATTATTATTATTATGTAGCCTGTACCTTCGGGGCACTTGGTTAAAAGTTACACGCCTATGCCTGCCAACTTGTTAACTACTTCCCGCCCCTCCTCCCTTGTCCCCTCTATCGCGCATAAACTGTTGTATCGTTGATACATACAAGAGAATCCTATGTTTATTGGGCCTCAACGGCTTCGCATACACAATGTACGCATATACTGTGGAAAGTTAAATTTTCAAGTATCCCGTCCGGATTGTGGATTCGGGGAATTAAAGCAAAAGCTTTAATAACGAACCCGAAGACGCCGAGAATTGAGAGAATAATAGGGAAGGGGAATTTTGAAGATACAACCGGAGGTGGAAAATACAATTCTCGTCATCGTTTTACGTATAAGTCGTTTTCCAGTTCGGGGATAACGAGGACATTAAATTACAGGGCTAAGAGGCACGAGAGAAAAGGGGGAGGAGGCGGAAGAGGGGGAGGAGAGAGTTGGAGTTCCATGCCTAAGGGTGAGTACATGCGGGTACGGGTACAAAGGGATTTAATTACAAAAGTAAAGTGGCTTTACCACTCGAAGCTTCACTGTATCGAGACCTCCACCCATCTCCCCCATCTCCTTGCCGCGGGGAGAGAGCCACACGCTCTAATAATTAAACGGAACGTTAAACTGCGCTCGGAAATATCCCCCGCGTGTTTATCAAAATGATTTTGAATCCTCGGATGAAATACGGCGAAATTGGTATTTTACGCGAGTAAATGATGAAATCGATGAAAACGTCGTTGGTTCGGTTAACTCCGCTACATCGATTAAAACGGTTTTGTATCGCGTCGATATCAATGGCATTATCCGAAACGGCTTCGAACCCTATTACTCATTACCTGTTGAATCGATTCCGAGACGAAGACAAAAGAGGGTTATCACGATTATTACCAAAATTGACCTTTCGACTGTTATCGATTGCGTCGATTGTGAAATAATAATAGAGTTGCCTGTAATAAATTAACATTCAACTTGGGCAGATTGTATATATACAAGTCTATATTTAAAACATACCCAGGTAAGTGCTGTTGGTTATAACCCAAAATAGCTTAAGCGGATCGACCATTAAAGCACATTCATCACTTTCGCGAACAACTGTGCGATATTAATGTATCTTCGTACGTTTATTATTGTTATTTTGTTATTACAATGTTTTCGTTTGATCCACGAAGGAACAATGCTGCTTTCAATCGTAATATCCACTTGCCTTCGGCAAAATTAAATGCGCGTAACACACTCGTCGACGAATTTATTATATCGTCAATTTGATACCTTTTACGTCGTGGAAGAAATTTATCAGGCTATATCGTGGCACTCAATGACACCATGAAATACGTTTATATACGTTTGCACATGTATATATATGGGTATATAGCATATCCAGTAGACGTTATAGCAGCGAGCGCGTATCCGGGAGGCTGGTCCAACAGTTCCCGGGGTCCGAGAAAACTACCGAGTTCTGTCGTACTCGTTGGACACTGGTATCGGCGATTTCACGAAATCGACTGTGGAGGACATGGTTTATATTTTATTTGAACAAATTTTTATCGCTGTATTCTTCGCGAGCTGAGAGAGAGAGGACTGGAGAATGCAAGAGAGAGTGAATGAGAAAACGAGGGAGGATACGAGGTCGACGCGACAGCGAGCCCGGTTGTGCTCTGGCTGCTGTGCCTCTCTTGATTCTCTTCTCTTCTCTGATTATACTCCCGATGGTCCACTATTGGGGGATGAGGGGTGGGGTGTTTGGCGTCGGCGCCAGAGTCCGCGGCAGGCGTCAGCCGGAATCTACGTGGTAAGTACCGGAGGGGGTAGAGAACTCCCCCCGTTTTCAAGGGGGTACATAGCCCATTCCCTGCGAACAGGAGGAGCAGCAGCAGCAGCAGCAACAGCAAGCGGTAGGAAGAGGAGGAGAGTCCAGATTTGCGCAGCCGCGCCAAATCAGTCGGGGCGCACAATCCACCCTCAGTCAATATACTGTGTCACCACGCTCACGCGGAGAGACAGGGGGTGGGAGGGATGAAGGAGGAGGTCTGTACCACAGCGAGGATATGGCAGCAAAGGGGCCTTTTGAATGAGCACGAGATAAATGCCTCAACTCTTATACGAGAGGATTCTATAGTTGAAACTTCGTACAAGTTCATGAAACATCATGGTCTCTATGATGTGCTGCGGGAATCCAACGGATACGAGCGAGTTTTTGAGTAGTTTCGTGAAAGAATTTTTTAATAACCGAGCCAAGTTAGGCATTTTCTTTGTGACGGAACGCAGAATTCAAACGAACCGCCTGTTGACTGGAGAATATACGCGAATCCGAAATTCATACGGGACCAATTGAAAAGTATAATCGTTCGTTTGTTCGGAAGATGATTGACCCGGAAGGCTGGAAATGGGAAGCTGTTTGTACAAAGCTTTTACCGCTAACAGAGGGCTTCGACAATTTCAAGTTGAAAACCGCCATTTGTTTTTTCTTGTTGCTGCAAAAAATCTTACAAAAAATCCCATTTGATCGGTTGTTTGTAGAGTGGTTCTGATTATGTACAAAGACTCCGGTTCGAATATAACAACGAATGGGAGGCGTTCTATTTTTTTTTTTCATATCACTTTTAAATGTTGTCTATGTAAACAAAAATTAAACTTTGTGTAAAATATTTAATATTCGAACCAGCGGCTTTTTTATACACGTTGAGAACAGTATTGGCAATACACGTTCTCATGAAATTGGTCATACGATTTTTTTTCACGTATAAAAAAAAATAAAAAAACGTTTTTTTGCCTAAAAATTCTGTTGAAAATTCCTATGAAAAAATCATTGAAAAGTATATTTATTTTAAATGGAATGACTTTTTTTTTGCGTTTTTTATTTCGCCGAATTCTCATTTAGATTTGAATAGAGGAAAACTTTCCTCAGAGCAGCTATTAAAAATGAGTCGAATCAATTTGGCCTACTAATGGGTTTCGCGGGATTTGAGAGAAATGTGACTACGAAGGGTTAATCGTGTCGTACATTTTTTTGTTTCTTTAATTTTCAATATCCAGTTTGACTCACGGCCAAAACCGATGCCGTATTCCTGAGCGCATAGCGAAAAAAAATTCATCGAATTGTCCAATTCTGAATATTTTTCAGACATTACTTTTTTTTCATCGCACCGCAACATGAAAAGAAAAAAAAACAATGGTTTTGTACCTCCGCGAATTACCGTGTCTCATTGCATTTTTGTGTTATAGAATACGGTAGTCATCCCCGGAGCATCTCGTAATTCCGCTTGCAAAGCCGAGATATCGCTGTTAAAAAATCCCAGAAAAAAGCAAATTTTCGCTGAATGAATTTCAGATAGAAACATTTATCGCTCGGACGTTTTCTACATGCGCCTGATATATTCCCTGATTAATTTCGCTCCTACCTCAATTTTTCATTCATAATTCTAAGCTCTCAACGAAAAATTATTCTTCTTTTTTAAGAAATGCCAAAAGAAAATAATAATAATTCCAGGATGAAAAATATTATTTTTCTTGTTTACGAATTTACAAACGGATAAAAAAAATATTCCTAGAACGGAACGATAATGCCGCGGGAGCTTTTTTTTCCACCGTCATATTCATTGGACTTATTCAGCATGCATGGAAGTTCGCCCGAGTAAAATAAAGAGAGCAAAAGCGGAGCATCCCTCGAGCGAAACAATGCGATGCAGCAGGCGAGATATATTCTAGAAGTGCCTCTCGTTCACTCGCGGTACCGTACGTTGAGAAGGGTACATATACATATATATATGAATACCCTTACGATTGGTGTAATTTCCAAGTCCAAGCCGCGAGCTCAAGCACCGTTGGGCCAACCGCGACGGATTAAATCCATTTGCCTCCAATTCAACGAGATAAGAGCACTGCGGTATCCCCCCCCGCGGTCCCGTCTGGTCATTCGTGACTAACCGACTCCGAGATTGAGATACGGTAGCATATCCTTCCCGAATACGACGACCCATATCAGTCTCTCCCGTCCCCGCGACGTTTCCCGACCGCATATCTCTCCGCAGCGCCTTTTTAGACGGTGGACCTTATGGAAATCGTTCATACGAACCACGAATCTCCGGTATAACCTTCCGCCTCGAAGAGCTCTCCCCTTATCAAATCGCAGTATCAACTCCCGCGACGAGAACCATATACAGAGTCGTTTCGCCGTTTCTTGAACGATACAAAGTTGAATAATTTTTCTCAATAAACTTCCCGAAGTCTCTAACACAGACCCGGGGAAACCAATCTGAATTCCAATTTACCTTTTGGGGATCGGTCGGTATTTGCGATGGGAATTATCATCCCAGCAGTCCTACACACTGACAAAGTTGTATAACGATAGATCGGAATTTATGACGTTCGAGTTCGAAGCTCGAAAATGTCCTATTTGTTATCGAACTATCTCGACTCGATCAAGTATGCCGAACGTGCGTAGTTTAACGAGGAAAAAATAGGTTTGTTTCCACATTAACCTTTTGTAGTCACATTGGGCACCAAACGACTATTCGACCATCTATGGCGCTGAATATCTGTACGTTTTCAGCTTGCAACGGGATTTTAATCACGAAGTACCGAGAGTTCGAAATATGATTTCGGCGCAACAAAAATGCGACAGTGCCAGTCTGCTGTAGATATTTTTATTTTATGAAATTCAGTGAAAATATTGAGCAAAAATGGCGATCTTGCGTCTTTCCAGTTTTTCCGTTGAATTTTGCTCCAAATTTGTTTAAATCGGAGTGAGTCGTAAACTCGAGACTACCAGTTACAAGAATAAATCCCAAGTTATCGCGTTCGTTAAAAAATTATAATTGTTCCCCGGGAAATAGTCTCTCCAGAAGGCTCGTTTATGAGTTTCGTTCCCGCAACGTCGTATAAGAGCAACAAACTGACGGCACTCTTATGCCCGCTGGGCCGGTAGTATTTTTCTCTTAATTTACCGAGCAATTTCCGACAACAGCCGGCAATAGCCTTGTCCTTGAATTCCTTCGTTTTTCATACCCTTCACTAACAGAGTCACAGTGCTATAGGCTGGACAACCAGACGGTCCTTGGAGGATTAAGTCGCCCCGAGTAATTCGTTTTTCTCGATACGCAGAGGTCATAATTATAAATGATGAAAAAATTCAGAATAAAATTCGAAAATGCTTTCGAAATGTCAGTTTTGTATTTTGTTTTCGTCCTCATTATTATTATTAGTAAAGTAAGCAACGTTCTACGTTGCCGAAGTCAAAATTGCCTCCAGTTGAAAGGTTAAAAAAAATAGGCGGATTTTGAATCGTTATCTGTCATCCTATTACGATTGTCAGTATGCCGACGATAAGTTTAGTTGCACGATGCGCAGATATAGGTGAGCAATATTAGTTATTGGCAATCGAGTTATCGTACGACGTAGTAATAACGTAGATAACGGGTTAACGAGTTTACAGGATACAGTGTAGTATATACGAAATTTGATGGTTGAGGGTCACACAGCGCGAGAGGTTGGAGTTTCGGGGTGCGAGGGACGCGAGTATTATTGCTTCGAGGGTGTTGCAGCATCGTTCGTGCGCGAAGCTAGAGAAACAATGCATCGATGCGCTATTACAGTTAAAGCCGCGCCGATGCTACGAGTACGTGCGAACGATTCGATCGACGTCGTCGGTTGTTGTTGTTGTTGGCGGTGCTGCTGCTCCGAAACTCTCCCCACCCTCGTTACTCCCACGAGCGAAGACTAAATCGATTTGCTTTATCCTATCGGCTAAACCCTATTCCATTTAGGCATGCGGCACGCAAACAAGTGGCTTCGAACAGATCCCATTCGCCTTCGTTCCGTCAACTAACAACTAACCACATTTGCCCGATGGCCTTCTCGCTCTTTCGCACTGTTCCTTATCCGCTAACCTCCTGTAATCCTTCGACATTCCATCACCGTTATATGTAAAACGGAACAAAATCCTTTCGAACTTTCTACACTTCTGCTATTCGCCGGCCAGTCGAGTTAACTTCGACATATAGAATTTTCATTTTATCTTAGAACGTGTATAATTTTAGCTCGTGCCAAATGACAAAATGATTTACCGCCGCTTGTCGGAAATATCCACAATAAAAATAACAAAAATTCTACTATATATGTATTTTCCAAGAATACTTTTTTTTTAAACAAAGATTTTTTCCATTCGCAAAAAAAAATGACTGTCATCATTTTTTTTATGTAAAAGTTGGCATTTTTTCCCTATTTTTAATAGCGTTTTTTAAACAATAATCCATTTTTTACTGTTCCATCAGTCACAATGATAATATGTTACATGAAAATATTAGTTAAAATGGCTTTATATTGTTTATTCGTGATACACAAATAAATTTCGGTAAAACTGATTTGCACAAGGCGCGATTTTTTACATAAATAAAATACGTACAAGACGTAATTTTTTTATTTTATTTTTCATAGATTTTACGCTACTTTTCATAAAGCCAATGTAGAGATGATTTTTTTACTTTTTTTTTGCTTATTAGATTGACAAAAAAAGAGATAGAGACGCACACAGTTAGCGATTAAATTATTTTGAGAAATTTCAGAGTGATATTGACATCAGATGATATTTCAGGCTGACGAGAATTCCGCTTCGTGAATGTACTCGCCGTCACTCTCCGTAACGAGTTTATCTCTTTCCGAGTCAATATTTCTATTCAGCGTACAAGCGCTTGTGTGTCACGGACTCAGCGAGGAAGTAGTTTTTTTTTTTTTTTTTTTTTTTTCGATGCAATAAAATAGTTAACATAGTCGAGGAAAAAGTTGATGGTAGAGTGACGCGTGAGATGCGTGGCAAAGTCGACAATTTTTTTTTTTCAATGTTACTTTATATTCCACGGGGGTTTTCCACCCACGAGAGTGGTAGACCGCAAGACTTTTAGATAATACAAGAGAGGGATATTGCCGGTGCTCAACGCGAGTGCAAGTACCGTTACTGTAGAGCATCGCAAGTTTGTCCCGCGGGGCGAGTTGTCGACGCTTGAACGTGCGAGAGAAATCATAATAAAAAAAGTAAAAGTCCACAAACTTTTATTTTTATTTTTTCATCCGTCGATATAGTTTGTCGTTGATCACAGTTTTCCGTCCTTCTCCTCTTAAACCGAGTGGTAACCGGATGGACCGCGGCAATTGAAGCTTTCGCTACGTTTGTATACCATCGACAACAAAATTCCGCAGCTGCGTATTAAAAAAGTCAGCGTTTCGGTGTCGTAACGAAAGCAAAAAAAATGTATCTGAATATCGTATCGTTCGATACATCCCGTCGAAAAAAATTTTCTCGACGTATCGACGAAAAAAAAAAAAAAAAAGTTTCTCCGCCAGACGCACAAAGGGCGTGTTTGCTACTGTCGGTTACGCGAGCTTTCGACCCTATTTTTTTCTCTCTCGGGCGAATCGAACACAGTTAAAATACGAGGTCAAGAGAATATAGCGATGAAATCGGCAAAGCACTTTCGTCGACGAGGCGAAACTGGATTTTGCCTTACGGTTAAAGAATTGAGTCTACCAACCCCCCCCCCCCCCCCCCCCCCCCCCCCCCCCCCCCCTCTCACCCGTTTCTCTGATACACATATTCGAGTTGCTCGCCAAGCCCGCGGGAATTTCACGGGGGTAAAATTCATTCTCATTATATTGCGAAATGCAGGGAAGCGTCGCGTGCGAAGTGGACTTGCCGAGTGGGGTTGCAGCGGCATATGCGGCCCGGTGCTCGGACCCTACGATTGCCTTTATCCCAACGAGACGAGAGGTGCCTGTCGGTTGGTGCGTCGGCCCAGCGAAGCGAGAGACCACCCGAGCGAACATTGCCGGAAGCCGTGAAGAGAGCACCGGGTTCGACGAATGAGAGGCAGCGGCAACTATTTCACCTCCGCTGACCGTAGTCTCTCTCTCTCTCTCTGTATATCCCGAAAAATCGATCGATTTTCCTCATACCGTACACATTCCTGTGGTATAGAGGTTTCAATATCCCCGTCTGTGTGTCCCTCTGTACATGTTACGGTATTCCATATATATAACGTTCACGCCTTTCCACCTGTTCTCCGATACTAGTATCAACCACTTCCGGTACATAGTGTAAAGTAGTAATCGAAAGATGTTGCCCTATATGTATATAAAACTACGATATAGATGCTTGAATGAGACGGTCCCTCCGCGTGTATGCGTACCTCGAGTCCATACATGTCTCGGTATTCGTTGTGTGTAACGTCCACGCCTTTCCACCTACTATGCAATACCAGTATCGAGCACTTCCGGTACATAGTGCAAAGTAGCGAACCTATAGGTATGAGCTTTCCAGGGCATTTACTACATAAGCTTCCAAATATTCCTACAGAGTAGATTATACGTATATATGTATGTGCGCTTATACGTGTGTATATATCTCACGTATAATCTATCGTATAGATACGAACATTTCGAAGCTTATGTACTATATACGCTGGAAAGCTGATATCTATAGGTAAGCTACTTTGCCATGTGTACCGGAAGCCTTCGATATATATATGTAGATATATATATGTAGGTATGGGTAAGAATCGATGTATACGCATAGCGGTGTTGCGAGCGATACATCGATGGTTCTCGATCCACCATCCACGCGCCGAGTTTACACAACGAAAGCGTGGCGAGAACGCGAGAGAACCAAGTCAACGTGTCCGACCGACATATACATATAGAAACACGGAATGCCCGAAGCAGGATTAATTTTATGGTTGCCGGGTTTATGGTTTTTCCGATACTATACACTCAAACGGATAGTTACAGCCCAAGTAATTCCACCGGGGATGAAACGTAACGCACCGTTTTCGATATATATTCGCGTACTTCTCTCTACCGTACTATATTTCCGCTCTCGTATATCTCTCCGTTGGATACAGAGTTACATATCGTCGCGAGTCGGCTCGGCCGTTGGCAAAACATATACATAAACATCGTTCGTGTATTCTACGCTCGATGCGTTACGATTCGTACGGTTCTCCGAGAAATATTTCTCACACAACGATCCTTTCTACATGCGAATGTGCGTGAACAATGTTATGCAATGGAAATATCTGCGCGCGTATATGCTAAGAGCGGAACGTAGATAGGATCGTCAACGACCGATCGAAATGAATGCGCTCGGTTGCATAGACCAATAAACTATTGAATGGTCGATTAAATTCTATCGACGTACGGACGTTGATACTCAACGTTCGAACGGCGTATATCGTATGTAGTTCTTTCGTCATTATCGAGAAGCTATCACGCGTATTAACCAGCGATTCTAGTCAGTTGTAACACAAGTTCTGTTTCAACGATTTATCGTTCGATTAAACCCGTCGAAGTAAAATAACTTGATAATAGTACATACCTCCCTGGGGAACGATAACTGTAGGATAGTTTGAGAGTATAAATTCACTCACACGAAATTATTTCCGGAGTTTTTGACTGTGTTTACAAGTGTCGCGTGCCAAAGCACGAGTCCCAAAGGATGCGAAATTGACAGAGAGACTCTACGGTAGTTCGTGGCGCGCCCTCTCTCGCGTCTTCCGAACTAATGAGCTAAACACGTTGTCTCCCGAAGGCGGCTTTGCGCGATTCGCGTTAGCACGTGCACGTAGCCGTCAGCGAAATGTGAGGATTAACTTGTTTTTTTTTCGTTACCGAGTACACCGCGCATCCTCTTTTATTTCGGCGACGTTTGCGATAATGAAAAATCTTGAAAATTATGATTCGGAAGTAAAATGATCAAACACATCGGCCACCGGAGCCAAAAAATGAGAAGAAAAAGAAGATTAATATTTTCCACGTCTTTATGTCCCGAGAACACATCGTTGTCAATTCTGTAAATCGTGCTAAATGTTTTCGTTACACGATACACCGTATTTTGTTTTAAAGTTCGAGCTTTCGGCGATAAGGAAATCACGAGAACTCTGATTCGACGATAAAGTTTATTTTACTCGCGTTTGAAGTTACGACAAAAACGCCGACGACCGAGCCCGTGCGATCAGCTGCCCACCGAAGGCTCATTGCGCATGAGTCGCTGTGTGTTTCGGTTACTCGTTTTTTTTCTACTCGACAACGATCGACTGTGCACCGTATGGCGGCAATCGAATTCATTCAAGTGTCATTTAATCTCGTGAATTGTTAGTATATTTTATTTCGCAGTGAGATGAAAAAAACTCGTGTTTTTTTTTTGCGCATTGTGTAAAATACCAAGCGGCGCATACAATTGGATTAGGGGCTCGTAAAAAAGAAAAATGGCGAGACATCGAAGTGGTAAGCTGGCGATACGTTTATATTAATTTTATACGCGATGCCTTCGATTTCCGATATTATTCCATTACCAATATTCCTCGCTTTCGTCGAAGTGATGAAAAATAAAAAAAATCCATACATTGAATGGTGAAGTGAAAGAATAAAAAAACAATATTCCGATAGTTTCTTCTCGCCGTTGTATTGGCGAGAAAATAAAATATCCCGATAACGTGGAGGATTTTGTTTTTAACGAGCGTTGATAGAGCCCCCGCTGGCTTTTGAGAATCAAACACTCGACGTTCCTCGACATTGATGAATAATTGCTTTTTGCCGTTTTTTCGTGAGCTTCGTCCCGTTGTATTTTCGCGACTAACGATAGGATATACACATCTTTCGAGCGTAAACACTGAGTGTGTGTGACGCTATGAAGCGAGAATAGAAGTGTGCCTGCGGGACGATATAGAGAGATCCCATTCCCGTGAGAACAGCCAATTTCCTTTTCTCTCGGTATTCTCTTTCCCTCTCTCGGCTCGATCTTATATTTTCCGCCTCAACGTCCGACAATTCTCCTTGTGGCCTTATAGAGCAGTGTATATATAACCAATGCGCGCTGCAGATCCGCAACAAAAGCTTCTGAGATTCGCGTAGCGTAATGGGATTTTCCGGGATTCTCTATGGCTTCCGGTCCTATCAACTCGAGTACTGAGAACCCATTCGCCGGTGTCTTTATAAACACGAATCTCACCGTTCGCGAAATCCCCTCCGATATTCTTAGATCCTGGACTTTCGGCTCGTTTCAACACTTTATTTTAAATATCAGGATAGATAAATCCTCGTCGTCGTGGAAATGGGAGCATATTGCGAAAAAAAGAAATTGCTACGTTTTCCACAGCATTAGGGTGTTAAAAAAAGTCGAAAAAAAAATTCGTATCAACATGTCGAGACGTATTTCAAATTTCTTCTTTACTACGACCTTTAAATCGATCAGATGGATTTAAGAAAGAAAAAATTCGAAGCTGTTGCTGCTATTCGCGATTTGTAACTCGGGACTTTCTCATCATAATTGTTGATGGCGTAAAGTTATAATTTTTTTATATGTATGTTTTTAGGAGGGGGGAAGGTATGCGATAGGGGCAATGTGGATTTTCGAAGACATCGACATCGACATTTCGAAGACATTAACTTTCGGCCCGTGTCACACATCACAGTTTTTACATCAAGTGCGTTGAAACTTGTGCTCTCCGTGGCAGTATCGGGGGGTGAAAGCGGCTAATCTCATGACGCGTTGAAAAGTTAGGTTAGGGCGCAGTGCGCAAGCGCTCACTTTCGTCTCGTGGGCGTTTGGAAAGGGCCATTCCCTAGTGCCGAAAGTGTACCGTTTGGGTACTGCGCTTGATGACATTGGTCACTTTTGGCCCGCAAAACTGTACCGGAAAGCGCCATTTTCTGTGCACGTGATGTAAAAAACCTTTTTTTTTTTTTAGATACTTTCGGATAAAAATAGATTTCGTCACAAATATAAAAAAAAATGTTAAAAAAGATTTTTTTTTTTCATTATGTCATCTTGAAAACAATTATTTAGTCGATAAACATGTCTTGTTTTTTCTTACAATTACAATATTTTCTCTTTTTCTATATTTCGTATGGGATGAGAAAGTAAAAATAGAAAAACTTAGTCGACAGAGTTTTTACTCGACGCGGAAATTGAGAGGATTTTTTTCATCAGGCGCGACAAAAAATGATAATTCAAGAAGGTGCCCATTAAAACGTCGAGGATTTAGTTTCGTCCGTGTGCATAGGAGAAACCTCGTATGATCCTCGGATGTGCATGTGGAGGTGTATACACAGATGTAGACGTCCCTATTAGGTACCCGTCACGAAGCACGACATACTCGCGATAATGAAACTTCTCCCCCGTCTCGCGCACGTAATCCCAGCAGCCGGAAATCGCTGCCACTACACGAATATATATCCCCAAACTATCTCAACGCGTCAACGCGCGATGGATGAGTGGGTAATTCCAGTTCGTCCGGGAATTAGTACAAATCCCACGAGAGACATTTTATACCCCGTCCAATGAAATTAACGTCTAGTCTCGTCTCTCGTTTCGCCCGAAGCGTGCGAGAGCGCGCGGGCGCGCGTTACAAGTTTTTGACGAAGGCAAAAGCTTTGGGATAAAACTCGATCGTTTCCATACCTGAGTTTGGCTGTCCGTTGCTATTGGGCCGAGCTGACGCTGCGCCATCCCTCGCCTCGACTTCCAGCGCGTAAGCTCCTTGCTTCTCACGATCGAACACGATTTTCGTCGAAATCCATCCGGTCTCCCGATTTATCTTAAAATAATCCTTTCCCTCGTTTCTCGTGCTGTTCACCACGTAATACGTGACCTGTCGAGGAGAAATCAAGCATCGTTGCAGTTGTTTCGTTCTTTTATGATTTTTTATCTTGGATAGAGCCGATGATCTCATGAATTCGGAGGGTCAATAACAGGGACACAGACACGGTTGATAACAGGAACGATGGGGTCAATAATAGGGACCGAGAGTATCAATGTTGATGACACGGGGATGGTTAAAAATAGAGACAAAGAGGGTCGATAATAGGGGCTTATGGCGTCAACAATAGGGACACGGGGAGAGGGGGGAGGGGGTCAATGATAACGACAATGAGGTTTAACAAAAAATACACGGGAAGGGTTCACAATAAGAACAGAAAGTATAAATGGTGAAGACGCGTGGGTGGTCAATAATAGAGATAAGGGGATCAATAATAAGGACAGATGTGCGTCAATAATAACGACACGAGATGGGATGTCAATACCAGGGACAACGGGAGTTAATATAGACGACAGAGGAAAGGGTATCAATGAGAGGGACAACAGAAGTTTATAATGGCGCAGGGAAAAGGATGTCAATAATGGGGACAACACAGAAGTTGATTGTAGGGACAGGAGAGAGGGTGTCAATAATAGGGACAAGGAGTTGGAGATGAGGTGGCGACGCCAGCATCATGCGTGTGTCATTACACAAGGGAAGGGGGTGTCAATAATGGGGACAGGGGCTTTATTTTTTACCGGGTTTGGCTCAACCGCCGTGTGCGACAAAAATCTCTGATAATTTCTATTTATCTACCTGGTTGTTCGGCGCAGTTCCATCCTTATCGATAGCGTTGACCTGCGTAACGTTACTACCAATCGGCTCACCCTCGAGAACGGTTTCTTGTTCGCGTTCGGTAAACAATGGGATTTCGTCGTTGACGTCCTCAAGTACGATGTACACTGTTGTTTCCGAAGCCAGTTGCTGCGCTCCATTATTCTGCATGATGAACAATGCAAACGCAAGACGTTTATTTTAATAACAACTTCGCAGAAACGATGTCTCAATAGGATCTGTATTGTTCGATTACTCGACAAGTTCGATCCCGTTGTCTATAACTTACCTCGACACGTATAGTCAAATTGTATTCCATTATACTCTCGTAATCGAGCGGATGATTGACTTTAACATCCGCCCACGTGATGGTACCTTCGGAACGTTGTTGAAGATAAAACGTGTGCATCTTGTTCGTTTGAGCGGTCGAGCCGGGCATTAAGTGGTAAAATACCGTGGGATTATTTTCGATTCCGGAGCTGTTATGGGGCATACGGAGAGACGTGTCAATGAGATCCGTTATTTTATCGAAGAAAAAACTAGAAAAACATTACGTGTACTAATTTGCGTATACGAAACGGAAACAGAAACGAGAACGGAAATGTCTTTTTTTTTTCTTTCCCCTAAGGTTTCATTATTAGGTATTATATATGTGATTACCGTACAGAACGAAAAAATCGAAAAAAAAAAAACAAATGATCGATAAACGAAAAAACTATGATTATAATGATCATCAATGAACGGCTTGAAACGATAAAATATATATTCCATGCGAGACACGTGGATAATGATTAAACGTATTACCAAAAAAAAAATTATTCTTTCTAATGTCAATATAATAACGATAACACATCTAATTTACGTAAACGAAAAAATTAATGAATTTACCTAAAAAATTTGTCGATTGTCGACGTTTATTTTCAAGAAACTTCTAATCGCATGTTATCGATTATCCTTTACTTTATTTGTTTTTGCAATTTTTCCCGTCTTCGTATATTCCTTTCCGTTTCAGAAAAAATCAACAATAAAAACTGCCCCCGTTTTTTTAAACCTCTATCGACAGCGAGAGAGACAGAGAGAGAAAGAGAGAGAGAGAGAGAAGAGAGAGAGAGAGAGTGAGAAAGATTGAGAGTTACGTTTATAGATAGATTAATAAGGGGGAGAGAGAAAGAGAGCGAAAGATGTAGAGAGCACACACGCGGCCGTTAAAAACCTACGAGGCTTAGCAGCACTGTTGTTTTTGTTGTATTTCAATTTTTTTATGTGGTATAACAATCAAGGCATCTCTTAACGCGTTTCGTACTAAATTCAACTACTGGCTTTTTTTTGTTCAGCTTTTCTGTCTCGATAGACTTCGTTTGTTTGTTTGTGTCGTGTTTTTGGTTTTTTTTCCGTGTTGTATTTTATGTACCATTGTCCGTCGTCCGTCGTGCCATTGGCCGCTTAGTCATTTCGTGTTTCGATGCGCCTAACGTATCGCACCCGAGGGCCACCGGGTTTCTGAGGCCATTGTCTCGAATCCGATGAAACGTTAACCACAAAGGATAAATACTGACGCGTGTGCGCGCGGTATCCGCGGGAACAAATTTTTCGTTATATACACTGTATAGCATTTCTGCAGTCGACAGATTTTCCAATATACCGCACGATGGTTACGATTTTGCCCCGTTGAGATATAATTTGCAGTATCGAATATAACTCTAAAGATTGCCCGATGCACTTGTTCAATTATCGGCTCGAATTATCGGAGCGATCGGGCTAAATAGCTCGGCGCATCGATTTTCGTGTTTCAAGTCTTTCGTTCAGCGTTTACGTGTCGCGTGTTAGTCGCGCATAAGCGTGTCTCTATATCGCGGATTCCAGTATGCAATCTATAATAAAGTTGATCCCTCGATTAATCGAAGTAAATTAATTTAATTTCACTTGCAAATAGATGTAATTCGAAAAAAAGAATTGACATTTTTTGCAATTTCATCGAGGGATCTTGTTTACTATAGAGTATAAAGTGCGCGTGTTAGTTGCCGTATATACGAGAGACATCTATCCTAAAAGGTATAACCGAACATTTTTCACGTATAGTTTCGTAAGCCCATTTTTTAAATATATATTGTATTTTTTTTTTGCGTCAAATAACGGAGTTTCGTAGCGATAGGTAATTGCACTGCTGGGGGTTTAATATGAGACGTGGTGGGAGGATAGCGAGGAGGACGGACTGATTGAGCAAAACTACAGAGCCAAGAGCTCTTCGTACCTATATATATCTCGATATATATAGAGGTGTTGAGAAAGTGAAAAAGTCGGAAAAAGGATTGAGATAGAGACAAAAGTAGAGAAAAGGGGGTTAATTAATTAACGATAGTCCCAGGAGCCCAATCGGTGCTACGGAAAAAAACGTAACAATGGTTCTTAAATCACTGTGCGCGGTGGATTTCAACTCGTACGTTCTCGTGTGGACGTACATCGTTTCATATATATATAGATAGATATATATATATCTTGGTGTTGGGACGTGAGTGTGGGGTGTCGTAAGTGCAGCGCGTGTTCTTGCATCTCTCGTGATGTTTCATTATTTACTATCCGTTACACATATATAAGTGATGTGTACACCTCGGTATACACTGCGCAAACCCCAGACACCGAAGCTATGTCATCCCCGTTACAATGGACGCGTCTTCCGCTATACCAGTATTTATTGTGTACGAGGAGCAGTTTGTCATTTAGTTTAGTCCCAACATTATATAACTCGGAAGGAAAATGTTAATCGCGCCTCAGTTATTGTGCCAATCTCTCTGTAGAATCTAAAAACGGAATTGACCGTTTTTTTTTCTATCGAAAACACATCCGAGTTTTTGGTTTCTTATTGCTCTCCAATAGCGTAACAAGCGACGCGGCATTATAAAGGCCGAAAAAAAAAATGAAAACACAATCTCTGATCTTGTGTATTCTTTTAAACAACCAAAATTATGTTTTTTTTTTACGTTCTCCTCGTAACCGTTATCTACGAAAACACTACGGCCTCGAAAACACTAAACTTCAACTCAATGAATTAAGCCAACTGACGAAACATGCCCCAAAAATTAATACGGCATTCAATAATAATTCATTTCGACGTTCTATAATTCCAATATGCACGTTTGCGGCAAAAATATGTATGGTAAAAAACGAGAATGTAAACTCAACTTCGATGGCAAATATTATATATATATGTATGTATATATAGTACGGATGATCATGATTTATATAGTATGTGAGGCATCGTCAAAATGAGGTATACAAAAAAAGTTTTTAAAAACAAAAAATCGCTCGCATCAAACTTGCCACTGGCCTAACTACATCTTTTGCACGTATATTCACGTAATAACGACGACTCTCGAACTTGGAAAAAAAACTAAACGTTTCGAGGACTCAAGCAATATGCGCGCCATTAAAAAAAAACATCAAAGTAAAAAATTGTTCAATTTTGAAAAATACCAATCCATCGTAATTAATAATTTTTGTAATTAAAAAAAAATGAATATGAAATAATGGGTGGAATTAGAGAGGAGTTTTGGTTTCGGGAAGCATCTATTTCGAAGCATGCCTAAAAAATGATTTACGGCACATATAGTAGTAATTATTGTATTCGAACTATAACCATTATCAGTAAGACTCTCCGCGATCGTCGCGATCGCTCCTCTAAAAAATGTATTTTTTTTTTGCGGCGTCTAATCATTAATCGATAATAATGTCTTGTCTCGGAAAAGGCGGAGGAGGGGTGGGGGTGGTATGAATAGACGATCGGTTACAGTAGCACAATGTGATGATATCAAAAAATGACGCGACGGTATCGAGTGTTCGAGGTGATATGTGTGGTGATTTATAGATTTTTTTAAATAAACGTAAATGTGAGTCACGTTTTGCAGCTGGTGAGATTAATGAATATAGATGATCGATGAAAAAAAATCTGAACGCAGCATTTTATTTCCGTATCACTCGGAAAAAAAATTGACTTATCGTAACAAAATAAGATTATGAGAAATCGAAAGGTAATACGTTTGGGACCAACAAAATCGTAAAGCTTCTCATAAAAATTTAACAAGTGACCCAATTTGCATTGAATAATTTTATGATTTTATTGTTCGGTTCTTTATACGATGTATAGTTATTTCGACGAAATAATTTTGTACCATCAATTTTCTTGCAAACACCGTTCATATTGAGTACTGCGCACAAAATTTGTACAAACAAAATGAGGCAAAAAATGTTCGTTCAATAAATCCAACAAAAACTTATATTGTTGAAATATCCACAAAAAATTTGGTAGCGAATATTTTTTCCGAGTGGTTTACAGTATCGTTTAATTTTCATATTGATTTTGAATGAAATCGGGTGGATACGGTCGCGTCTCGTTGTCATTAGTACGTGAATGTTGAAACGTTTTGCGGGGAATACCGTGTAACAATGAATGAATGAAGAGGTACGCAGAGGCCAATGAGAGGTTTATAGGATTGTACGACGTGGTTAAAGAGGCGTGTAAGAGGCGGAGGGGAGGGGGGATGTGAGTTTTAGGCGGGTGATGCGGGTTGGGTACGGTTTGGATCGGTGGATTTGTGGGTTATCGTACACAATATCAATTAACGTGCACAAGAACAATACTGCCACGAGATTGCGTGCAGGGCGGGTTCGTGCAGCCGCACGGAGCATTAACAGCTTGTGTGACAGACCTGGCTTTAACAGACACAACTTTAGCCCCAACGGCTATGTTCTCTTTACAGTGGATCGGGCCATACACTACGTGGTCCCATACGGGCGGATTATTAGCGCGGTCCACAACTTCAATCTGAACCTCCACGTTTCGCGACAAGGGCGGGAATCCTCTGTCCTTTGCCATTGCCTCCAGCTTGTATGTCTCGCGCTACACCCAGACACGTGTAGTGTAGTGTTTATACAACAAACGGAAAAAGAAAACACACAGCGGCGTTAGTTTTACTCCGTCATCTTCTTTACACATTTTTTATGCTCAAAAAAATTGTTGGAAAAAATTTCTTCAGCGATTGTGAGAAAATTCATTTCCGTTGATATGGACTTCTTTGAACTTGCGGTTCTTTTCTGTGCCCTTTCGGGGGGCTTTTTTTCTTTGCTTCCTTCGGTGGACAAAAAAATATTGCATCATCGTGGGGGTCGTGGGGGCGTTTTTTTGTTTCCATGAGAGATTATGACAGAACGCTTGTAACGGCATACAAATTTTTTGCATGACCTCTCATGGTGTTGCAAAAGTTTTATGCATCGTTATTACAAAAAAGACAATAATTCATTATTGGAAAAAAACACGATCGAGTCGATGGACCGCTCCCATCCCGTGTGAGGTACAGACGCAGCACAGCTGGAGGCTTGAGGTACGACGAGTCACATCAGGACCAATCCCCGATCGACGCTCCGAACACCTGTAGTTATATATATATATTTTCCCAATATTTGTTGTTGTTTTTTTTTTCGTCATTGTCTAGTATTTTCTTTCCACCTATATTACAGGAAGTGTCAGTGTGGCAATTGTTCGATTTCCTCTCTCTTACAATCTTCCTCATTCTTCGTAACGTTGCCAGCGTTTGTTTTTTTTTTTCAATTTTTTTTCTTTGTCTCACGGCAAATCTCGAACGAGAAGAAGAAGAAGAAGATGAAGAAGAAACAGAGGCAGAGGGTGGCGGGCGAGGGTTGGGCGGGAGAGAAGGCGAAGAAGATGAAGAAGAAGAAGAAGCGACGTAGGAGGAGACCCTGATGATTGTTGCGAATCCCTAAAGGAGCCGCTCAGCCGCTTTTCTTTGTTTTATTTTTCATTTTTTTTGGCAACCCCCCGCGCCAATACTTATGAATTATTCTATTCTCATCGCATATATGTTCGATTTTTCGATAGTACCTACAACAGTATTAAAGATTAAACAGTTTTTTTTTAAACTAAACTATGAAAAGTAGGACCCTAACGCTTACTCGTTTCTCTCTCGTTTATGTGCGTTCGCCCGGTCGCCGCAGTTTCGCATAACCCGCGGGACCCGGATCATCTTAATTGTTTCTTTTTATATCATACAAAACATATATCGTGCGCACCGGTTTTTTAACCGTGCGCAACAGTATTTTTTATTTATTGATTATTCAATAAATTTTTAATCGTCTCTTTCTGTTCGGATAATCTACAATCCATACGTTTTCGAATGCACGTACGTGTAAATGATATATTAGTCATCATAATTTCCTCTTAGCTATTAATAAGAATAAACGAAAAAAAAAAAATGATTTGGATTAGTATGAAGAAGTCAACGTAGGCACGTTGAAGCGAAGAGAAAATTATGCTGGTATATATATATATATACGTGAGTATATATAGCTTATCAGAAGGAGAGGCTGTTTTTGGACGAAATTTTTTTTCTACGATCGCGCGCACACACACACGCCGCGCTTAACCATACGTGCTTAGCAAGATTTACAGATTTTTGAGTAATGTTTTTTTTTTGGCAATTTTGTACACGCCAACGATTTGTGATATAGATGTAAAAAGATGAAAAGTTTGAGATACAGAATGGAGGGGGAATGGGGGGATGGGGGAGAGCTTGTGTTTATGTTTGTACAGAGAATAGAGAATGTGAGATGATTGATGAATAGATGAATTGTATGATTTTGTGTGTGTGTGTGTGTGTGTTTGTTTGTATGGCGGAAAAAGAAAAATTGAAATATATATATATATATATAATAAAATATAAATAAAAAAAAAGTATATAAAATAAAAAAATAGAAAGAGGATCGAGAGATAGAGAGATTTAGAAGAGAGAAATAGAGAGAAGAGAGAGCACTGCATGGCGCGGCACGGCATGTCTTGTCTTTGTCATGTCGTGGCATACAAACCTGGCTTTCACCGACGTCACTACAGTACCCACTGTGACATTTTCTTTGATGTGAATGGGGCCGTATACATTCTGATCCCACAGAGGAGGTTTATTGTTTCTGTCTACGACGTCTAACTCAACGTCCACGTCTGCGTACAACACCGGTGTTCCTTTGTCGGATGCCCGCACTCTCAGGCGATACCTGTCTCGCTATTGGCAAAACATGGGCCGTCAACTTACAGGACAATTTTTCCAAACCATCGTTTGTTTTTGTTTTTGTTTTTTTTTTTTTTTGCTTTTTGTTCTTTCTTTCATATTTTCCATTCGTTTCCGTAAATAAACATATTCATTCAATGCATCGCGTGGCTAATGGAATTGTCGTAAATAAAAAAATATGAGCAGGCAATTTTTTTTTATCATTTTTTTCCGCGAATTTGAAACAACCGGTCCGCAACATTCCCGCGATATCAGTGCTGATTATCATTTATTTTATCTGTATTATTCTATCTACTCCACTACCGTAGATTTTGCAAAGTTTTTTGCTTAAGTGAAAGTTTTTGATATTTTTTTTTTCAACACACTTTGGCCGATATTCTGTTTTTTTTTCTCGTATTTGGCATTTGAAGCGATCACGTCTGCCAATTATCAAAATTTCTAATGGTATGCAAATTGACAGATTCATTGAGACAAACAAATGTAAAACGCGTGCCGTGTAATGTGATAGGTATCCACTCGGGTTTTTTGTTCTCTATAAATCCATCGATCGACGCGCCAGATAACGATTTACTTTTTCTGGAACACTCAAACGGGATTAATAACATACACGTTACAACAATCAAAGTAATCTCCGCAGTACTGTAGCGGGGGTTGGTAATTTGTTTTCTTTTTTTTTGCTTTTTTTTAGCATCAACGAATTCATTATATCGTGACATGACGTATATAAATTACTGGTGCTGCGAGACTAATGTAATTGGCGGAAATATATGTTGTGCTGCTTGCAAAATACAATTCTACTGCGTTATGTATATATATATATAGTATATAATATTATTCATGAATACAAATTGTATACAGAAGAATATACTACGGCACGATGGATACCTACGTAACACGGGCCAATTTTTTAAACGCAACGTAACGAGAATAATTTGGTTCATTTCATTCTTTAATTTTGTTAATCCCATCGTCGCGAGTTCACGAATATCGATTTTTTTTTTTTCAACGAACAAAAACACGTTTAGTGTGAATCGCGTACATTGCCAAACGATACGAGGAATAACGAGAACGAATCGAAGAGTTCTGAAAAAAAAAGCCGAATGGATAAATGAACGAAAAAAAAATGTAGGCTATCATGATTTTTGTTGTTGTTGCGAGAACGACCCGCGAGCAATTTTTCTTAACAAGAACAAAGAGTCAACGATTAAAGCATCGATATCGGGAAATGGTACAGAACCGAAATAATGTTAAGAATTTTCTTTTTTATTTCACGCCTCTGACGCGCGCGCGGAATATGAATTTGTTTGGTTTGTTTTTTCCCCAATGTACCAATTGTTCATCGGATCAAACAGTGAAACACATCAAAACGTTTTCCTACTTACGGGAGGACAGCCCTTTTTTTTTTTTGTTCATCATCATCGAAAATCCGAAGAAAGTAAATGGTGCAATAAACACAAACAAAATAAATAATAATCGAAAATTAGTTGTTTTTTTCTTTTTTTTTTTTGGTAATTTGCTTCATACGAAACAAAGGAATGCAGGCAACGGCATGCAAGCAGAATGCATTTAAAGAGGCGTGGGAAAACGAGGACGGTTCATTTTTTTTGTTTTCTTTTTTTAGGGGTTGGGGTTACGCTCGGGGTGTAGGTGCGTTAGCGTTTACGGTTTTTTTTCCTTTCTTTTTTTGTTGTTTTTGCCCTCCATCACGATACGCACTATGCATGCCAGTGCGTATGTATTTTTAACTGGTATACCATGTTACAAGTATTGCGAGGACCCCCTGATATCAACTGATCAACGACACTCAAAAACCGATGGACGTTTTCTCTTTTTTTTACGCAATTGATCTAATAATCGGCTGTTTCGCAGCATTTCGCAGTGGACGTGTTTTTTTTTAAACGTTTCTGTTTGGTCACATACAATTGGTATGCTGCCCCAATCACAGAAGAAAAAATGTCACACCACGGACAGCTCTCTTAAGATCTACAAACACGTACGCTCTCGATCAAAAAAATTGTTCTCATCGTACTCATTATTTTTTTTGCGACTGTAAACCCGGGGGGAGGGGTGTCGAAAGACAGATAGACAGAAGGAGACAGTGGAGAATGAAAGAAATAGAGAACTGGGGGTTGGATTCGGGAGGGAAACGGAGGAAAGGTAAATGATTTAATGAAGATGAAACATTTTTTAAAAAATTGGACGATCAAGATTTTCATTTGCCAATTGTTGTAAATGCGATTGAGATTAGTATTGGGATGACGGGCGGGATAAAGACGTAGAGAGATAGAAAGAGAGTCAGAGAGCACGCGCGCGCGATATACAAAAAAACAGGGATAATGAGTTAGAGTTATTAGAGTTATTAGCGAGCGAGCGAGAGAGAGAGAGCGAGAGCGCGATCCTTTTCCTGTAAAGGAATCAAAAAACACATTCATATAAAATATGCAAGCATTGTTCCAAAAAATTCGTTTCTTTCGGTTATTTTTTTTCTGTTTTGTTTTTTTATGTATGATGCACCACAAAATGCGTAGATTGTTGAAGTACACCGTACGTGGGGCTCAAAAAATGTCGTTCCCACCTGCTCCTGGAAGTTCAAAAAACATCACTTCCCTTTTGAAAAACATTCACATTAGTAGGTTTTTGGCGATAATATTATCTGTTATTAATTATCATCTGTTGATTAATCAATTCGTGGTTAATAGTTATTACGGCGAGTTGGATTTAGTTGTTGTTTGGTTTTTTTTTTAGCTCGGCCTATCGTTTCATTGCTTGATTATCACAGGGGGATATGGGGGGAAAATGCACAAAAAATTGGTTATCATTGGTACAGAAAAGTGCACACGCTACGACGACGATTTCGATTCAAGAAGAAAAAAAACGCGTTACGCGCGCCCCGTTGATTAACACTCGTTTAAAATAATGAAAAACAACGAAAAAATTACAAAAATAGCGTTACCCGTTATTTGTTTTTTTTTTTCGTGACAAAAAATAAACCGTCAGCATGAGAGGTCACGATTGCCTCCCTAAGATTTTCGTTAAACGCGATACGCGGTGAGGAATTTTTTTACAATTGCACTACTCGCACTCTTGGCGAGTATATTGTTCACAGAAAGTGATAGAGAAATATAGAGAAACATAGAAGAAGTGTGTGTTCTTTTCATGAAAAGAACAATAAAAAATAAATAAAAAAAAAGAAAAAAGAAACAAAAATTTGGCCCGAATTGGTCGATCGATTCAGGTACTGTGAAGCATTTTAAGGAAAATCAGGCAGAGCTAAGATATATTTACCATAGTGAACACATTGTGCATATCAACGGGAATAATAAATATATATTTCTATACAAGTGCCGTAAAAACGAAACTCAGCTTCGTTGCCAAATATTAGTGATGAGATATATGTATAATATGTATATATAAATAATTAAATTTTTCGTTCATACGTATTAGTATACAAACTCTTATTATTGTTTTTTTTTTGCACGTATTTAGCAGAGAAAAAGAACGCAACGCATAAATCTTTCGTGTTAATAATGAAACGCAAGTCGTTTGTTTGTTGTTTTGAACGGAAATTGGAAAAACGCCGGCAGAAGGTGTACACTCAAGTTTCAATATGATATAGTACAGTTCTACGGAATCTATGTGCCGCTCTGGAATGCCCTTTGCCCGCACACGCGACTCATCCTTTACCTTCCGCTATGTATTATTCATTTTCGTCGTGATTCACAAAGGTTTCGGGCGAAACTCCCTTTAATGTAAGCAATAAAGACGATTTATGGACGGTCCACGAATAAAAGAGTATTCCAGAGGGCGCGAATAAATTAGTTATACACTTTGTAAATGTATATAATAGCTTTGTATGTAATATACTTGGGCTAAGAGAGATATTAATATTGTAGAATTCAAGCGTAAAGAAAGCGTACTCACGTCAAGAGGTTTCTTTAGTACGATCCAACCGGATTCCGGTTGAATCTCAAAGTAATCCAATCCCTGATCGTCGTTCGGCGAGCTCAGCGAATACATTATCGCACCGTTATTATCGGCGTCCTCGTCGGACGCTGATACTCTTAGTATATTTGTTCCCGCGCTCGCGTCCTGTTTCACGTTCTCAACGTATTTCTGACAAAAATATTATTTCATAAGGTTTTTTGTTGCATTTCGAATCGGTATGGAACTTTGGTAAAATATCAAAATAATAATAAAAAGATATTTGAATAAAATATAAATTATTCTATACCTGACGATCGAAGAGCGGAGGATTGTCGTTAACGTCGGTTATCTCAACCGTGAAAGAGCAGACACCTTCCAGAGAAGGTTCACCCTGATCCGTGGCTTTTACGGTGACGGAAACGAATTTACCGTCATCACCTTCGCGATCGAAGACCTAGAAGTTGTGTTATAGCGAAAGCGTATGAGCAGTCGTTTTATTGTCATTGTTTTTAGCGTAAAACTTCCGTGAGTGCGATTAGTTATGAACAGTTTTATTGGCATAAAACGACCTTTGAGAATTACGCATGCCGTGAATTTATAATATAAAGCGATATTATGTGAAATTTCAAACATTTCATTAAAAATGTAATAGATGTTTTCACGTGTGACTCCAAAACGAAATTCAATGACTTTCCAAAAATGTCAGTCTTATCGGATTGATGCGAATATAGAGTGTCAATTCCAATTCCAATACGGTGGTTTTTATCATTCGGTCGATAAGTTTGATGAGTGTTATGTATATATACAAATGACATCGAACATTCCATATTCGAATCTTACGTCATGTCAATTGTTCTCTAATATCTCAGTGATGGTCGATGAATAATTTATTTGAATAACTTGACCGTAGCGTGGATTCAAGACAATTCACGATAAAATGAGATAAATATCCGACAGACTGTAAAAAGTAACCAGTAAAATGTAAAATATATTTTAAAAATTGCCCCCAATTGTGAAGCGGTTAATCTGGAAGAAGTTTAAAATCATTTTACAGACTAGAAAAAAATGTTCGTTGTCTTCGGGGAGACGGGCGTTGAAGTAATTTCAATTCGCATTCTTCCGCTTGCATTCGAGTGAACTTGTTTCTAGTCAATAAAATAATTTCGTACTTTTTGTAGATGAAATACTTTTCAATCGAAGATTGGAAAAAAAAAATTATAATTCTGTAATTTTTTTTTCTCGACTTTATCGAAGCAATTTTTTTGGAGCCACACGGTGGAAACGGATTCGATTATATTTTGTCCTAAATCCATAGGATAATATTTTGCTGAGATATGGAACAAGTAGCTACTCTATTTCCCACGGAAGTTTTACTCCCATCATGTTGGTCCTCAACATAGTCTAATTTTGTTGTTTTCCTTCCACGACGTACCTTGTTAGTGGATACTTGTCCAGTTTCCTCATCAACGGTAAACTTTGTTCCCTTTTGATTGGGTTGTTGAACGATCGAGTATTTAACCTGACCGTTAACTCCTTTGTCCTCGTCGGTTGCTTGAACCTTGATAACCGGACTTCCGTTCGGTGCCCCTTCCTCGACTTTGGGAGAATAATTGGAACATTCCTTGAAGACCGGCTTGTTGTCGTTTACATCAGTGATGAAGACAACGACGACAGCTGTACTCGTATGGATGTTCTTCTTGCCGTCGAGGCAGCAAGCGCCGTCGTCGAGAGCGGTAACATTGAGCTCATACTTGTCGCGATCGAGGACGATCGCCTTGCCGTGAAGACGAATAACGCCGGTTATCTCCTCGATTACGAATTGACCGGATACCGTTTGGTTGCCAACAAAACCAAAGCGAACGTTGTCACCGTCCTTGTCGGAAGCGACGACGGTTGTCACGAGCGTATTTGGTCCGGCGTTCTCGTCGACATTCGGAGTGTAGACCTGCTGCGAGAATTTCGGCTCCTCGTCATTCTTGTTTTTCGTGTAGATTCGCACTGTAGCGGTGCCAGTTTTGGACGGATCACCTGATAAACAGACAGATACACAGTCAGTGCTTTTCAATAACCCTTAGTTACCCTTCATTTAACGACTCATCAACTGCAATTATTGTCAGTAACGGAATTTATGGGAATGTTTGCTTTATCGTTAACGAATACTAAAGTTACTGGAATTACTTCATCGACGGTCAAAAAAAGTATCGGAAAACAGGCAATAAAGTAATTTGAGAAAAAAAAACCCTATCGAATTTCGTTTTTCAGCACGAATGCCAGCGGAGGGTGATTTAAAAGTATTGTAGTCTTTCAGAAAACGATATTAGTACAATTAAAAACTTCATGAATTAATTTCTTTTTTCTTTCGAGTTTGTTAAAAAAAAGTCGACCGTCAAGATCTCATTTTGAAAATGGCCACCGTACCGTTTAAAACTTCTTTAACCGATACTTTTCCTTGTTTTTTTTTTCATATGGGCTGATTTTGTCGCTTATATTGTGTAAAAAATGATCGATTCATAATCGAATATGCGAATATAGTGAAATATTATAATAAAAAAAAGTAAGTTGAAAGTATTTATTATGATTTTTTTGGCTTTAGACATAAACTCACCCTTATCCTTGGCGGTGACGACAAATTCGTAATAGGCATTATTGTTGTCGGCATCCAATTGTTTATTGTTGACTATTAGGCCGCCTGAATCGACGCTAAAATGATCGTCCGATACTAAATACTCAATGTCCGCATTAGCACCGGAATCTGCGTCTGTTGCTTTAACTTTAAGAATACTCGTTCCCAATGATATGTCCTCATCGACATTGTGCGCTTGATAATCCGGCAGTTCGAACTTTGGAGCATTGTCGTTGACGTCCGATACTCTGATTGTTAACTGTTAATAAAAAAAACATACTTTGAATTTTACGGTATTTATAAAATTATTCTTTGAATCTGTTTTCTCATTTCTCAACCCCACGAGAATGAAATTTTGAAATGTTATTCCATCAATTGACTTTTTTCATTTTTTTCCTCATTTCTTTTTGTAAAAAAAAAAAAAACGAAAATCGATTTTAGCCCAATTCAGTAAACCAAGTTATGAATATTTTGGTCTTTGATATTTCTACTCAAAAAAGTTTGTCTTCAATATAAAAGCATTTTTAATAAAAATATTTTTCATCGTAAAAATATTCCGGTAAATAGCATCGATAAAAGTGTCCAAAATGAAGCAAAATGAAGATTCCTTCATGAAGCGACACAGTAAAGATTCAGAATCCTTGCGTGTTAAAGAACGTAATGAGGAAACAACGTGAAAATCAACATCTTCCGGGTTTTGTCATAATGAATCGAAAGAATGAAATAAGTTACCTCAACCATCGTGGAAAAACCTCCGGAATCTTCGGTAGCCGTGACGACAAGTGAATATATGTGAGGCTGTCGTACATCTTCAAAGTCCAACTCTTTAGCGAGTTTAACGATACCGGATGTTGGACCGATGTTGAAAGTTCCAGCAGCTCCGGGGCCTTGTGCTTTCAGCGTGTAACGAATTTCTCGATCGGCAAATGATTTTGCCTTTACCGATATTATACTGGAATAAAAAATTACCATGAACAATTTTTATTCACATAGCTCGAAGGGAGGAAATGAGTTTCCGATGGTAATTTTTAAAAATTTATTTACTCGGAATCTTTCTTCTGATTCTCCGGTATCTCGGTCTCGTAAGTCGTCAGATAAAATTGTGGTGCACGTTTTCCTCCGACGATCGATAGCCGTTCCTCGGGAGTCGATTGAAAATGCTTTTCGTCGATTCTTCCGTTCTGATCTTCAGCTTTTACGTAAAGAACGTACTCCATGTCGAGTTGAAAAACATCGGAGCCTCTGGTACGCACCACCCCCGATCTTTCGTCCACTTCGAATCGGCCACCGGCTGTGGAAAAAAATAATTTCTTATCAATTCCTAAACACTTGTGACATATTTAAAAATCCTGGTACCCATTTTATTTGGCGTTACAAAGGATTATTCTTGCAACTTATTGCATTAAACATGAGATTTGAAAAACTGATCGAAATCATGTACCTAATTCAATATTATTTTTCAGACAGAAGACCCATCTGAAAACGGTTTTTCCGAAGTCAAACCGAACTTTCGGTAACTGTAAGAAAAACCGTTTTTGTTTTTTTTTTTTTTTAAGTTTTCGGCAAAATGAAAAGTTACTTCACTAAATCATTTGGATATTCTTCGATACATGAAGATTTTTTATTGAAGAGAAAAATTGTCGCACTTACTTCGATCTCGAACTATGAAGTAATGAATATTGTTATCCGTGTCGGGATCTCTGGCTTGTAGCGTAAACACATGAGTGTTTGGAGGTGCGTTAAGTTGGACCACAGCTTGCATCGGTAGAGGTTTGTTTATAAAATATGGTGGTTCGTCATTGACATCTTTGACATTGATGATCACTCGTTGATTGTCGGTGTCTAAAATACAGAATTATTTATAATAAATCCGTATTATTTACCGTATTATTTTTTTATTTTTTTTACGCTGCGGTAAACAAGCAACCTCCATAATTTATTTTGATATAAAGCATTGCAGTTCTATAGCAGTGAATATTATCGAGTCGTGAGAGTTTCATGCCGGTGAGGCCGATTTTTTTCATCTTATTGCTACTTACACTGAATTCCTTTGGAAGCCAATGATGTGGACAAAGAGAAAATGTCATGAATTAATAGATTGCAATTATTTCAGATAAAAAGTTATTGTTCGTTTTTCCTTAAACCAGTGTCTACGGAGTCTAAAGTTGCATACCGTTGGCAAAGTTTTTCATGGAATGTTTGTCAAACTTTAATGGTACATCTTACAATTTATCGTGCAGAGTATTATATCGATAATGTACAATTAAGGAGGTACATCAACCCGCCAATTTGAAAACCGATGCAACTGTTCGATTTTTTGTCTCAAAAAATATTGAAGGTAATCAATTTTCTTGACAGTAGAAATTATAGCATTGGCAAAAAATCCATTGAATTACTATTAAAAGAGAGTCAATGGTATTTAATGGCATTTTTTACATGGTAGCTAAATGGTAAATGGTAAGTCTTGGCCAAAGAATACATAGAAAAAAT
This sequence comes from Cryptus viduatorius, assembly GCA_964006125.1. NCBI lineage: Eukaryota > Metazoa > Arthropoda > Insecta > Hymenoptera > Ichneumonidae > Cryptus > Cryptus viduatorius. The sequence goes on along the minus strand of OZ023225.1, from coordinate 684,968 downwards.
TGCAACAATATTGACGTTACGAACAATTGTAAACAATATTGTAAATCTGCTTTATTCTTATATGAATTAAATAGCTTTAAATGCCCGCAATGAGAAACGCTTTTGTTTGATTGGGCTGTCGGGACATATAGTATTTTGTAGTATCAGTAAGGTTTGTACTTGTGTAAGGTCGACAAATTGGTCAAATTTTTGCACCGCATTAATACCGTACGTCTTGAAGACCCGATATTTTATCTATTGAAAAAGTTAATTAAAAATCATTAGGTTTACGTTGATTTGTAGTGAAATCGAAACGTTAACATGTAAGGAAGTCTAGTAATAAAAATTATACAAATTAGCCGTATTTGAAAGATCTTTTTTCATAATTAATTTAAACTGTGGTTTGTTTGATTGATGATCTGCGTTCTACCGTAATAATAACGATACGAAAGATGAAATATTTTTTTTGTTCCTAATGTATTATTGATAGACAAGATCGCTCGTGTGTGAAAGTGCGATAGAAAAGAAAAAGCTCGAAATCTCTGCGTTTGGATGGTATGATTCATGGACAAATCTCCCGATGACCAAAGCAACGAGTTAAGCTTGCATAAATAAAAATTGTACCATGATACCATTGAATACACATGGAAAACCCGGTGGATATCGCGCGCACCACCCTTTCGGTGGAGCACGTCCTACACCAAAGGAAATTAAAATAAAAAATCTCTCGAAAAATGTCTATAAAAAAAAATGAAGAGCTCTGTCGTAGCTTTGAATTCCTTTACCTGTATCCCCGCCGGCGTTGGTAATCGTCACCCAAAAATCTATAGTTTTTTCCGGTCCTAATTCCTCGTAGTCCCATTTTTGCTTCACATGAACCGATCCATTAGCTGCCACAGTTACCCAAGGATTCTCATCTCTGATTTTGTAAGTTTCTCTATCGGCGTCTTTCTCCAACGAGAACGCAATTTTTCCCTCCACATCGCCCTCGGATTCCGAAAATTCGACCCTCATAGTCGGTCTTACGGCGCGTGTGACTCGTCGCTTCTGAATTCTATGAACTTCCGGCGCCGGTGCCGGAAGCATGAACGGCTCGGTGGTCAAGAATCTAACGACGACCCTCGCTGGTCTGTCGCAGCTACGACTCGGTGCGCGCACGTCGTGCGCTTCGACCATAAACTCGATTTCGCTGTCCTCGTTCGCCGTCGCATCGGGCTCGCCGGCGAGTAACAGTTCGCCAGTTTGCGGCACTATTATAACCATATTCGTGGGTGTTATGAGCTTATAAGCGACGCGATCGCCGTCGGCATCTTTGGCCGATATTTTGCCGATTGTAGCGAATCTCTTCCATCTCGGCGTTTCGTCTCTCTCGATTGTATCGAGATTCTCCGGTCGTATCTCGAAGTTGTAATCTTCGCTGTCGAATATTGGACTGTTGTCGTTAACGTCGAAGATCCTAATGACGCCGCTAATCCTCGACGCGCTTATGTAATTTGCGTCGGACGCTTGAATGACAACATTGTACGAACTCTTTGTTTCTCTGTCGAGGGGCCTCGACGTTACGACGCCAACGCCCTCTTCGTGACTCTTTAGCGTCAAGTTGTAACCGCTCGCGCTGGTGCTCTTGTCGACGAGAGCGAAGGGCCGATCGCCATTCTCGTCCGGCATTATCTCATAGTGAATCGGAAAGCTTCCGAATGCGTGAAATATCGGAAAACCCTCGATCGCCGTTCCCGGTCGCGAATTTTCCATTACGCGTCCCTCGCCGAGATTTTCATGCGAGAATGTCAGCATGTTGCCACGATTTATCACAAAAAGATGCAAATCGTGGGTTTCCGTACGATTGGCTAATTCCTCGAGAACGATAAGATTCACCGGTCTATTCACCAAGGGTCCGAGGTCCGACGTTGTCATCACCATACCGTTGTCGAGAATCGTAAAGTACTTTGAGAAACCGGTCTCCAATAGTCGATAAGTCGATGCATGCTTTGGCGATTGTTGATACTGCATAACTTCGAAACCTGGATAAACGTCGTGCGGAACAACGGCGAGCTTCGCGGTTGTTCTACCGACGATTATCGTCAGCGTCACGAGAATGACAAATTGCCCGATGAGGATCGAACTCCTCGATTCTCCAACGTAACCGTTGCGCCCCATTGTGCGCCCGTGTCCTCGCAAACTCTTCACTTTTACTAAAGCATGAGTGTCCAGGCAATTTCTGTAAAATAAACAAAAAAAACAACGATCAATCATCAACATTTATAATGCTTTTTATTATTTATTTCATTAACGATTATTCTTTTATATCCATGAACTATTAATTAATTAATAAAAATTATTTGTTTAAATGAAATATGTCGCCCGAATCATTTTCTACTTTCATCCCTGCAAGTCGATGTTGACATTTTTTTTGCAATAATGAACAAAGTCCCGATTGAAAAATGGAATGTTTTTCAAAGAAATTGTATCGTCAAAAACGAGTGAAGTAACTGATAATTATTTGCATATTATAGTCGGGCGATTTATTCGTCATTCAGTGGTGGAATGTCCTGACAATAATATGCCAAAAATTCTTTATTATGCCAGCGTTGTTTGTTATTGAATTTCTTTCCCAGAGTCCTCTTCGGCATTCGGTAGTTTTTTCATTATAAAATGAAGACAATGAAAACGAGAAAAATAGCGGCCCCCGTGAAACGCATAACTTCCGTCTTTTGTTCTGGCGGACAGTTGGGAGTTAATAAAAGAGTAAATATGGTTTTTTATTTTTTTAAATTTTTATATTTTTTTTGTCCCCGTGAATTCCGAAATATATGAGCATAAAGTTGAGTCATTTAACACGAGTGGTATGTGACGATGAATAAAGAGTTCATTCATCTTACAGAAATATACATTTGCAGACTACTTTATCCGTTAATATTTTTCTTCCTCTAAAAGTTTTGTTTCAATAAAAAAGTAATTTTTCGAAGTTTTGACGTGTTCAGAATGTTTTAAATCGTCGAAAAATCATAATTAGAAAAAATGTCCGTATGTATGTTTATGCATGTGTATGTGCCCATCGTGTTTATAAACAGAACGGATTGAGATTTGAAGCTGAAATTCTTCACAAACATTGATAAGCCAATTATCCATGCTTGATTCAATTTTTTGGCAGAATCTACGAAATCCTTTTGTTTTTACACGACTTTGGATTGTTTCAAAAGTGCCCTTGTGTATCCAACTTTTCGCGTGCGTTCCAAATGCCTTGTGCTCCAACTCCCGCAATTTTTGAGATATCGGGTACTTGGGAAAATATATTTTACACACCAAAACAGTGCGTAAAATCGAATTTTCCGCATACTGCATCAAAAAATTGCATTTCTCCCAAAATGGTTATGCGCGCTTTAGCTTACGCAGTTTTTTTGTCATTTAGTTACGTCTGGTATGATCTAGAAATTGAAGCGATAATATATATTACCGTTTAAGTTTAATGTCATTTTGAGTTTCATAATTTAAAAATAGCTTGAATTATGAAGCTGAAATGTATGACACATGTTTTACTACACTAGCAGCATAGCACTGGTAACACGGTTATGTAAAAACTAACCGTTAAATTTATAAAATAAAGCTTCTTGACGAAGCTAAGCTTGACGACATTATAAACGATATAAAATGTGCGTGTAAAAACTCATGTGTCGAGTTGACATAAAAAAATTGAAAAATTATATTTAATTAGTTTATTGTTTATTTTGTAGACTCTTTTTCTTGTTACAAAATGCTTTTTTGTAGGCGCTCTTTACACTGTATGATGAAATTAGTTAATTACTTCGGTTGGCCGATATCTCAACAGTAAGCGACGCATTAAATACAATTTTTTTTTTACAGACAAACTGACAACGGTAACCGTTGGGTTTTTTTTCTTAAAAACTGATTTATTCATTTGTATGAAAAGATAAAAATATTTTTTGAATCTTTTCTAATTTTCCAAAATTTCACTAGAAAAATTTTGTTCGTTAAAAAAATGTCAGGTTATCGGATGATATCTAAAGCAATTTTTTTCGTACTAATTTGTTAATATCTTTTTGGAATTATCATTATGCAAAATGAATGTTCTCAGTATCTTCTGTACGGTTGGTTCTTGTTTCAGATTTTTATCTATCCTATCGAGAAATCTTCGAAATTTTCGCCGAACGTTACTTTTCGCTGAGAATATAACGATACACACCCTCCTTAAATTTTTTTTTATCTTTACAAATATTTTTTAAGCTTTTCCTCTCGAGAATGAAAGATTCTATCTATAATGTGATTCCAATTATAATCAATTAAAAACTTTATTCGAATTCGAAGAGTTTCGACGTATAAAATAATAAAAATCGAAGTTACAATAACAAAAGACATGCCGGTACCAAGCATTGAGAAGGTCATTAACTCGTCCTCCGTAGCCGTCGCAACTATATGACTACCAGCAGTTTTATAGTCGACGAGAGAATTAAACGAGGTCGTATAGAAAAGAGAGGGCCGGCATCACCCTGGTCAGAGTTGCACCGGAAACAAGAGCCGTCGCGTACGAATTCACTATTGTTATTTAGTAACCCTTCGGTTTCATTTGATTCCATTACTCGGATCTCGGACCCGGTGAAACGGCGCGCGGCGGCTGCACGAGAGGCAGAGCGCCGTGTATGTGTGTCTGCGCTGTGTCAGTGCCGCGTTGCGTAGGGACAGACGAAGGGACCGGACGTGAGGTCACCCGCAGCTCGTTTAAGCTCCCTCCGTGTCTCGACGAGTGAAATAAAAAAGAGTTATAATAATTCGTCATAATCGTGTCCAGGGAGCCGCGCATCTCACTGGAGAGAGAGGACAGCCGAAAGAAAGGTCGGTAGATACGAAGAGTGGTGCTTTGTAACGGGAATGAACGTTGGGATCTTTTTCGCTTGCGTATATAGTCCGCGCGGAAGACGCGATTGCATTACGAAGGAGGCCCCGAGTGTCTCTCCTCGTGGAGTAAGTAACGCGATACCTAATCTCCCTTCTCGAAAGCGTCTCGGGGATATTAAGTAACTCTTGGCTTTACTCTTGGCTCTTTCGGTGCTACACTCGAAAAACGATACATCGACTGCTAATATACATTTCTTTCTTTGCATTCTTGAGCACTCTATGCCTCTCAGGGATGTAAGAATTGTAAAGAGGCTCTCGTTACACGTTTTTTTCTCTCTCTCGTTTTAACGTTTTTTCGTACAACCCTTCCGTTGTAATTTTTTTCATCTTTTGTTTTCATATTTTTACCTTCGTGTCAATTTCGCGGTAGAACATATTTTCTATCGATTTTCATTATCGATGTACATTCGAGCGTTTCGCGAAGGATCTCAGTGTTCCGCTTAACTTCTCGAATACCGTTTGTCTATTGGTTTAATCCGATTCGACGATTAAAAAAAATACAGCTGCCACAACTTTCGCATTATTCCAGAGCCGAAAAATCCACGAGGTAGAATAAATGTAGCGAGAGTTAATAGGATTATGTCGCACGGTGTGGCTTTGTGCGTACGCGCGACATTCGCTATCCTCCCAACCAAAGCGAAGCAGGGAGAGGAGGACATGTGTGATCTCTCGGCAGACGGAAGGCGGTTAGTCGATCGTTGTACATCTCAATTAACTGAGTACCAAAAGGACGTATCACCGACGATGTAACACTCGAAAATCCAATGTGAGATACGCCTTTGCGTTTCTCGATCGTCGATAGACGAGGCGAGATGCGAGAGTCTCGCCTCGTTGGCCGGCACGACGAACGGAGGGAGAGACTCGAGAAACTCAATGGAGTTTAAGCTCCGTGTGCACATCGTTGCTTTTTAACTACGATGCCTTTACGCGAGAGAAAACACGCACGACAATATTGACCGCACATTCAACGCACACTCGCCGCCATAAACACGGACAAACGATTTTATTTTCAATTTTTCTTTTTTTTTTTTTGTTAAACGAAAAACACACATTTGCTCGTTCGCTTGAGCAGTCAGTCGAACGAGTTAATTCCTCGCTTGAGCTTAATACAGGATCGCGCTGTATTTCCGGTGTTTCCGGCGAACGCGGCGTCGAAGCTACGGGTACGACAATGCCGGATGTCGCTTCCAATAAACGGACAAGCGCAATATACTCCGCTTTTCGCTTCCTATGTTATATATACATACCCCGAGCGCCATATCGCGTTCACGTTTAAATTATATAGCGCACTGTTGGCCGCTTCCGCATTTATGGAAGGTTCACCATCGCTAATTCAACAACCAGATTGAGACGTGAATTTTTTACATACTGTTGCCTGATGCGCGAACTTTGGACGATGCCGTTAATTGCGAAACAAATTTAACCTTGAATCAGCGAGTGAATCGTAAGGCATGCAGTATACCTGGAATATTAAACGGGGATCTCGATAAATCTAATTGAGATGTACGAGTCGCGATCGACGGGATTGTTTTTTTCAAAAACACGGAGTAAGCGTTTCACCGCACGCAAGCCAAAGCGAACCGAATCAATGTTTCATCAGTTGAATTGTTTAGAATCTTTTTGTTTAACCCATTGAGGACCACTCGCGTGTCCAGTCGCACTATGTCACTTTGTGGATGAAGAGTATGAGGAAGGAATACATTGAGAAGTCACGCTTAACAGTCATTACACGATAATTTTCACAATAATTGGAAAACTTCAGTCTGATGGAAAATTAAGATAACGAGTTATGGATTTATCGACTACAATATGTGAATAATTATTTTCATGTTTTCCTTTTTTTGTACAATTTTTTTCTTCTCCGAACCTTTTAGTCTGCAATTTTTTAGTTTTCGTAAAATTTGTTTTGTTTTTTTTTTTTTAAGTAACAAACGCACCAAGCATGATGACGAATACAATCGTGCGATCAGCTATATAGCCTTTTGACGCGATATGGATAAAACTATCAGTGGCTTGAGCAGATGAAATCGTCGTGTTGTCTGTGCGGCACACAGTCCGATGTGAGTCACGGGCTGTGGCGCGGTGAAAATAGGATACGGTCGATTACGATGTTCCATTTCGATATGGACAAGTTAGTAGTAGCTGTGTGAAAATGTTTATATATTGTATCTGCAGAAATTTATGGTTAAAATTAGATAGTTTAACCTTTTGATTTTTTGCATTTCCAACTTAACTTAACGGTAAAGAAAATGTCCATTAATTTTCTTGTTTTTCATAAAGTTCGATGATTCAAATTCCTTTAAGTAATTTTTTGCCGTTTCCGAGAACATATACGACGCAACGAAAATCATCTCGATCAACCGATCGCAGTGAAACGCTTAGCTACGATTTTTTACGATACTGCCAGTCAGCAGTTGAAAAATGCGGCCTATCTAGCAGACATGGGATCGCTCGCTGCTGTCTTCCAGGAAAGAAAATCATAAAAATGCCCATTTCCCGTGATGCTAATGTATTTTTTAAAGGAACGCGAAAACTAATGATTTATTCGTGAAGTTAGTAGTTTCTGGTTTAAGAATTACGATGAATTTTTATTCGGTATAATATTAAAAGAATAAGTTTGAAAAACTCATAATCGTAATTTTTTCGTTTTTTTCCGTTTACTTGAACCGAATTGCGGTCACTGATTTTCATTTTTTTCGCTTCAAGTTTAAAAAAATAATTATACAAACATAATTTAGAAATAGAAGAATTTATGAGTTGGCAGACGTTAACGTTAGTGCAGATCAGTTTTTTCGGAATTTTTTCCAGGGATTTTACAAATTTGGTTGTCGTCGATCAAAAAAACGAATTTGACCTTCAGAGTTAACGAGCGGATTATAAACCAGATTTGAATGGTAAATGGGCTCGAGACGAATCGATTCGCCGCGATATAATGTCGACGAGTCATAGTATTTTCAAGGGCACCGAGAGACGTTTCACACACATACGCAGCAGGCGAAAGTAACGCGAGGGGATGTTTGATTGAGACGATTAGGGTGAGTCGAACGCCAGAGAGATATATGGAGCATAATTCTAACGAACGACGAAGTGAGAATTGTGGACCGTTGGGACTATGACTCAATTCGTCTCTCTCGGAACTCGGCGAAAAGTGTGACTCGTACATTCGGTAACTCCGCGTGACTGTATACTTAGGCATAATATTGTTTTGACGCTGAACAAAGGAGACGAAGTCGAACGCAGCTGTTGGGCCGACGAACTGTCTCTCCATTAAGAAGCCTGGAATAAGAAAGCTGCCGGTTCTCGTCGCACGGTTAACGTGGCCGCCGGGTATAATCATGAAAGGGGTTAATCAGAGGTTACGCGACGGATTAGTTGCTAAGCCATGAGAGGTCTTAGAGTCATCATTTAAAAAAAAGGCTGCCAACGAAAGATAAAATAAATGAGGGGATGGTCGTCTCTGCAAGTTTGAAGGTGTCGGAGAGCTCGTATCATAACGATCCTCTTCCCCATTAGGCGCAAACACGGTAATCGAGGATGCGTATAGATTAAGCGTTATCGCCGCGCCTCGTGTACCAGATCGTCAACAAAAGTCCCGCGGGCGCCTCGGCGAATCAGCTCAGACGAGAGATAACCGAACCGATATCGTTCAGGCTCCCGGCTCTCTCTCTCTCTCTATCATCGATGAGAGCTTATCCCGCATCGCTGATGCGGATGCTGCGTTTATCGGTTTATCGATTTTCGGGGCCAATCGCTGTCCGATAATTGCCAACGAATATATAGCATATTAAAAGTAGTCCCACCCCTTGAAAAACCCTCGCAGGAAGAAGAAACACCCATACATAAATTTTTGTCCAGTAAATACCTCAATAGACGTAATCTACGTTTTTACTCCTATAAAAAAATGATGGATAAGCAGCGAGTATGCGCACGAGAAAAAAATCTTTTTTTCTTTTTCATCTCGACGATTTGATGCTGAGCGTGAAAACGGGGGCCACGTCGAATAAGAGACGAGACCCCATCCTCTCTTTTAGCTCTCGTAAAATATTTGGAGCTCGTAGCAAGGATAAGGACGCTCGACTCGACGTACAGCGCCGTTCGGTCTTTTGACGCTAAGGGGGCGAAAGAGCCCCGACTCAGCCTTGTGGAACGTAATACGTGTATATATACGAGGAAAAGAAGCTCGAGCGAGCGAGGAGATAGATAGAGAGGTTGAAAGGCTGGAACTCACCCCCCCGCGGTGATACGCACAGTCGCCTGCTGGGAGTTTTGCCACGAGGGTGCCCGGAGCGCGGTTTTCAACGAGGGTGAAGGGAATAGGCGTAGAGCTACGAAGGAGAATACGAGAGAAATATACACATATATATATATATGTAAACACATGTATACGGGAGCGAGGAAATGAGAATAGTAAAGAGTACGAGTGAGAAAAGAAAACCGAATGTAGGGAGCTAAGGCTACTTGGAAAGGTACTGGGGGTGATTGAGAGAAAAGCCAAGAGACGGCGGAGTGGCGCACGATGCCAGTGGCCTGGGCTGCTGCTGCTGCTGCTTCTGGCGAAGCGACTATAGTCCTCTCTCTCTCTCAGTCTACCCCGTCAATCGATAGCGGTTCCACGCGCCCGAACGACCCCTGTCCCGTACTTATATCGCCGCTACTGCTGCTGCTGCCCCGCTACTAGTGTTGCAGTTTTCTCTTACTCTTATTATTGCCGGTTTTACTACCGCTAGCATTGCTACCGCTGTCGTACTTTCATTATTATATAGGGGTCGAACGACGGCATTACTGTGGCTGTGATGTTTCATCTTTTCAAGACCCGAATGCTTTTTCTCGAGGAGATGGGAGAACCGATCAATTTAGCGTGGTTAGGGTAGGAGGTTCATTTACTCTAAACTATTTAACGCCGATCGATGACTGGAATACGGGATTAGAAATTGAATTTTTTATTAGTTGGGTCGAGCCGCTAATCCGCTCACGGGTTTTAATCAGATTTCAACCGCGGTTACTGAACTATAATGCGGTTCTGACGTAAATCTCGACGAATATTTTTTACAAGCGATGACTGCTCGCCGGGAGAACACGATAGTTGAGCATTTTACCATAAAGCCCCGTGATTTTTGATGGTTTCGTTGCGCATTTTTTTCGAAATTACATGATATGAACGCGATGATGTATTATGAATACTATGCATGAACTCGGAAAGATAAGAACTTTGAATATACCGAGCAAAACTTTGTTCAGATACTTCGAATTGTCACCACATTTATTTCGCAACATAGTTCTTGACTGACTTTTGACCGTAGACAGCCCGTCACGACGGTTTCTGTCTACAATATCTCCATCCAAGTTCGTCATTGTGTAGTATAACTCTAAATGTGAGAAGTAATAAAACAGATAGATAAGATGTTTGTTCGTCTGTGTCAAAGATAAAATTTAAATAATCCGACGGGAATTTAAAAACTGCCGATCGAACGAGAAGCGTAATGATGGAATTCCATTAACAAAAATAAAATGAAATAATGAATAATTATTCGTCTGCTATAGCAGGGAGATAAAATTCTCATCGATAAAATTCATTTCTTCACTCTATTCCTATTTCAGTTACGCTTTACTTACGACAACTGAGCTATAATGGGATATGCAGAATGATAAATCCTCTAATATATTTATCACAACGTAGTTTACCAACGATTCTTTTTTATCCAAGGCTTTGCGATTTATAAGATTATTATCGAGCCGATTTATTTTCGCTCAATTACCGGGTACGCGTATTGCTTTTCTTGATAATTTAAATTTTTATCCCTCGAGCATTCGCGCGTTAATGGACCCGTGATTATGAGATGAAGGAGGTAAAAGGGGCACGGCGACGATCGCACCTACAGATTAAAATCCACGGAGGATGTCCCGGGGTGTGGAGAATTTCGTGCGAAACGAGAGCACGTATCCGACAAGCTCGTTGGAACAAAAGAGGTAGAGCTCTCCTTGTAATCGCGACCTCTCTCCTCCACGGAGATTGAAGGACTGCAGACGCGCGGGGAAAGGGATGGAGAGGAAAGAGGTCTAAGAATAGAAGTACCCGAAGGTACGCAGGGCTTTCAGCAACCGAGTCTCGAGGACCCCCGACACAGGGCGCGTGCTCTTCGGGGTCTCGACCCTTTGCGCTCCCATCGACACCATATGGGCTTCTCTTCCAAGTTCATAATGTTCGCTGAATATGTAAACGGCCAACTCGTAAGGGACACTTTCCACGGTTAGCAAACGGCAGACTACACACTGCTAAAACGACCTCTACAACCGGCAGCACCAGCTGAAGAAAAACCAGCCGTCTATAACGAGTTCCAACATGTGTTGTAACGACAGTATCGTCTTCTCTCGATGCTTCCGGCACGGGAATTTCCCTTCTAATACGAACAGAGGCGTCTTAATTTCACCTTCGAGACTTGCGACAAAAGCCTATGACACTTTCTCGAGGAGTCCATTATACTCCTCGGACAAATGAGCCAAGTCACGCGTAAACCGGCACGCGTCCGTGTCCCTAATTCTGACGAAGGTGCGTCTAGTGCTAAAGACTTCTTCGGCGGTGCCGCCGTATTGACAATTGTATTAGCAACATTAGTACTGTATTACATTTCTATTGCATTCGTATTGTATTTCTATCGTAATTATTAATTATAAATTTAACACGATTCTATATATTATAGAAATATCATTACCTTTTTTTGCAATTACACGTTTGTAACCGACAAGTCCGTGTTTCGCAAATATTAACAAACTAATTACATTTCTCGATAACAAGCGCTCAAAAGGCATTTACGAAGAGAATCTTGAAATACGTTTTTTTTTCCCATACGCAACTCTCGCGTTCCACGGTTGAAAACACGCCGTGGCAAGAAAAACGAAAAAAGAAATATCTTGACGAAGAAAAAGGAAACGAGAATTCCCGACGGAATAACTCCGCTCCAGGATCAGAGAGAAGACATTGAAGAGGCAGCGCAGTGCAGAGATACTCGGGCTTGTAGAGAGTTGGTCGGAGAGTTGCCACGACGACGCTCTCTCGTCACTCTCCCTCGGTACCACCGTATTCCCAGACACTTGGGGGGAAGAAAGGCGAGCGACGAGAATCCGGGTGAAGAGAGGATCTCTCTCTTCCCGTCGCAAAGCGAACCGAGTCGACGCGGAGACGAAACTTTGCCAGCTACGGCCAAATAACTTTTCGCCGGTAAGAAATGTTCCGGGGGGCGGATGAGGTTGAGGAACAGGAGGGTTGCTCTGCGTAGGCAAAGAAAGAGAAACGTCGCTCCGGCGTTCTCCGCGCGCGCGATCTTACGAATATAACTGAACAAAACTTTTCGACGTTGAAAAAACATCGCGTAATCCACCCCCCGCGCGTTCTTTGCCGGGAGAGTTTTGCCCCCCTCCCTCCGCGATTCGGTGAGAGAAACGTGGAGACGATGCAATTACTGTGAACGCAAGCAACCATCGTCCGAGTCACTTGTACTCTCTTTCTCGGCTTCTCAACAAAACACTCATATCGGCATGATTTTTTTTATTTATTTTTTTTTATCATAACCTTTCAGATATATTTTGTTGTTACAAAAAGCTCGAAAACCTCGTCTTTTCACAATTGTAATATCTTTATTTTTTTATGGTATATCGCTATCGACGTATTTGTTGTTTCGAGAGTTTTGTTACGAAGAAGCCCCCCCCCCCCCCAACGTGAACTCTGCGACATAGGAATCGATTCCATTCCCCCGAGTACCGGCATCTTTCATTCGATATAGTTAGTGACTCTCTCTCTCTTCTCTCTTCTCGTTTGCCAGCGTCTTGTTGTATATACCGCGTCTTTGCCGGCGACGCCGGGCGAGCCTCGGGTAGCCTATAAACGCTAAAGAGAGCCTTCACACTATTTCTCCCCTCCTCTCTCTCTCTCCTCTTCTCGGCGGCATCGTAGAAAATACACGATGTCTGGTTCTCGGCAGCCGGCACAAGCGAACCAAACAGAATCCGCGTCACAAACTTGTACGCAGACACGTGCATACCACCCGTGTCCGTTCTCCCTCTTTTCATTATATATCGCTCGTTTCCCTGCCTCCGAGTCTCGACGCGACGGATGCGCGTTTGCGTTTAGACGGAAACTCTTGTGCATCGTAACTATACAGTCGTGTATATTGTCTGCACATACATAAATAGTGTGGGTGTATAGTTATAACGGGGCTTTTGCCACGCGAGGAAAAACACGCGTCAATGGATAGTAAATTGATCGACGACGTTTAAATACGTTTCGTCATTCAACGAATTCAATGATCTTTTTTCGCGTCACGACTCTCGCGAGCGAGACACGTGCGAACGCGCAGCGTTTCGCCACGCAATATCGATCTCTCCAAAACGAGACGAGAATTGATAAAAATACAAAGGAAGAGAGCGGCGTCCGAATGAGCGAATCTCGCACTACGGAAACTGAAGCCCCTGAGCATTCAGCTATATAGAAATAGGGAACGTATAGTATATATGTAATATATATATACATAGAGGGAGAGAGAGAGAGGGAAAGAAAAGTATAGATCGACTATCTGGCCTCGGGTCAGGAATGACCCAACAGCCGAACGCATACGCGATGCCAACGAACCTCGATGTCTAGAGTTTCAATTATTCCGGTGAAAATCGATTATCCCCGTAGCACTCTTCGCGCTCTAATCCAGCTTTTGCCGTACTATAACGATATTCTTCTATATATCGTACACGGGTTTAGCTCGTTATAACGCTGGTGGGTGGCAAACGGGAGATAACTAATGATGCATAAGTAATGACTTGAACGTTTGGGTAGACTAATTTCAACCCCGTGGAGTAGTATTGATTCGACTTAAATTTGTCTTGAGCCGAACGAACGATCCCGCGGACTCTGGGGTATAACGAGAAAGGTCGAGAGTACGCGACCCCGCCAAGGCGGAGGGAAAACTTGACTTTTTTCCCTTCTCCTTCACCCTTCGTTACGTCTGGAATCACGCGAGAAAAAAATATATATCTAACATAAGATCGAGATTTGTTTTAGGCGCTCGCTTCATTTTTTTTTACTTCACTCTTTAACGAATATCGGGTCAAGGAGGTGCACACGGTAGAAAATCAACTCGTTATTTTTGTTGACTCATTGTTATTCGAATATAATACTTGGTACGATTTTTTTTTCTTCGCCAATTTTATTCGGAACTAGTGTTACGGAATTTAATGAGTAAACGAAAAAGAGTTTCATCCCCCAACGGGTTTTTATTATAATAAAACTGATCGAATAATAACGAAGCCTCCGAGAGAACATACCAAATACCAATAACGAGATGACCCAATGTTGAAGGTCGAGAAGACTACATTAATGAAAAGGTTTTTATGAGGATCCACCGCGAGTTCCGCGAAAAAAAGTGTTACCTTTGTTGATTTTGCAGAATAAATCACATTTTTCATTTTGCGTCTGTTTTTTTTTCTTCTTCCAAAAGAATAGAACAAATGGTACGTAAATGCGCTTCGGATGTAAACTCGATACCCGAGTTCGCGGAGTTCGCTAGAAGCTCGTGGTTTTTTTCACTCCCAGGAGAGCAAAACTGACATAGCTAAAGCAATTTTCGTTACTCGCGCGGGAGTTTGTGGAAAATCAATAATCGTCGAGTTTCTCCATCGGACGATTTCAACAGTGTTGTTCCAATACTTCCAATCTAAGACGATGGGGACACGCGCTTCGTCCGATCGAATGTGCAACTTCGTTCGTTTGGCTATGAATACACGGCGTCCGTCCGATAGTACAATGTAGAAGTCGACACACTTCTACGATCGAATAGTGCAACTTCGCTCGTGCTATATTTCCTCGCTGTTCCTAGAAGTCAAGAAAGTTCGAGGAATTCTATCGTAGAAAAAAAATAACTTCCGTTATCGATCGCCGAGAGTCGTATGCTGGCGCGTTTTTTTATCGAATTTTGAATAGTTTAATCCCTTTGGTTGATGTGTTTAATAATCGCGATACGAGTAATCTGCTCTCGAGAGATCTTATCAAGATATCAAATACATAGAACTCGTGCATCGTTACTTCTTTAATACAATAGAATAACAATAAAACAATTCGATGTTTCGAGAAAGAAAAACGCTTGGAAGAAACGCGCGTATGGTAACTTCAAAAATATTGCATTACGACATCGCGTTATTCAAGGTCAACGAGTAGAATACGACTTACGACTTCTTTACGAGAATACGACTTTTTTTCTAACTGGAATATCTCAGTACCCCAAATAATGGCAATAACCCCTTTGACACTAATTTCTCGATTTATCGTTATCTCCGACGATAATTCCAAATTACACATCACAAAAATGAGTTAATTTATTTTTGTTTTGCTCGTTTAAACGAAAATAATACCTGCAGCTTCGGAATCTTTATAATTCACAACAATCTACAAAAATTTATTTATAAAGCCATATGAGTGTTTATTTTGTACTGTGAGGTAAAATGTGTAATAAAGAGTAACTGAAGGTCAACTGAAGGATCTACAAAACTGTTTATCATTATTTTGTTCAATGAAGTACATATTTTTCTCCATTAAATCGTAGAGGACGTATAATAACTCGATTATCTCGGTACTCCTTCTCGTTATTACTAGAAGTACCGAGGTAATCGGTTTTTATAAAATAATCGCTATGACTGGATTGCGAAAAATATTACGTTTGCAAAATAATGATAAATTAATACAAAATATTACTTGTTTGACATTGCAGATTCGATTTATCTACGAAGTAAATCCCAACTTATTGCATCACAAAATTAACTCAATTTGGAGATTTTTTTTGTTTCTTAAAACGTCAATACAAAATGCAGCTTCGACACATTTGCAGTTCCCAACAACCCAAGAATTTTTTATGTCATTCGTTTATTCGTATAAATGTATTTTATATATATATTCTTTTTTTTGAGTTGCAATAAAATTTTTTTAGGGGTACATCGTACCCCCGATTGTACGTCACTGTAGGGTCAATAGCTGTCTCATCGTTAAACGGAATTGTAATTGGATATCGATGTTGGCTGGAACGCGGTGAGCGGGCTTCCGGCCTGACATCCTCGTTCCGCCGCGGGATCCCCCGAGGTGAGCGGTTGAGGCTCACGGAGAGTGGCGATAGAGAGAGGAGTCGCGCGCGCGGGAGGCGCGGTCAGGAAGCAGAGGGCTAGTCGCGCACACGACATATACCGGGTATAACGAACGACGGCGCACCTGCCCGTGGTTCGGGCCTTCTGGCGTAACCCATCGGGCCGTCCGCTTCGGTCTTCGTGGGGCCAACCGGTGCAACGTCGTCGGGCGTCGTCGCAAAGGGACCGGGATAAACCTACGATGGGGGCGGCCTGTCACCGCGAAACCCCACGAGGATCATCCCGCGTATCTTCCCTCCGATAACTCTCCACTACTACGACACTCCAAACTCTCGTTCTATCGATACACTTCCTATGTATCCAAACGTGATATATATATAGCGTTAACCGTAATGTGCAATAACCGTTTCGTTCCTACAAACTACAAAAAAAAATTAATTGCACATCACCGAAGTTTTTTTTCGTTTTTTTTTTCTTACGGTGTTATCAATCCGTCACTCGATTTTCTCTCTCGCTGTTGCTCGTTCGGCTTGGCGGCTGGCATTGCGCCGAGTCGACGGCGCAACGTTGGGTGAAAATTCGCGGCGACCCGAAATAGCCGCAACGCCTCTCTGAATATTCCGTCGACGTCGAAGGGACGCGACGCCGTGGCAAAAAAAATCCCCCCCTCTTACTTATTAGATATATAAGATTATGAGAAAACGACGAGTAGAGCCGCCGAATTCTTGAGATTCCGGGAATAATCTAAATATTCGATTATTTCTTCGCGGTATTTTTTTTTTGTTTTTTATTTCTGACATCGGATTTATGATTTTTGAGATCTGCGACGGGATGACTACTGAGCTGTCGGGGCCATTGATCTCAAAATCGGATGATTATGAGGCGTTAAGTTGATAAGAAAACTCGGTAGTACGAGATAACGCGAATGTCCACCTGTGCAGCGATCGAAATCATCCCCCCTCCCCTTCGAAAACTGTTATATTTACTCCTTCGCGCATCTCGTACACTCGTACTTAACGATCGTGGTCCAGATAACCGGACGATAGTAGAAACGGATGGATCGGTGTCGCGACGAGTTTCTCCAAAAATTGAAAACACTGTGCACTCCGTCACTTCGATCAGTTGAATCGTATATAAAAAAAATCAAACGTACCTTACTAGCCGGCTTTCGAGACGTTCTACCGAGAGGCCACAGCCTCCCTTCGCAAGCCGGAAACCTTTTATCCTTTATCCAAATATAATCCTAGTCAGCCCTCTCGATCTATCCTCTCAACTCTTTATCTTTGCCACTTTGTTTTTTTCCTTTCTTCTTCTTCTCGTTATCTCAAATTATGCAAACTTCCTCGCACGTTTTACATACGAACTCGTGCGCGCGTGATAAAATTCGACAGATCTCGTGTATTCGATAAATTTCCAAAAACACTGTTTTATGGTCGTTCGAAAAAAAAAATGTTGTTTGTATTGTTACACGATTTTTTTGGTTTAATTGTTACGCGCCGATTTTCTTCGTTTATTTTTTTACCGATATAGTTTAAATTTTACTCGTTCGCCAAACGTTGTCTCGGGGATTTTTTTAATTGTTTTTATTATTAGCAATTATTATTATTTTTCTTTCGTTTTTTTTTTAATGTCGCGATGTCGCGGTGTATAGTGTACTATAGAGGCGGTCGATATGCGGAAGGGGTCGGTCTCGTGCAAGAGAGCCCGAGACGTACGAGAGCGCTGCACACCTCGAGTTGTCGCGGCTGTGGGGCGAGGACCACTACCTAAACGAGCCTCCCGGATCGTTGGATAAAACTCGCCGAGGCTCTTCCATCTGGCGTGCCAACTCCCCGACTCTGTTAGGTTGCCCTCCGCTTCTATATACACGGGTATTGCCGGCCTCTCGCTCTAACGAAACTCCCCTACTCTCTTCGATAACGGCTCGCTCACGGACACCCGCGTTTGGATTCGTGTGGTGCTCCCTTTTCCTTGTACTAACCGAGCCGCCCACTCTACGTTGCTACCCCTATAGTCCGTGTCGTAGCCCACCACCGTCGTGGAACCCTCGTGCGCGAGCGCGGTTTCCCCATGCCGTTGAGTTTTCACGGCCGGTGGGGAAACCGAGATAGACGCACGGACGCTCGTACACTTTACGGTGACATAAGCGCATGCGTCGACACCCCCGTAAGAGAGGGTGCCAGAAACTCACGATTCACGCGACCCCTATCGACTTACCCTCGGTACATCTTTCATGCTACACAGGTTGCGTTTTTTCGGTACACGTTCTAAACAGAAATAAGATCTGTGAAAAAGTGAAGTAATATGTATCAACGATATCTATGTACATCTATATATATATGTATATGTATATAAATCTTGATACATGGGGAGTAACGATTGGGTTGAACATTGTAGAAACTGCCGTCGTACAGCTGCTAACTAAAGCGCGTCTTGAACTATGTAGGGATATTGCTCAGGTAGAAGAATCCACTGTAGTTTAATTTACGAAAAGAGATGTCGGTCGCGTATCGAATAACAGATAAACTCATGTACATTATATCCATAACCCAATAAAATACGATAAAAAACAGATTTAATTTTAAAAATATTTCGTTATAGCAAAAAAAAATCTTTCAACATTTTATTTGTAACATATAATGGTTATTTGAGGGACATATGCGACATTCTACCGTATGCATTGTACATACAACATTATACACGCTGCGGGGATGCTGCGATTGTCTCGCAACCCTCCGCCACGCATGGAGGGGTGCCTCATCTATAGTTTAAAGGGATGATTCTGGCACCCGATCGACGTCAGGGTTTCCCTGAATCCGCCATGACGCGTACGATTGCGGTCGTATAGCACGCTCCGACCTTCCACTTTTATCTGCGAACCCTACCGAATTCGAATCGGCGGTACAGTCATTGCCCGCTGTACAGCGATTAGCACCTTCGCCGATGAATCGTTATAGCGGTAAAGAGGAACTTGGTATGCCAATGACTATCCGTTTTCTGTAATCTCGTGGCCAAGCACTGCAATTCTTAGTTGAAATATTGCGGAACGAGGGTGCGCAGCATCCAGAAGCAGGATCGGAGGGACGATGTCGACGAAGCGCGCGCGCGTGTCTAGGGGGGTTATTGCCGTCTTGGCCCAGAGCCCGCGCCGGGGGCTTCGCACGAGCCTCCACGCCCCAACAGACACACACACACACACACGCTTACAAGCACAGAGCATATACACCTATGTTATACTTCATGCTCCGAGATGTTCCGAAGAAGAGCTCACCCGCTCACCAGCGTGTCCTTAGCAATTCCATGCGAACCTTCCGTATTCCATCAAACTTTTGTTGAGCTAAAAAAACTGACAGTGAGAGGGAACCCCCATCTTGCTTCTTATTTTTCCCGGATACAAAGCTTTATCCCGGGAAAAAGAGTTTCGGTCTTTGGAAAAAGAATTTTTATGAAACAGACAGGTGTTGAGCTGATACGATGTTTTACAGGAATTTTTTATTTTTACGTCAGAGATGCATGAATGAGAAAAAGATCGCGATATTTCGTATGTACTTTGAAATACGTGAATGCTGAAGGCATTTTATATACATAGATATCGTCGTGTTACTCGGACGGTACTTTTAATTTGTATCCGTACAATTTACCGTGAGGCTGTTAGTTGGAACTCGAGAACTCGAGCTTCACGCCCGACTCCTCATCCACCTGCCGTTTCACTTCCGCTCTGCTATATTACACATCCGGACGCGTGCGAAACCGCACCGCCTACCGTAACACCCGGTCCTTTCCCTTTCTCCGACTGCAAGTATACAGTAAAGGGTTCCTGTCGTTACAGCGCACAGCGAATAGCACATTTGGCTTCGAAGTAAACAGAGATTGGCACTTTAAGGAACAATTGGTATCTTACACTCAATAAAACTTCGATAATATCAGTTTCATTCTACTTCTGCATAATGTGCAAAGGAAAAGAGTTCTCCGAGTTACAGCGCACAGTGAATAGCAGATTTATCTGGGAATCGCACAGTGATTGGCAGTAATTGGAAGAATTTGTATCCGTCAGTCGATAAAAAGCTGGCTGATAAGTTCGATTCCGATGAAAGAAAAGCCGATGATAAGTTGGATTCTACTTCTCGATTGCATAATCTACTAAGGAAAATTGATCTCGCAGTTGCAACCACAAGCGAAGGCACATTTGTCTCTGAACTGTACAGTGATTCGAACAATTGGTATCCATCAGTCGGCAAAAATATCGACAATGTAAGTTCGATTCCTCTTTTGGATTGCATAATCTGTAAACGAATAGAATTTCTGCAGTTTCAACGCATCATGAATCGATAATAAGAGTGTCATTCGACTTTTTGCACAATCCGCAATGACTCTAATGCTGGGATAGTTATTGGACATCCAGTGGCGTAAAATTCGATAACTTTTAAATAATTTCATTGAGTGCGTTATGCCAATCATTGTGCCATTCGTATGTTACTGACTCGTGCCTGCGTTATGGGACAGTTGGAGAGCGTGTGCTAAAGCCTTTTGTGTCAATTCACTGTAATAATAACGCTCGTCGGACGTCGGACCGGTAGAGGAAGCAAGAAAAACGCGTAAAAATATATATGTATGAACGTAAGAGGGATACTCGTCGAGGAGAATGAGCGGTAGTTTAATGCTGAATAGCTGCGTTGGATGCAAAAGAGTCCGAGTCTGGAGTATCTGGGCCATTCGCGAAAATGACACTTCTACGATGCGTTCGTATAATAGTGTCATTACTCGCTATTTCTACGAGCACCACTACCACAGTCGTTGATACTTCGTTCAATTTATATATACTATGTATGATACAGCAGACAGACCCAGGAAACGCCCGGTTACGTAGCGACAAATGGATAATATTCGCATTACCCGCTCGGCACTGCTGGTGCATACAAAATTAATTTCTACCAATTGTAATGCCAAGTAAGTTCTGACTGTGTTTTCTTCTGAATTTATCTAGACGTATTTTTTGTTTGTTTCGTCGATCTAAAGCTCACGTAGGGTTTGCTTCATTCGGTGCATATATTTCGTTGAAAGGAAGTTTCGTAATGTACGGTCCCGTAAAGACGGGGGACCAGGCTGCGTGTATTCGCGCGCAACCTGATGCTTTTTTCGTTGATCGGCGGTGCAGCTATGTAGAAAGAAAAATCGTACAAGCCGCCCGCACTCTCTATTCGAATCCGGGAGTTCGTTTCGTCAATTCATTATATACGAATTAATTAATCGGCTCAACCGATAGACATTTGCGTGCGCGTTATATTTTATCGCATGACCCAGTCGACTGTGTAATCATTTTGTGTACTCTCGCCTGCCCCGAATAATCCATGAAACCCGTACCTATTACCTTGCCTCGGAGAGTTTGCTCTCCGGCGATAGCTCATCTGATCAATACCGCCAACAGACTCTCTCTCGGTATGCTTTGGGACCCTCTCCCCCCCCCCCCTCCCCCCTGTCTCTTCATCGTTTCGAGAAACTCGTACAAATTCGCACGAAGGATTTATCCATCGTTCCGCTATGGGACCCTTCGCTTCCCGCAGACCAAATTTTCTTACAATATTTCTCATTATGTCGAATTATTCGCATACTCTCGCATAACGCGAAAATATCAACGAGCCACGAAACGATACACCGTAGGAATGTTGTGTTAATTCAATGCGAGCGTTTGCGGATCCTAATACGGGAGATTAAACGGTACGAAATACGCCAAGAATATGTGGCCGGAGTTTGAATCAATAATAAATGCAGAATATACTTCGTCGGTTAGTATATCGCATTCCGGGGATAGAGGTTATTGGAAAATGTGTGGAACGGCGTTTATGGTTCAATATACCGATTGCAAGCGCGTTTTGGATTAACTGTGACTGACGTCAAAGAGTTTCGTGATTGTGCGCTGAAAGCACGCGGCAGTCACGAAGTACGGTCCGAAAGCAAGAGCTTCAGTCACTCCGTTTTGGAGCGCTGCTCCGATAGGACGTTACATCGTCCCGAAACTGTGCACCTGACACTTTATTGATGCGCAATAGT
The DNA here is from genome assembly GCA_964006125.1 of Cryptus viduatorius. Classification (NCBI taxonomy): domain Eukaryota; kingdom Metazoa; phylum Arthropoda; class Insecta; order Hymenoptera; family Ichneumonidae; genus Cryptus; species Cryptus viduatorius. The sequence continues at coordinate 662,915 of OZ023225.1, read as the reverse complement.
CGATAGAGTCGAGTTGCTTCGCATCAATGACTGAAAGATTCACGCATGATGTATCGACTTTTCGGTAAAGTACGCCGATCAATAAAATTCGGTGGTCTCGTGGAAATAATTGTTATTATAGTAGCCTTTCATGTTAGCGACATAAAACGTCTATTCGAATATACACGTGCAAAGCCATTAATAATCATTTACCACTACTATTATTTTAATCTTTCAAAACCTATTGAAACTGAATTATGATTGTTGTTTACTTTCTTATCTGCACTAAAAGTCTGAAAAATTAAAAAAAAAGCCTTGAAATATATTGAAAAATAAATATATATCCTTTGGAAGAGAGATGGTTTTTTTCAACATGTTTAAATAAAATAGAAACGTCTAAAAAAAAAAATGTTTTGACCAGTTAATAATAACGACGACGCGTTGACGATAGTATTTTTTAAAATTGATCTACATCTTTTAATAAACACTCTAAAACTCTCTTTTGTAAAAAAAATCGACGAATCAAAATAACGACGACGATCGTCAACGATGCGTCACTGTTATTGACTCGAATTTGATATATTGGATTCCGCTGGAGAGCGTCTACCGTCAAACGTGCAAAAACAACAAACAAATTCGGTGGCTATTTATTTATATTTATTAACAATTATTCTTGTAAGCCAAAAAAATCAACATTTATTTATCTCAAAACATAAAGTTTTTCGTAAAAAAAATAATTCTGTTCCTCATAGGATAAAGAATAATACAAAGAATAATAGACAATTAAATTAGTTTTTCAAACCGCTAGGTATATATGTATCCCATTAAACATTGACGATTGGAGTCGGAAGAGCGTAATCCGCACGATGAAGTATACGAATTTCGGCCTTTTGATTTTTACGCGTCAATGTATTTTTCTTTCTCAACGTTGGACGTCGATCAAAATACTATTCAATGCGAAGTTTTGTTTTGATAATAGAAGATTTCACTATTCTTATTTTGTTTATTTCGTTACATGTAGTGCAACATATATTTTCGTCGTAATTGTGTTTGATACACGCATTCATGCACTCGCAGCCTCACGCTCTCTCTATTTCTCACTTGACATTTTTTTCAGTTATGTACAATTTATGTGCATGTGTCGCGTGTCCTCGGATCTTTTATCGGCGAACAGATATCGCATTCTTCGAAGACAAGTCAATTAATTCATATATACAAATAAGTTTGTTATTCATTCGTATCGGTATTAATAGGGAATCTCAACGGCTCCCAGGGAATTCATAATTATTTGTTGTGAATTCTTGATGTGATGCCTCGAGCAAAATTCTTCAATCCTCTGGCATGCCTCCTCGAGCATATCAGCGGGGATTGTTATCACTAATCTCATATAGGAAGGAAAGTCGAAGCACTGAAAATAAAAAAAAAATTATATTCATCAATATCGAAATCGTATTTCGCAATTCTTTATGCATAGTAATCGACGAAAACACTATTGTTATGACGATAAAATGATAAATAAAAAAATGTATATACTTAAAAATTATGAAATAAAGATTAAAAAAATTATTATAGATTTTTGTTTTCTTTTTTCAGTCCTGGAATTTTACAACACGAAGTAAAGACGCTTATAAATACAGTAAATATACATCATATAGCCCAAAAGTATAAGCAAAAAAAAGTACGTCCGATCAACTTGTCGAAAAGTCTTTGATTTTTAAATACTCCAGATACTCCGGATAATTCTAGAAGTTATGGAAACGATTTTCCGAGTTGTTACATAGTGCCAAAAAATGAGAAAAAAATCACAGTAAAGGGCCCTCTTGCACTTTTTTTCGGATTGAAAGGCTTCAAAAAATATTTTCGATCTTTCTTTGGTTATTGAATTCGATACAAAATTAACCCTGAGGTTAATTATTAATAAACACGAAAATAAAAAAAATTCTTTGTTTTCAGAACGACTGGAATTCTTCATTAGGAATTAGATCGATGAAAAAAATAATGATAAGCTCACCTCTCCGGGAAGGCAGAACACAGATTCCTCCATTAACAGCCGGCGAACGAATTCCACTTCGGTTTTGAATTCGGGGTAAGAGTTCAAATCTATGTATACCTGCGGATCAATAAATAACAATAAAAAAAACTATATGCATATATATATATCGGACATATTTTAACGTTGACACATGTCACTGGTCGATCATTAGCGATAATTCGGATGTATTTTTAACTCCTTACCATCATATACATCGCTCCATCAGGCATTATTGGTTTTAGTCCCGGTATTTTAACCAGATGACTGTAGCAGAGTTCAGCGTGATTCTGCAACCCAACATGAAATATGTAAATTTAAAAAAAAAAAATAATTCGTAAAGATATATATATATGTGTAACTTTCTATTTTTAAAGTCGTTAAAAAACTACTCACTAACGCCCGCGACTCAATTTAGAAAAAAACATTCGGATCGTCAACGAATAAATAAGTGTAGTAAAGCGAGCAATACACTTACGTGAAGCGTTGCAACGATATCGTCGTAAAAATGTTGCGGTGTATTTTCGAGTATCGCTGGTAATGCGCCTTGAACTATCGTGTTGCTGCCGATAATTCTCTGACTGAGACAGGTCAATCCTTTGCGAACCTATTGACAGGAGCGTTGACTCATTAATTAACTTTCATACATTAACTTTCGATAAAATAAAAGTGGTAAGGCATCCTTGATCTTTCGAAGATACGCTGCTCTCTTACCTCTTTCGCCAAAATGTTCTGACGATCATGAATAATTATCCATCCCATTCTCCAGCCAGGGACCAAGAACCTTGAAAAAAAAATAGAATAACAATATTTGCGTACGGCATTACGATACGCATGAGAGCGAACGGAATTTCAATGAAGCGACGTTTGCACCCCGATGTACATATTTCACTCACGTACCTTTTGGTCAGTCCGCTGCATGACAATATAGGAACTTCGCTCGATAGAGACGCTAATGAGTGGTATGTTCGGCCGGGAAATACCTTCGAACAGACAATCGCGAAACTCGTAGTAGAAAACACCATAATACACTATTTTTCAAAATACAAAAATTAAATAATAAAAACAGTGCATGATTCGCAGAATATTGACGAGTAATATAAACACACGTTTCATCCGTGACTCATGAATAACTAGAGATGCAAATTAAATTTCTACATCGCTTCCTCATTTTTTTTAATTGTCGTTTACGAAACCACTCTGTGAAAGGTGAACCCTTTGCAGGGATCCGGAAATAGAATTTTACCCCATCTACAACACGAACATCTCGAACATTTTTGAGTGCCGAACTTGTCACGCGACGTAAATAGAGCATTTGCACGAAGGTAGCTTTTAAAAAATTGTTAGAGAACTTGCTATTCTGCTGTATTTGAGAAATAGCAGTTAGGGGGGAATATGGTTCTCCAGTGTGCATTACGGGGCAACCGTTATTTTGAAACAGTTTTTTAGATTGCCTATCTTTGCTGCTCGTTCTCTTCCGTTTGGTTAGCAATCTGCTACACAAATAAGCCTCAAGCAAGTTATTCCCTCTGAATAAAAATGTGAAAATGCTATGCATATATACGTCTTGTTTTTAAAGCCCAAAAAGCTTCGAAATTCTTTTTCTTTGATATTGAAAATTTTTGTGCCGTAATGTATATTCCGCATTCTCCAAAAATATCCTACTGTGCTTCATCGATTTTTTAGCGTCCTTTGAATTCTGCGCTAAAAGAAGTTAATCAATGTTTGACTTCTTCAAAAAGAAATGTTTGTAAACGACTGTTAAAAAAATGAGGGCGCGATGTGTAAATATATTTTTCATATTTTTTGATGACCCATTCTAATCTGAAATAGGATCTGAAAAAATTACAACTTTTTATTTTATACGCGCATAGAAAAATACGGGAACAATCTTTATACTTGTGCAGCAATTGAAGTATATTCTGGCGACTTGGCCTCTACTTTTTTCCGATTGTTTTCATACATGTGGCAACATGCGATTAAAAATCTGTCGTAAATAAATATAAGCGTAGAAAATATCGTGAAAATGTCGAAAAATACTTTACTTTAAAGAAAAAGATAGTTTAATCATTACATAAGCATAGAAATTGTTCGGATATTTTCTTCTCCGTGTATCTTTAGAAAATTTTGATAAAATAAAAATAATTTTACGGAAAAATCAAATAAATGAGTTCGGGTATTTCACAGAATTAATATACGTTTAATATACGTGGTAAATGTCATCTTGATTGTTCGATACCTTCATTAATTATAGGGTTTTGAATATTTTGTAGCTGATAGATAAACGCACACGGCGAAAAAATGTTTCTGAATATGATTTTTCGAAGATTATGAACATTATGAATGTTTTTATCATAATCTCAACATTTTTAAAATCAAAATAATAGAAAAAAAGCAAGAATCAATAACTCACCATATGCTCGTATATCTCATCGGCAATGATTGGCAAATGAAAGCGAGCTGCGATCTCCAGAATATCTAGAAGATGTTGACGAGTAAAAACTGAGCCACAGGGGTTCGAGGGATTGTTGATTATTATTCCAGCTGTTCTCTCGTCTATCTGCGCTTCCAGATCCTTAAGGTCTATCTGCCAGCCTAACTCCGGCTAAAATCAAAAGGTTTTACGTTTTTCACTTCTTTTGTGGCTCGGCGAATTGGGTTTAAGTCGATATTAAGCCATTTCTTTGTTAATAAACGTACCAGAAGATTGTAAGATTTAACTTCGATTCCGAGTCCCTCGGCAAGGGTGCGATAAATCGAAAAACCTGGCCTGGGGATCAGCAAATTTTGTCCTTCTTTCGCCAGAGCTGTTATGCAGAGATCGAGTGCGCAGGAACATCCGCTGCACAGTATAACATCCTAAAAAAAATGACATCATATGTTTTAATATCATCAATTTTAATTTGCATGCGTTAAAAAAAAATATAAAAAGATTAATGAGTCGCGGCGTTGTTTCGGATACACACCTTCGGATCAACAGTGACAAATTCGTTGGAGCTGTATTTCGCCACTGCTGCTCTAGCCGTCTCGTATCCTTTAAAAAAACAAATGAATGATTTATATAGCCGGATTATTAATGAATTATAATTATCGCTTATATAATAAAAAAAAAAAATTGGAAAAGAAAATAAAACACAATGGTTGTGTATGGTACCGGTGCTCGGTGCGTATCCGTTGTACAGCTGTGAACCGACACTCTCTTGAACCGCTTCGATAACTTCCTTCGCGGGTTTAAGATTTCCGAAAGTTGTTGGATCGCCTTCCCAAAAAAAGCGGAATTAGGAAAATTAATAAATATAGGATAACGCAGCTCGTTAGTGGTTCGTAAAAGCATTGTAAGCCGAGATCGTGAGATTTTGGCCGAGACTCACCGATGGACAGAGCAATCATTTTCTTATTGGGATTTGGCTCTACAACAATATTTTCGACGATCGATCTTATCGGATTGTGGGTCCTCTTGGCGATATCCGAAGCTCTTACGTCCCATCGTTCACGCGAAGTGATGATCGACTCGTTCGACATCTCTTAAGTTTATAATGTGGCGTCTTCGTGAAGGGATGAAATAATGTATTTCTGCAGAAACGCGATTCAAGACTCTGTCGCTGTTTCTAGAACCTTCGTGAAAACAACTACTCTCGAAAGTTCTGTGTTGCGCGCGCGTTGGACACTTCTCGAAAAACTTCACCACGGCGATCAGCGAAGTATCGAAACCGTTCGAAATGTGTTATTGAACCTTTCTATTCAGTAAGAAAAGACGTCGTGATCGGTTAGCGTGTTTTTCGTTAACTAAGCTGGAGACAGGATGGGTGATCACTTGAAATGGTAACTGCTAGAACGGGAGGATGGACTTAAGGACTTGTCCGATTGGTCGGTCAGTTTCCACACCTTCTTTTTCATAATTAATTTAATTCCCGGATCCCCCCGGTGTTGCCTACGTAAACACGTCCGCGTAGTCGTTTATTATCATCATCCAACGACGTCATATCGTTTTCAGCATTTTGCGAATGTTGTTGCACTATTACGATGCATTTTTCGATATTTTTTTCCCTCGGCAAAAGTGCTTACGTCATCGATCAACAAGTGAACGATTCGGAATATTTACCGTAAAAATATTTTTAAAAATATAATGAACACATCGTTGTTAATCGATCGTTTGCGAGGTGTGTCGCGGCGAGGAACATCGAGATAGTTGCTGAGTGAGAATGCAAAATTATGCAAAATTTGAAAATTTATAGTTTGATAGGGAGTATAGATGGGATGAGGGAGGTAAGGAGAGGGGAATAAAGACTGACATGGTGGGGTATTTACTGAATTTAAGAATTCCACGAGGAATGCCGTCTTTCCGGCTCGTGTAACAGTCGTGCCTCCACTTGGAGGCACGACTCCGATAGGCGGTCCGAGCCCCGGCGCGCAAACGAGATATCTCACTAACTTTGCATCCGGGCCCGCGATCTCGGTTTGAGCGCATGTGAGAGATCGCGAAGACACGCCGATGGCTCGTGGCTTCTAACTAGTTTCCTACGAGTCGTTCGCACAGAATTCTAGAATGTATACGAGCTGTTGCGACACGTGCAGGATAATGACAGGTACAATTCGGAGATCGTACGAGCGAAGGACAAAATACAGTTTTATTATTTTTTCTTTTTTCGTGTACTTTGGGTGCTTGTTTCCTTTAGTGGGAATCGGTTAACCACGATTAGCAAGTTTGTCGATGAGGGCAATGATTTCGAGTTGATACAGAAGAACTTGAATTATCCGAATCGTTTGAGCACAAGCTTTAGTTCGGATTAACGAAAGTTCGGTCAACCGCCTCTATAAGTCGCGTCTACTGAAACCTTATCGGAATGGGATGACCGGGAGTAGAATGACGAGTAAAGCGATCTTATGGGAAAAGTTCCGAGTCAGAGACATACTATGGGTGTTTAAAGGGTTAAAAAGGTACCAGAACAGTCAAACTAAACGAAAAAGTCGTCAGAATTTGCGAAAATAAGAATAATCATAAAACTGTATGCATAGGTTTATACTGCGTTCGTAATGTTAAGTCTCAATTTGTCTCGATCACTTAAATGTTTAACTTAACGTTTCCGAATGGGTTAAAATGTACATGACGCTATACGATTATTGGAATTTTCCGAAGTTCAAAACCCGCAGAGACTGGTCTGTACACCGACCTGGCGATTTCAAAATTGAGTTATGTTTTGGATTTTTTTTTTAATTCCAAACTGTAGTAACATATAAAAGGTTTTTTTTTTCGTGCTAAAAGTTATCGGAATTCGATTACCGGAATAGGATAATCAAAAATACAGATTATGAAACGCAATTTTTTTGTACGGGATAAAGACATGTATTCAAATAAAACGTATATGAAATGAAATATACATAGAATACCTATATAAATAAATGAATTTCTGGTAAAGCCGGTGTGCGAGTGGATTAACGGTGGAAGAGTAAAAGCGCGGCGGAATACGCTCGAAGACACGTGCGGCTTTTACCGCGGCAGGCAACAATGAATATCTGATTTCACGTTAACTTTCAGATAATTTACTGATCGGATAATCGAGATTCTATTGTACATATATTGTTAATCTTACAGAAAACATGTGTAAGAGTATTTAAAAGGAGAAATCTATGGCTGACGGAAGAGTAACGCGTTTTGTTTCTACGAGTCGCTTAACGGTGGACACTTTCGAATTCGGTAACGATGCATCTACAACAACATTAAAAGAAACAGATTATTCGATTTAATAAAATAATAAGCTATTGACGATTTTACTTTCCAATTCTTGACCGCCCGCCAGGACAAAAAGACGGGCGTTATGTGTTTCACGGAGACGAGCCATTTCGTTGTCCGGTATGTTCTCGAAAACGGCTAAAAATTACTTAACAGAATTGGATACAGCGATTGCGGGACGTCAGGTTAATGTCGTTTGCAATGGACAATTTAAATTAGTTGAATATTCGTAGATAAAAAAGCATTTTACGGAATAGTCCTTTAGCTATATCGAAGATTAGTTACCATTTCGTGTGATATATTTTGTCAACCCCCGGTGGCTATTTGAGGTATAACCTCATATTCGTGGAAGTCCGGATCGTAGTTAAAATTTATCTTCTTTAAAAAGGATGAAATAAAAAAGATTTCCAAAAATGAGAAAAACTCCCAACTGAAACAAGAAGTGAAATAACAATTAATTAAAATTTCCATACTCAATAATGAAGCAATCGCGCGACTATGACATGCGAATAATTAATTGTTATTCCACTCTTTTTGGTAGTTGGGCATTTTTTTAAAATGTAAATTAATTTTGATTTTTTAATAATTTCGTAAAATTACAACGTTCTGGCACGGATGTCTCATGTTTAAGTTTGAATTCATGTATTTTGAGAAAAAAAAATTATAACAATAATTGGCAATATTAACGAACTATTTATCGGTATTAACTCGAATAACCCGTTTTGTTTTTTCATTGTCCATACATCGTTTTCACTCGAGAGTGTCCACCGTCAAATGTCTAACAAAACGAATAGTCTCCCACCGGTCTTATAGATATTTTTTTTTTTTGGTCAATTTATTTTTTTTACGACTTCCAATCGATGCATGTTTCAGTTAAGAAAATCTTTTAAATTGTTCATGTAGTTTTTGAGGAAAAAAAAAAATCAAAATTTCAACCCGACTTTGAGCCGTCAGGTACAAGTATCCGTTAAGAGTACTTCGCGAAACCCATTTCTTCCCACCAGTCCCGGTCCAACCGATAAAAAAACTGCAGTCAATTTTTTTTGCACGTGTTAGCATTTACAGCTAAAAGAACACGCGCGAAAAAAATTGACTGCAGGTTTTATTACCGACGGCGATATATCACATGTTTCCAATGGAATCGTGGGACTGAGCTTCAGTCACGCGTCTCTTTTGCAATACAATAAGCGCGTAACAATCCAACAACGAAAATAGCGCACTCTGTTTTGGATAATAGACCTATAAGGTAAATTAATTGAGTTCGGATAAACGAGATTCTACGGTATTCCATTGTCTTAACTTTGTTGGCCCAGCATCAATTATGTCTCAGTTTAACGAATTAATAATAACAACAAATTGCAATTACAAAATACGCTATTAAATCAGTTATAACATTTTATTTTCTTATTTTTATTTATCTTTTATTATTCATAAAAAACAATCACAACAGACAAATATTATTGTACATTTGAGTCTCGCAGACCTCGGCGAGTTCGGAAGGCGTATTATAAAAGTTGCTTGACGACTCCGATATTTTTTTTGCATATTCAACGACATCCGAATTAATTCGTGGTTACATTCGAGAATCGAACGATCGGTGGAACGATGAAAGAAAAAATAGAAAAAAATACGTTGACTTTGCGGCAAAGGACGTTGGGAGAAATTCGATGGTTAAATTCCATAGTTGACTTGTGTATATAGGCGGCAAGCTTTTCCTTCGTCGTGATACGCGAAACTCTGGAGGCCCGTCTGGTCGGTAGTGGGGCATGACTACTTGCCTGTCGGACGAGGCTCAGAACACGTTCGACGAGCCTTCGCGCAACATTTGCGCTTGTTATTTCGTATCGCTATTGCTTACTTCCACGTTATCCCCGATGTTTCGTTCTCTTACGGTCTAAACGTTTCGCAGTCTTGTTCTCTACCTTTTCCACAGCACAGGTTTCTTACCTACCGCCATACCTACTTTAGATATTCCAGCGAGCGTGCGCGAGTGCGTACACAGCTCGAGCTTATAGCAAAATATACTTCAACATTCTGGAGTGCAACAGGGTTCGCAAATCAATAGATAAAGATGGATTGTAGCGTAGTCTGAGTTTACACATAATTAAAGGAACAACATTTTATAATGAGCTTCGGCAAAACGCGCTGTTTGTTTGATAAACTGTGCGATCGTTCAAGGATCCTTTAGTCACAAGCGTGTTTACCGGATTATTAGTCACAGACGTGTTTACCGGTATTGCAAATAACACGATTCTTTTTTATTTATTTTTTTTCATCGGATGAAAAATATTTTTCACGCATCGGTGAGCAATTGTCGACGCGCGAATCTAATGTACGAGTTTCGTAGGCGTTCATTCATCACATATATACAACTTACGCATTCCGTCTCTTTTCCGTCCAGGACTAGGTATGAACAATATTTGCGTATATCTTTCGTTCTTATCATTTCATATCGTAAGGAACGATATTACTTTCGTTTCTTTATTCGTGTAACAATAACTTCATTATAATTGAATAGGAATAACTTCTTTATAGTCAAATTAATAATAAATTCTTTTAAATGAAGTAACAATGACTTATATATAATATATATATGGCATGAAAGATATCACATTGTTTCCATACTTAAGTATATTTCAAGTGTCCTTTATACAAACTTGGCAACGACTAACTCTTGATTTTATGTTAGAAGCCTTGAGGGTTGTCTTCTTGGGTTTCTGAAATTGACTTCTATCCTCTATCGTCGCCAACCAAAAACTAAATTTGTTCGCATAGTAAGAACAGTGTCCTTCGGCGCCGTTACATTCGATGAATGGTGTCACGCGGAAGTCTTCGAGACACGAACCGGAGCTCGACAAAGATTGCCCACTTCCCTGAAAGCCAGGTCCTGAGTGCTAAAAAAAACCGGAAATCATCAATAGCATTAATTGTTGCATTGTTAAAAAAAAATGTACAAAAATGTAATAACTCTCGACTGCATACTTATCGATCGCATATTATAGTCGGGAGATTTATTCGTTATTTAGTGTGGCTATCTCCCGACTATAACGAATTATTTTTACCATGTACCCTGTAGGTACTTGTAGCTTTTGCCCAGTTCTGATTTACATGTTACACACCTATTGCAGTCGGAAGATTTTTAATTTTTGTGATTTTTTTAAATCGTCATTTGTAAAGTAAAAACGGGGAAAAAAGGGCGGAGAAAACAAAACAATTTCATTTTCGAATGAAATCGTTATGTAAAAATTGAATTGTTAATGTAGCGTTAATGCAGAGATTAATGTAGCGTTTACATTCATTGGGGCTCTCACGAGATAATGTATCGTGAAAACGGCTTATTAAGCATTCGACTGCGTAAAGTTAGGCACTCAGGCGCACATTGCATTTTAACAGTAGTAGAGTATGTACATATCGCATCGTACTGCATCTTTTTTCGAAAACTTTTGGTCTTCGCGGGGACAAATCAATTTTTTAGAATTCAAGCACTCAAACCGATTGTTCAAGCGATGGGAGCAGCACGAAAAAAATATCAAGAGATTCTTTTTCGTTTAGACAAACATCGGCAACAATCTTTCGAAATGGAATTTCCGAATCGACACCAAATGCATAACTCCCATCTTTTTACCCTGCGGATAGTCGGTAATTAATAAAAAGTTGTTCTAAGCTCGATCAAAGCTCGTACCATGACGAAACTGTATCCGTTCCATAGTGCTGACCATCCATTAGGACAATTTGGAATGTCGAGAGACTGACTGTGAACCGCGAGAACATTCGTGGGAACTTCGCAAACGACGCATCTGAAAACCATGAAATTGAAAAAAAAAAACGTTTGAGATCTACGGATTTCTCTCTCAATAAATAGCGAATGGAATTATTGGATCACCTGGATATATAATCTTCGATGGCCCCTCCTTCGACGGGCATCGTTGGTATCGGGCTGTTGGTAGATAGCCAGTAAGAATGATCGTTTCGACTGGCATAATGACACACGTTGTTGATGTCGCAGTATATGAAATGCATAGCCGATAATTTTCTTACGCACGAGCTGGCGTGACCTGTTTTTTAAATTTTGTTTTGTAGAATTTATAAAACAAGTTAGATGCTAGATGATGAAGACGACTTTTTTACAGTTATTCGTATATCCCTGATATTGTGCTTAACTCCACGTTATTGCGAATATTGTATGTAGTCGCGATTGTTTTGGCCCAACGTGATAGCGCTGCTATCGCCCGATAAGATTTTCGACCCCTGCGTTGACGACCTACGCGGAAAGCCGCTCGGCAATCACGTCAAAGATCTCGCGTTTATCACCTTTCCACACTTGCAAATGGCAACGACTTTAAACTATTACGCAGTAAGTGAAAATCTTAACAAAGTTCTACATTTTAGACCACATTGAATCTTTATTCAAGCCTCGTTCGACGGGTCGCACTATAAATCTTGTCCGTAATCAGTCATTTTGGAGGGATTATGTGCTCTGATAATACGCGCTTTGCAAGTAAAACAAATTAATGAAAAGCTAATGCTAAAATTTGCAATTTTGTAAGGTTTCTCAAACGAGCATTTGATCTATATGATAAATGTAGATACCAGAACGTGGGAGACCCGAATATGAGAATCTAGGTTTACATTTTTGTAAATCTATTGATTGCAGTGGATGGAGTTACTTGCCTAGATTTTGAGAATAGGCCGTCTTATCGCCATCTGTATACAGAAGACTATATCCATCCCAGACCTTTATGTGCCCCGGTCTGCAAACCGGAACGTTCTGACTCTGACTGTGTTTTACGAGAAGTATTCCATCTAGATCGTCATAAGGTAGAGCAGGTTCTCCCTTGGCGCCTGGCCAGCCAGGTATGCCCTGGATCCCGGGGGCACCTGGCAAACCCTTGCGTCCAGTTACTCCAGCAGTGCCTCGTTTACCAATAGGACCGATTAATCCACGAGCGCCGTTGATTCCAGCGCGTCCGGGGAAACCATCAGCGCCGGGCAGTCCTTTTTCGCCTGGCCGACCAGGTAATCCGAATCGACCTGCACCGATCATCAGTACATTATTGTTTATAATTGCTTTGAAATATTAAGAATGGGCATATTGGAAAATTGTTATGTCGTCAACGATCGATCCGTATTGGAATGCATGCCTTGATATCCTCGATCTCCTTTGACCCCCATCAGTGGCTCGGCACAATCACTTTTTCCCTTGTCTCCTTTGAAGCCCGCATATCCAGCATCTCCCATCAGTCCAACTGATCCAGGATCTCCTTTTTCTCCTTTGACGGCAGGAAAGCCAGGAAAACCGTCTTGGCCGTCGGAACCGCGATCGCCCCTGTCGCCGGGATTTCCATCCAATCCAGCGGGTCCTTTCATTTAACAATTAATGCAATATAAAAATCGTCACATTGTCTACGATACGTAACGCATCTATCAAAGTTAACTGATATTATTCGCATTCTCCTATGATAAGTAGAACAAAAAAAGCTCTTCCTTGTCATTTTATAACTCTTATAGCTCTAATATACTCTGACGCAGTTTTTTTTTATTCTGTCGATTCAAAAATTGTACGGTTACTAAAGCACCGCTAACCAATTAATTAATGCTACACTGGGACCGTTGGCCGGGTTTCTTCTTGAGTTATTCGGATTATTCTTGTCATGGGTCGGAGTTCATTACAAATATAAACATTCGAAATTCCGAAAACCAGAGACATTGACTTGGACGCGAAAATCTACGAAGAGGAGTACGTAAACCCCAAGAACTACGAAAGCTGGACTCAACGAAATACAAAACATCAACTTAAACTTCGAAAACTACGAAACAGCTGATTTGGATCTCAAGAATTATGAAGAGAAACACCTGGACTCGACGAGCTACGAAGGAGTACACTTGGGCGCAAAAAGCTACGAAAACACAGATGAGGACTCGAAGAACTGCAATGAATTGCATTATATTCTTCAGGCTTTCTTTGTTTCTCCAGACCCGAAACGGCCTCCTGGAGGATGCTTCTTTGGGCCGTAATAATTAATTAGAGCTTCTAGGACTTTGATTATTCTGTTTTCCTAGGGCAACTTGTATCGAGCGGAGTGAAGTTGTTAAAGAAAAGCTAACCGAGCATCCGGAGGTTGACCTTGGGAGGTATTCCAAATTGATCACGGCATAAGAAAACCCACCTCAAAAACGGCGTTAGCGAGAAGTACGCGATATTGAGAAACGTACCGGAAGTACCGCAATCTCCCTTTTGTCCTGGTGCACCGAATAAGCCCGGAATTCCTCGATCTCCCTTAGCACCTCTCAGCCCACGTTCACCTGGTTTTACCAATCCAGCCATGCCATTGCGTCCAGGCTGCCCTTTGATACCGTCAGGCCCGATATTCCCTTTGTCACCTTGTGACCCCATCACCCCCGGGTGACCAGCGTTTCCTTTTAGACCCGGAAATCCAAGGAATCCAACTGCACCTTTTGTACCAGGTGATCCCGGAAAACCATCAGATCCACGTTTTCCTGCTATACCAGCAATTCCTTTATCTCCCTTAATAGACAATCCAAGTGATCCGAATAATCCAGTGGGTCCGGCATCGCCTGCCGCGAGATCGAAAATGAATTAATGTAACTCTTCATGTACTTGAATCAGCTTCATATTTGCTCCGTGTAATAGTTATTTAACGTAACTAAGTTACTTACCTTTCGAGCCAGGGACACCGGCTTGACCGGTATGTCCTGTGATACCACTTTCACCTCTGTCACCCTTGCGCCCGGCATGGCCAGGAAATCCTCGGAATCCTTGATCTCCCGTCTCTCCATCCATTCCATTCAAACCTAAATGCCCTTGCTCGCCTTTTTCACCCGGAATGTCGATATTAGCTCCAGGAGGACCAGAGTCTCCCTTGTTACCAGGAGTTCCGGATTTACCTGGATGTCCGTTGCGTCCTATTAACACATTTTTATGATATCGGTAGATTCAGCTCACCCTTCAAAACGTTTTGGAGATGGAATTGGCTAAGAATAATCCTGTATGTCGTTCTGTACAGAATATCCGTAACAACTGTTACGCTCGGAGGAAATCAATATTGATTTGAAATCAACACGCATAATAGATTGGTTACAGCCTTGAAACGGCGAATGACAGACGATAACTATCCGAGCAATTTTGGAAACAGTTATAATTTTTGACATTTTTAAACAACGATATCGTTATTTTCTGGTGGTATCTTATTAAAATCCATACATCTATCGTCTTGTAAAGGAAAAATACGTAAGATCTAATGCTCAACAAAGTTTCATAATCATTCTTCCGATCTATTACGAAACGTTAAATAAGCCGGAAACGTATTATAATAGTACTTTTTGTAAAAAAATCCCAAAATCTCCCCCTATTCATGCCTGTAAAGTGTGGTAAAAGCACGCGAAAAATAATCCACATGTCGACGCAGCATCTGAAACATGACTAACGTGTCATAAATACGTGCAAAAAAGTAACTATCAAATACATAACTATCATAATACATAATCATCGAAATCAGATGATTTGCGTATCCGCGTAATTTTTTTGGCATGCCATACCAAAATGTGTTATTTTTCCACACTTCACAGGCCCGAAAAAGGAGACTTTTTGTGCATGTGTTACAGAAAAAATTATTTCATGTGAGTTCGGAATGGTTCAAATTAATCTCCTAAGGCACAAGTTTGTCATATTTTAACTGCATATTTGCAATAGTGTAAAGTAATGTCGTTTTTTGTTCCAGCACGATTTCAATTTTTCACGAAAAGCTTCTACAATCAGTCAGGTGTGTCAACCAATGCATATAGCTTAATTATCAATGTATATCATCGGAGTGTGATATTTCGAGATTTTTAGTCATAAGGCAGCTTTTTTTATGCAAAAAGGATACATTACTTATAATGATTGGAATGTCTCAACACGAACCAACGTGTAAGAAAAAATGATCGTTGATTACCTTGCGGTCCACGTTCTCCCTTAGGTCCATCGAAGCCAGGTTGTCCAGGAAATCCGTTACCGCCATCGTCGCCAGGGAATCCAGGAAGTCCTCTTCGCCCATTTGTGCCCTTTTCGCCAACATTTCCATTCAATCCGGGCTTTCCAACCTTACCCGATAAACCAGGAGAACCCTGAAAGACAGTTGTTAACATTACTATCATAACTTCAATGGGACTTGATGTCATAAAGGTATTTATGCGTATCAATTTAAACGATTCCGGGAATTAGAAGTACGATTGCATTGTTTCTCACCATTTCTCCTTTAAGTCCCTTGGATCCGCGTACGCCTGTGTCTCCCTCTTTACCTTGCAAGCCAGGCGAACCGACATGTCCCAAAAATCCAGGTTCTCCTTTCGATCCAGGTTTGCCATTTTCAGCAGAACCAGGTTTTCCCACCTCTCCTTTAATGCCGTTGAATCCGTCTCTTCCTGGCGGGCCTAGTGGCCCTGCAGTGCCAGGATCTCCGGATTTGCCTTTTTCTCCTTTCTCAGGTACATTAGCCGGCCGTCCTTTTTCTCCCTTATTCATCCATAAAAAGGCACACCGCGTGATACTTTAACTCATTCATTAAGGAACCGTTTTTTTACATCGATATTATGTATAGCCGTTATATTGAACATTTCTTTCCAGAAAAACTTTTGCAAACAAGGATTGAATTGATATATTGATATATTGTCGCCATTTATTGGAACGTTTATCAGTCGTCTTAAGAGGATAATTACCGTTAACCCTGCTGGCCCACGGTCGCCCTGGCTTCCCTTGAAACCTATAGGTCCAGACAATCCTCCCTTACCATTGAATCCGGGATCTCCCTTGTCGCCAGAAGATCCGCTTTTTCCCGGCATTGCATTCAAGCCCGGCAATCCAGGAGACCCTTGCGAACCTTTCTCACCGCGCTCTCCCTTGGCTCCAATAACGCCGTGTCTTCCAGGCGCTCCAATTGGTCCGACAGAGCCTGGGGGTCCCTGGTAACAAATTATTAAATTACTTACGTTAACGTACTTAATTTCTAATGTAATCTATTGTAATAGAGAAAAAAGAATTGACTCATTTTTTTGTACTTTGTGCAATATGCCAGCTGGATAAAATATATAACGTAACCTGTAAGGTTACTTGTAAGATTATCTGTCGCTCACGGTCTCATTAATATGATACATGGTTATGAAACAAAACTCATGAATTTTTACACACTGGCGTTGTAAAATGTAGGCCTGAAACGCGTTACAAATATTCCAAGTCCCCCCTTGTAGGGACTTAGAAAAATAGTATACTTAGCAAAAGATTGTAAAGCCTTCTAAGAAGAGTTACAATATTTTTAGTTGACAGGTTGTAGAACGATAACGGGGAACGAGGAAGGGAACAATATTCTAAGGGGAAAATATTCGAAAGCCCCCTTAGGAGGACTTACAGGGACCCCCTCCTCCTTTAGAGAGACTTACAATATCTTCCCTTTGAAAATGTTCCCTTCCTCGTCCCCCTTCGTCGTTCTACAACCTATCAACCAAAAATATTGTAACACTTCTTAGAGGGATTTACAATATTTTGTGTTTCTCCATTTGGGCAGCTCTACGGTCCGAAATTTTCACCCCTTAACTCGAAATATTATAAATCAATCCTTAGCCGAGAATATTGTAAGTGCCCCTGCGTGGTCTGGAATATATCAAGTCCCCTCCCCCTTCGATTCTTAAATACGGCGGCGATGGGATTTTTTTATAGAGTGGTATACATATATAACTGTTCCGCCTGAGTACCACGTATATTAATATTTTTTTGCGAAATCATTTCAATGTGTTTGAATGTCATGCCAAGTTTTTAAACGTTTCAAGCGTTTCAACGGTTTATGATTTTTTTTCGTTCTTACGTGGTTTCCCTTTCGACCCGGAGGTCCCCTGAAACCCTTTTCTCCTTTTAGCGTTCGGCATCCTCTGAAATGACGATAGAATAATCATGGTAATTTTAATTACTTCGATGTTTACAATTAGTTACGGGTGCTATCATATTTCTCAATTGTTTTGCAGTGCGAATGTCGTGATCCGAAAATGGAAGTCCAATAAATTTTGGAATAACAATACAGTCATTTTATAATGATATTTTTCACTATCCAGGGACGGGCCCTACGTTACCATGCGTACTATGCAAGCGTGTACATTTTTCGCTATCATCATGTAATGCTCCGTAGTTTCAGCCATTAAGGTTATTGCTTCACAATTTTTTGCCGTCCACGTCTAACGCTTCATCGGTCTCAAAGTCTATCACGTAGCTTCGAAGGTTACAGAATATTGGTATGTGTCTTATTTCCGTAGAGAAAGGAAGAAGCTTTTCCTTACAGTTTGGTTTGCGTGGGAGTGATGTATTCTTAAAGTTATTTTGTATAACAAAATAATATTATCAGCAATACGATGTCATTCAACTAGACAATTTGAAATGCTGGTTACTTTTGCCGTGGTTTGTCAACATTTTTGAGAATAAATATTTATTTATCAAATAGCATCGTTAAAACAGAATTTTTCTCTTCCATTGTCTCGTCAATAACGTTGTTCATTTGTTTGCGCCTGTATCTTCACTTTGAACTTCAAGTACAAAGTTTCGTTGCATTTGTTCGATACGGCTATGCGCCTTAATATAATGATATAAATATAACAATGCACTGCACGATACAACTGTTGGAAAAATGGAAGTTTGGAACGAATAACACTACGCAAGAGAGAAGACTCAAAGCCACGAAGCATCGATGGACGGAAACGACAAACCGCAATCCTCGTGATAATGAAAACCTATTCTCCATGTCGAAAACACAAGACGAAGACGCATCGAAATTGTCTATTACCCAAAAATCTTTTACGTCGAATGAATTCCTTTTCAAAAGGCTATTTTAATATTATCCATTTTGTTGGTATACTTTATTTAAGGTAAATGGCTTTCGGGTGATTGGCAATTTCGATGCTTTTCGTGACGAGTTTACGTAGCATGGCGGGAAATGATTTTCAAACCTCTGCGCAATTGACGGATCTCATTTATGATTCGTGGTTTCGGTCCACGGATGCTGCGTTGCTGCGAGTCTTCTCTCTGGCGTGGTATTATTCGTTCGAAGGCTGTGTTTTTTGACGAACTATACTTGCAGTACATCGTTCATTACTGCATGCTTTATGCAGCCATTTCTAGTAGTTAGTGCAAGTTATCATACACCTCCAATGTTACAAATCCCCATTCATTATTTCTCGAATAGTGTGGATGATGATACACGACAGAATATGGGTGAAACCGAGATTGTGAAAAATTATCTGTAGGATCAGTAATATGTAGAATCTAAAGGTGTGCAATTTGTGTTATGCATACAATAACGAAGGATTATTTCACCGCAGGGCTGTGAACATTTATCTCGATTGATCAAGGCACTTTCAAATTTATGGAAGATCTTCAATTGAATAGGTTTGACTCAAAGGATGAAGTGTTTAAATTTGGGCCGCAAAATAACATTGGTCTAGACTACAATCAACTACAACCGATAAATAAAAATCGCGTTCAAGTAGTACAATGATTAGAGCGAGTGCAATTTGTTCCAAAAGTAGTCCCAATAACGAATTGGTATACGATTATTTTGAAAAACAAATTCGGAATTTTTGCATAATGGTGCATCTCCACCGATAATTAGTTCTTATGGATTGCAAATGGAACAGCGTTGATACCGCAACTGACTTGACTGTAGATAGAAGGAATAAAATCGGCTAGTTTTGTATTTTTTTTTACTTGACGCATTTCAATCAACTTGCACTGACCTTGTGGCGTCGGCTCATGTGCATCATTTTTTGCCTACATTCATTAGCACGTAATGTTGGATAGATTTATCGCTATTATTGGAATCCAACAATGTAGAACATTTTTGCTGCTCTGACACTAAACTATAAACATTTTCAACGATATTAAAATTTTGTCTATGAGGATGCAAAATCCTGTTCAATATGCTGTCAAAAAAACAAAACTGGTTACCGTCTCGGACGGCTTCGATCAAATACACCACTACCAAAGAAATTCCTCAACGGTCGCTCTTTGCGACAAGCGACGAAAATTGTAATATGTACTTGAAAGGTACACGTTACCCGCACGTAAGTATTGAGCAAGTAAACGATATAGTATACATATACAGTAGTTTGGTACCAGGTGACTGTTACGTAATAGAGAACTTTGAGAAATAACTGAAGACAGTTTGTATAGATGTAGTCGGGATCACCTTTGGTCCAGTTTTGGTCACTGTGTTCTAGATAATATATCTCTGAATATAATAAAACATAAACGAGGATGATGCTATAAATGTTCAGCTGTACTTTTATATCTACGTCGAAATACACACAAATTATGATTATGATTTTAAGAAATTGTAGTAAAATTGGCCATAACGGATATGCATCGGCCAAATCCCGTGCATCTATTATCGACATCAAATCTTGATACATTGATATGTGGGAACCTATGATAAACAGCTATGATAAACCTCCACTTTAAAACTACGAAGCGGTTAACGTGAATTGCCAAAAATTTGAAGCGTAAGCTTTCTAAAGCTCTGTGTAAAAAAATGTAGAAGTATCTAATATATATAATAAAATAAAATGAAAATATATTATAAAAAGGTCGCTTCTATGCTACAAAGTTGTGATGAACTTCCGTTTTCACGTAGAAATCTGTTAATGTGTTGTTTTCTTTTTTTTTGCATTCGAGACATCTCGAGCATATACTATTTTCGGGGATTACATTTAGAGGATAAGGGTTTAAAGGATAATACATTTTCAGTATATATCTCATCGAGGCATATGATGGCGTATTGTTTACAATAGTATAATCATTTTTATTGGCTATGTAGCAAAATACCTATGTATTTAAATATTTGGT
Source organism: Cryptus viduatorius (assembly GCA_964006125.1). Taxonomy (NCBI): domain Eukaryota; kingdom Metazoa; phylum Arthropoda; class Insecta; order Hymenoptera; family Ichneumonidae; genus Cryptus; species Cryptus viduatorius. The sequence goes on along the minus strand of OZ023225.1, from coordinate 642,299 downwards.
GTCACACGATTACCAGGCTAGAAGTCGTTTAGATTAATATACAATATGTAAATGTGCCATATTGGATATGGGCAGTGTCCGTGGTAGTTCGATGATGTAAACTTAACTTGGTACGAATTTACGATATAAATATATATTATTTTTACATGCTAAGTAGTATGCTAGGCACTTGGGTTCATTTTTTTTATTTTGTATATATATGTGTATGTGAAGTGTGTACCAAAAATGTAGGAATGGGATAAGGGTATTGCAAAAAAAATCGGTAAATGGATGACAAGAAGACAGGAGTTGGCAGCCGGGTACGCGCGCGTTCGATCGCGGGAAGAAACGAGAGAGGGCTCAAAGGGGGCAATGTTTGCTATTAGTGGAAAAAGTGAAGCGGAACGGAGTAAATAGGAAAAAGCATTTTTTTTTTAACGCGTCTACAAATATCATCGCTTGATATAGCTTCTCTCGTTTCTCTATCCGTTATCGTACCACAACGTCGTTACATTCATTTCGTTATTTACTTAATAATAAATTCTTTATAAATCGAATATATAAAATTGTTCACATATTTACGTGTTCTTTATACAAACTTGACAACGACTAATTCTCGTTCTCAGATTACCCGCTTTGAGCGTTTGCTTCTCGGGTCTCTGGAACTGATGTCTGTCCTCTATCGTTGCCATCCAGAAACTGAATTCGTTCGCATAGTAATGGCAGTGTCCTTTAGCACCGTTACACTCAATGAACGGCGTCGCGCGGAAATCTTCGAGACACGAACCGGTGCTCGAGAGAGATTGGCCACCTCCCTGAGAACCAGCTCCGGTGTGCTAAATGAAATGATGAATACATCAATCGGTTGTTACGAAAAATTACTAATTGTAATAAGTCTAATCGAAATCCGTACCATGACGAAACTGTATCCGATCCAGAGTCCTGACCATCCAACAGGACAGTCTGGAATGGTCAGAGACTGGCTATGAACCGCGAGAACGTTTGCGGGAACTTCGCAAACGACGCACCTAAGAAATTATGAGAAAACGGACGTTTAGAAATATGCATTTCTCTCGTAACGAATGTTGTATTGAATTGTCGCATCACCTGGATATGTATTCCTCGATGGCGGTTTCCTCGACGGGCATCATCGGTATCGGGCTGTTGGTTGATAACCAATAAGATCTATCGTTTCGACTGGCATAGTGACACACGTTGTTAACGTCGCAGAATAGGAAAGGCATCGTTGAGAATTTTCTTACACACGAGCCGGCGTAACCTGTTTTTCGTTGGAGAATTTATAAAACTCGTTAGACGCTGAAGAATAAAAACACGTTTTTTATAGCTATTGATTATCCCCCCCGCATGCCGTACTCATCTTCGGGTCATGAGTATAGAATATAGGCACCGATCAGTTTGACTTCACGTGATAGCCCTCGGCTAATGCTCAATAAGATTTTTGACTCTTCTACAAACTACACGTGGAAAGCTACACAATTATTTCAAGGTTAACGATCGCGCGTTCATTATTTTTGCATATTTCTCAACGGCTATGACATTTGTCTGTTCGTAAAAATCTTTGAAGAAGTTAATGGATGTTGATTTGAACGGATTTCAACAAAAAGAAACCATCATAGATTATCGCTGAAGTTGCCCAATGTTTGCAACGAGTTGCGTTTAAACTATATAATGGTTGTGCTTACCCAGATCCTGGGAGTGAGCTCTCTCATCGCCGTCCGTATACAGAAGACTGTAACCATCCCAGAGCTTTATGTAGCCTGGCTCGCAAACAGGGACACTTTGACTTTGACTGTGCTTTACGAGAAGAATGCCAGTAAGATAATCAGCAGCTTGTTCGCAAGGTGCCCCAGGTTCTCCCTTGAATCCTGGTGTACCAGGTGGGCCCTGTAGTCCTGGCAAACCAGGCGGACCGTCGAATCCAGGTAAGCCAGGGGGCCCTGGTTCGCCGGGCGGACCAATCAATCCGAAGGCACCCTTTTGGCCTTCGTTACCGGGGAATCCACGGGGTCCGGGAACTCCCTTCTCGCCTGGCGCACCTGCCGGTCCGATTGGGCCTGCAACAATAATTATTACATTGTAGAAACCGCATTACAGTTAGTTCCATATTTCCCATTGAAATTGAAAAATGGAACGTTCATATGGTTGGATGTCGAATAACACCGTCACTATGATAGGTACTTAAAAGCTAGATGTTATTCATATTGAAAAGCACTTGTAAAACTAGTGAATCTAATGTCGTGTTTGCGTGATGCACGCATCTTGTGCGATCTCAACTTTAATATTCTCGGCATAATCATTTTTTACAGTGCCCAACAATTTTATTGTACTTAGTGTCTATTTCTTCAATAAAATGATGGGGATTCTTTAACAAATAATTCACCAGCTTGTTTGGCGCACAAATGCATCGTTAGCATCAATACGATGCTAACGATTGTTAGCATCAATAGCAGTTACTTGATTTGCAGTATCAATGCGATAGTTAATCGATTTCTTTTTCTATCCGACATTTGACAAATCTTCCAATACTTGCCTGGGTATCCCCGATCACCCTTCGGTCCCATCGGTGGCTCGATGCAATCATCTCCCTTGTCTCCTTTGATGCCCATGTATCCGACAGCTCCTATTTGGCCTGTTGCTCCGGTGTATCCTCTGTCTCCTTTCTCACCGTCAATGCCAGGGAAACCGTCTTGGCCGTCGAGACCGCGATCGCCCTTTTCGCCACGCGGTCCATCGGGTCCAGGGGGTCCTTTTATTAATTATTCAATAACATATTACATCGTTCTCTTCGCTTACATTTCACTAAAGATGTATCGGAGAGAACTAGCGCTATTAAAATTGTCTTATGATAATGGGAACAAAAGCGGTCATTTTTATGGACAATGTCCAATGGTACAAAATTTACCTGATAGACCCCGATCTCCCTTTTGTCCAGGTGCACCAAAGAGCCCAGGTGGTCCTTGGTCTCCTTTAAGACCTCTCGGTCCAGGTTCGCCAGGTTCTCCGTCGCGTCCGGGAGTACCGTCATGTCCGGGTGGCCCTTCGATGCCAACGGGTCCCATATCACCTTTCTCACCTTGCGGTCCGACCGGACCCCAAGGACCCGGGTCTCCTTTCTGACCCGGCAATCCAGGGAATCCGGTCTCACCCTTTTCACCAGTCAGCCCAGGCAAACCATCGCGCCCATGTTTGCCCAATAAGCCAGGCAGTCCCTTTTCTCCCTTGATAGTTAATCCAGGCAGTCCATCTAATCCGGCGGGTCCAGTATCACCTGTTATGAAAAAAAGACAATCATAAATGCACAATACACAAATTGCTATAATTCTATGTATACTTGAAAAATTTTTATATTCGCAGCTTCTCTTTCTCATGGAATGTTCTGCTTAGCTTTGTTTCGAATTATTTTATCAGAATCAGCCGCACCACCAAAGAATGTATTAGCTATTAATTTGGTCTTTAGAATTGTTTTTTGTATAGAAACTCGTACCTTTCGGACCGGGGCGTCCCGGTGGGCCAGGGTTTCCTACAGGGCCTGGTGGACCTCGATCACCCTTTTCACCGTCAAATCCAACAGGACCTTGGAATCCCCGATCTCCCTTCTCTCCGTCGATGCCATGCAACCCTGGATTTCCTGGTTCTCCTTTCTCGCCCTTGACGTTGATTGTAGGTCCAGGAGGACCGCGATCACCCTTGTCACCGGTGAATCCGGCGGGACCTGGAAGACCTTCGCGTCCTGTAAACAGATTCTTTTGGTTAATAGACATTACGTTTGACTGAAAATATAATAATTAGCAGTTCCACAATCGGTGGAAAAAATTCATTGGTTATCATCTAATGACAAACGATAAAAATGTTGTTCTCCGAGTAATGTTGTGAAAAGTAACGATTTTTCAGTATTTATGAACATCGGCTGCTTCCACCGTTGTCTTTGCTTTGATGGAATTTTTATAAATCCCACATGTAAGTCGTATTCAACGGAGGAAAAACGGGATATTCTGTAGTCGTTCATTATATAAAAACGGACGTATCCGAAACAAGCTTATCGATTGTAATATCAGCTGCTGAACAACCGGCTATTGTAAAATTGCAGGAATGAGAAAAGTATGTGCTGTATCGCATGTTTACCTTGTGGTCCCTGATCTCCCTTGACTCCGTTTAAGCCAGGTCGTCCAGGAGGTCCCACTTCGCCGTCGAGTCCAGGGAATCCAGTGGGTCCTCGGGGTCCAATGTCGCCTTTGTCACCCGGAATTCCGTCCATTCCAGGGGTTCCAGGCTCGCCAAATGGCCCAGTGAGACCCTAAAGAAGAGGCATTGACGTTTTACTTCAAAATAAAAAGTATTTCTTTTTCACGCTAGTCCGTTAACATCCAAAATGTTGGCTGTCAGCTGTACTTTACTCACTTAGGGCATTTACGGTCTTTACAAAAATGTATTCTCAGATTGTTATTAAAACGGATCTTTTGGTAGGGCTACGAGTAATTACGGATGATTATGAGCATCATTTCGACGGAAACGTGGGTTCAACGACGGTTTACGATTAAACGGCAAAGCTTTGAGTGGACGAAAAGAAAGGTTTACCAATAGATGAATGTCATATAGCGCTCTACATTTATGAATACAGATGTAAGAATATTGATTGAAACAGCTGCTTTATTATTTGACTCACCATATCTCCTTTCTGACCCGGGAATCCACGTACACCTTCGTCTCCTTTTTCACCTTGCAATCCGGGTGCACCATAACGTCCGGGGACACCAGGCTCTCCTTTCGCGCCGGGAATGCCATCTCGGGATAAACCGGGTCTTCCAGCTTCTCCTTTCGCACCGTCGAATCCGTCTCTTCCTGATGGCCCGGCGGGTCCACGAATGCCAGGCATACCGGGTTCACCCTTTTGTCCTTTGTCTGATACTTGACCGGGCTCTCCTTTTCTTCCCTAAATCATTCACCAGGATATATCACACGTTAACTCAACTCTCAAAATAATTAAGGGTCACTTTTATGCAGATTAGGTCTGGAATGGACGTCTTATCGATAAATATATTTATGAAGAAAAAAAAATTGAAAATTTTAATTTAAAAGATATTTGAATTTATGTATAACAATGGTGATATATATTGTCTGACTTATGACACTAATTACCGTTAATCCAGGTGGTCCCCGATCTCCCTTGATACCTTCGAGTCCAATGGGCCCAGGCAATCCTGGCTCACCGTCATATCCTCGATCTCCTTTCTCGCCAACAGGTCCCGGTCTGCCGGGCTTTCCGTCCATTCCTGGTAATCCGGGGAATCCAATCGCGCCTTTCTCACCACGTTCTCCTTTTACTCCCATGATTCCCTCAGTTCCGGGTCGACCAGCAACTCCGGGAGGGCCACGACGGCCAGGATATCCTTTCGGACCGTCGATACCGACTTCTCCAGGATCACCCTTCGCGCCGGGGAAGCCAGGAAGTCCCGCTCTGCCTGCTTCGCCAGTCAATCCTGGCTCTCCTTTGCTGCCATCTGCTCCAGGCGTGCCAGTTATACCAGTAGGTCCAGGTGGCCCAATTGGTCCAGTATCTCCCTTTTCTCCTGGGCCACCAGGTAATCCGTTTATTCCTGGTTCACCGATGTCCCCCTTCTCACCAGCGAATCCAGGCAATCCTGCGTAACCAATTGGGCCATCTTTGCCCGGTGGTCCTGGTAATCCTTGTTCTCCCTTGTCACCCGGAGGTCCTGTCAAGCCTTGAAGTCCTTTCATGGATAAGCCAGGTTCTCCTTTCTCTCCCTTTGGTGCTGGATAACCGGGTTTTCCTCTGAGACCTTCGCGGCCAGGTTCTCCAGGGAAACCCATCGGCCCGATATTTCCTTTGTCTCCGCGTGGACCTGGCAAACCTCGGGGGCCGACAGGGCCTGGCGCTCCAATTGGTCCAACAGGTCCTGGTGGTCCCTGGTAACAAATTATTCAATTATTTATCTTAATGTACTTAATTTTCAATGTATTCTATTGTAATAGCAGAGACAAAAAATGATGAAGAATTTTTTTTGTTCTGTATGCAATATGCCGGCTGGATGAAATTTATAACATAACTTGTAAGGTATTTAACTATCGCTCGCGGTCTCGTTAATATGCTGCAAGGTTATGGAAAAAAAAATTCATGAATTCATGAATCACGAAGTTTGTTAATGTTATTCCTTAAAAGAAAACTCGTATAACTACTAAGTGTGAAGGTTTTTCATGAGGCGTTTTTTTTGCGCTTCTATATATAAAAATTCACTTACAGAAAAGCCTTGCAATCCTCGATCACCCTCAATTCCATCGTACCCCGGTGGCCCTGGCTCTCCCTTATCACCTGGAGCTCCTCGATCTCCTTTGGGAACCTTTGCATAATTTATCGGAGGGCATTCGCCTATTCCGGAAAAATTGAATAAAATATTATTGCAAATGCTCATAGTGTCGGAGTTTCATTTTTCAAAAAGACTTTCTTACCGGCGGGTCCCTTGTCTCCCTTCGCTCCGGGATCACCCTTTGCTCCAACATTTCCAGGTCTACCTTCCACACCCGGTTCCCCTTTGATACTGGATCCTTTTTCTCCTTCGCGACCAGGAGTGCCGGGTCTTCCGGGTGTGCCGTCCATGCCAGGGAATCCTCGATCACCCTGAATTAGCAAGCGACAGATCGCACGTAAGAAATGTTATGCTTCACTTGTGACAACGATAATTGTATCTATAACGTTCCTACCGGAGTTCCTTTCATTCCAGGGAATCCTGCGAGTCCTCGATCGCCTTTCAACCCAGGAGCACCGAGGGGCCCTTGCGGCCCAGGCCGCCCAGGCTCACCGCGCGGTCCTCGCTCTCCCTTTTCCAGCTTCAGCATGCTTTCAGAAATAAACGCATCCGCTCCGCGTTGACCTTCCAGACCTGGAGCTCCAGGCATTCCGTCATTTCCCTTTTATCGATAAACACGTATGGTAAAAATGGCGCACCCATCATTCTCAACAGGTCAATACGAAAAACTCTACTACATTGCGAGTCTATTGAGTAATAATCGGAGCCAATAAGTCAGAACAAACAGCCGCTAGTTATTCTATACGAAGAGAAAAAACTAAGAATTATCACAGACTAGTATAATAATGGAGAGACTAAAGCGAAATCTAGGACGTTTTAATATACTTTAATAGACCCTCATCATGCATTTATCTGGATGCGATCTGGGGAAGTATTCCAAATTTCGCTTTCGTTCCTTATATTCTATGCTAGTCTGGTGATGAATATTTTCTTTTCTTCTACTACCCTTCTACTATACGTGTACTACAATTTTACAACCTTACACTTTTTTATAATGAAAGTCCATCGTATGAACATTTGTTCGGACAAAAAGACATGTAAATGACAAGAACCACCTGTTTTGTTCGAACAAAACGCAAATTATTAATCATTCGGCTCAAATATTTGCTTCGATTGTTATTACAAAATTTTACAAAAAACCGGAATGCGCACCCGAAGTCCAGGAGGTCCCAGCGGACCAGGAAGCCCATCAGCTCCAGCTTCACCAGGATATCCCCGTTCTCCGGGGGGTCCACGAGGGCCGGTTTGTCCGGGTTTGCCGTCTAAGCCTCGATCTCCCTTGGCGCCTCGAAGTCCCGGCAAACAATCTTGGCATCGACCGCCAATCTCGCCTTTTTCACCTGGTTCACCCTGCAATCCGGGCAGTCCGTCTCTACCGGCAGGTCCTAATTCACCAGGTAAACCAGGTTGTCCCGGTGATCCTGGAATTCCGTCCAAAGAGTCGCCAGGACGTCCTCGAGATCCGGGGTATCCTCTTTCACCTTTTTGCCCTTTGTCACCATCTACTCCCGGCAATCCATCCATGCCTTTAGCTCCCTGAATATAGTAACATTACAAAATGGTAATATGAATATTCTACAAAGATAACTTGTTAACTTGTACGACTGGTGAACACTTACGACAATCGAAAGTCCTTTTTCACCCGGGAAGCCTCGAGGACCGGCGGGTCCTATCGGACCGTCGAAACCGCGCGGTCCGGCTTCACCTGGGAATCCAGTGAGACCGGGTTCTCCCTTCGTGCCTTTGTCTCCTGGAGCACCTTCGGCTCCGGGAATACCAGGTTGTCCAGGACCACCTTGTAATCCAATCGGTCCTCTTGCACCCGTTTCACCGGGATATCCATCACTACCCCGCGGTCCCGTCGGTCCCGGAAAACCTGAAGAAAACACGGTCATACTAAGTAAAGAGATGATACATTCATAGCTAAACAGCATGATTATTACATTTTTATCGAAAGGGTAACTTTTTTTATCAGCAATGATTATTCAAGTTCATTTCTTCAACTGTTCTCAGTTAGTTTTATCAATCATCATTCGGTATCACCATTCGGTACATTACAAAAAAAATTGCTGAACAAATATAATATTCTAGTAGTGGTAGTTTTTGCGCATTAAATTTAATGTTCTTGTTTAAACATAAAAGCTTCCAGTACCAGTCCAGTTCCGGTTCTAGTGTACCGATTTTATCCACCTATTTATAATAGTTTAGTGAACTTGCGTTATACCCTCGTCATTTCACTCTCCGTCGATAAAAATCAATGAAATAAATGTATCACAAACCTCGTGGTCCTTGGGGCCCAGGTGGACCCGGACGTCCTTTGCCACCCTGCAAAAAAATCATATTCATTTTAATTTGTTTTTTTATTAGCGCGTACTTCGGTTGCATGCTTGACGATACAGATTGGCGTTCTCGTCATCAGGCGTCAAATCCTACATTTTGTATTATCTGAAGCATTCGCTACTATCGAACACAAAAGTGATATTTTACAAATGCAATACAATCGAATACAATATAAACTTACGCCTGGAGGTCCAGGAGGTCCACGAAGTCCGCTGACACCTGCTGGTCCATCTTTTCCCGGTTCTCCCTTGCGGCCGGGACGGCCAGCTAATCCATCGAGCCCATCCATACCGCGATCTCCCTTACGACCTATTGGGCCCGGAGGTCCGGAGAATCCATCTCTTCCCTATTAAAGTTAACAATAATATTTAAAAATTGCCTATTAAACGATGAACGCATTTTGTTTGAATAATATCGAAACATTATATCAATCGTCAAATTTACATTAGTTTAAAGTTTCATTAAATTGTAGAACTCTGTGGTACGGATTAAATTTTCAATAATATTCCTTCTTTTTCAAATTTCATATATAAAATTCTTCTAATGCTTCGGTTTTTCTTTTTTTTTCTTTGATTGGTATATATTATATACCATATAATATGGCTAACATCTCTGAACTATTGATTCGAATATCCGGAGTTTTTATTTCTTCTTTATTTGAATTTAAATAATTTATTTAATGAATTTAATTATTTTACATGTCAAGTTCGGAAACGCTACTTATTTATTATTTTTTTTCTTGTAGAGTTGTTGGCTATTTACACGACTATTTTTTTTTGATACCCTATCTTCAGAACGTCCAATTATTATATCAACTTGTATTTATATGTCCTCTTTATTTGTATGACTTGTAGAGGCTGCTTTATCGATTTATATTCTTCGTTTCTTCCTTTTTATGTAATATTTTATATCTTCTATACTTCATTTTCGATGTTCATTCCGACACGAAAACAACACACAGAATGCATCGCTTCTGAATAATAATTAATCAGTATTGATGTATCGTTGTATATATTGTCGGTATAAGATACTTACTCGAATGCCGGGCGCACCGGGAAGTCCTTTTTCACCTTTCATACCGGCGGCGCCAGGAACTCCAGCGTCTCCGATGAATCCTGGTTCACCCTTAATCCCATCAAACCCTGCGTCCCCCTGCAGAACGAAAACAGAATATATACCGCAGTCGTTGGCAAGTGATGCAGATCAAAATATAATCATTCGGTGATTACACACCTTGTCTCCCTTTTCACCGGCAGGACCCGGTAGTCCCTCAATGGTCGTGGTACCCTCGAACGGCAATTGCGGTCCAGGAGTTCCTGGCAGTCCGGGTTGACCTTTGCTTCCTTTGTTACCCTTGTCACCCTGGAAGCTAATGCCCTGGTTACCCTTTTCACCTTTTGGTCCCATAGGGCCAGCCGGACCCTGCAACACATTCACAAATTAACCATTTAACATTGATAAATACATTTTTCTATTAACGATTGCTATTGGTTAGATGAACAATCATTATCAAACGTATTATCGTTACTCACGAAACCTCCACGATCGCCCTTTGGACCTGGATGACCAAACGGACCTTGGGGCCCGGGCGATCCGGGCGGACCTCTCACACCATCGCCACCCGGCTCTCCTTTCTGTCCGACGTGAAAGTTACCAGCGAAAGCCGGCTGACCCTTCTCTCCTTTTCCACCGGGTACACCACGCAAACCTCTGGGTCCTGGTTCGCCAGGCTTTCCATGCAATCCGGGAGCACCCTACAGATCGTTGGACAAACAACTTTTCAGTACCCCAGAAACTTCATTTAGTTTCACATTTTACTGATAAAAATTTCGTCGATAAAATAGTACAGAGAAAGGTGGAGCAAAATGTGCCAACGGGTCAAAATAGGACGGTCGGGCTTTGAACTTTCGGTCAAAATGGACCAACAATAAAATTAATAAAAAAATTTTAAAGTTCGATTTTCAAGTTTCGTTGCCATTTTTTATGCTGCAGTCATTGCTTGCCTAGAAAAAACGCTATAGAACATATATTGTCTGGGATAAAATGGACTGACACGAAAATTATTAATGTCATTTAATAAAACTATTATTTCATAATTGTCTATTAAAAAAGTCTTCCGTTATATTTTATATTATTATATATATTTTTTATATAATTTACGTACCGCGTCGGATGTATTACTTATACAGTACAACGATAATACGGATAATACGGAGAATGGCATATGTAATTATCTATCATCCGACGACGGATAATCGGGGTTGTACTCTATAAGTTATACATCATGTGTAGTTCCAATCTTTACGTGACGAATCATTTTTTTTATTCAAAAGTAGTAAACAAAGGAATGCAAGTAAACGGATAATGAAGTACGATAAAGAAGAGGATAAGTGTTGTGTACATTGACAAAACTCGCTGATTTGCTAAAGCGGCCCATTTTGCCCCACCTTCCCCTTCGCTCAGCTTGTTTCTATCTCATCGAAGTTTTACTCACATCTGTACCGTTGCAACCGTCGCGACCTGATAATCCTGGATATCCGGGGGGTCCTTGAACTCCTGGGACACCATTGATTCCGGGGAATCCAGGCATTCCTAGTTTACCCTACGAGAGATTAAACAAATCAGCGCGCATTCTAAAGTTTCTTCAATTCGAGAATGATGCGAGTTATCTAATTTGCTGCCTGTTACTCAGACAATTAATAATTTATTTTTAAACTCGTATCGCTTCTTATTTTGCACTGCTTCGCTTTTAAATTCCGTTCGCTGTCTCATCCAACATGTTGTTTTGTCAATACATATTGTTTTGTTTCTTCACTTATGCAATAAAGAGAAAAAACAGAGAGAGAGTTTTTTTTTTAATTAAGAAAAAAAAAAGTTGCGAGATAAAATGCATATACATAAGAATTTATACGAATTAAAGGAGATTTCAGACACTGCATTTGAAAACATAGTGGAATAAGTATTTTTTGGAGAACAATACACATGGATGGATTACTTACTCTGTCACCTTTCGTTCCGCGGGGCCCTTGTGGACCCGGATCGCCTTTCTCGCCTTTCGGTCCTAACAATCCTTCGGATCCAGGGAAACCTCTCTGTCCTTTCGGCCCGTGGGGTCCAAGAATACCGGGGGGTCCCTTTTGTAAAAAAAAATCGTTTTCCATTACATACATCAGCATCGCTACAATTAATCGTATCTACATTCTAAAAATAAATGAGATCTTTATTAGTTGAAATCACTGTGGTGTATTGGTAACATTGATTCTCCTTCCTGCTGCATTTTCGAAACGGTTTTAAACTATTGAAGCATTCCTTCGTAAATGTTAGTGACGAAGGAACTCATTCTGATATCTCAAAAAAATTAAAAAATATATATATTCTTTCTCTAATAATATCGAAAAAGATAGGTTTTGAATCTTGAAACCGAAAATCAAAAAAAAACAATGCAAGTTTAATAAAAATTGTCTTTTTTTTTTTAATTAAAATTTTTGAAACTTTTTTTCAAACTCCTAACGAATGGATTTATTTTCTATTATTTTAGAATATTGAATTGCGTTCTTTCACCGCCAGTGTCGTACAGAAAAGTGTCTAAAAGTAATTTCGGAATCACGGCTGAAAAGCAAATAAATTTTACCATTGTTCTTTCAATACGTGTTAAAGTTTACAATAGGTAACACCTTCAAAATACAACGTTCACTTTCATGAGGATTGTCTTTATGAATTATCTTTAATTGATATATACATACACGAGATCCTTTCTCAGCGAAACATTTCGGTACACAGCAACCGCTGCCAGTGCAATTTCTCGGTGGTGTTCCGCCGGGAATCGGTACGGCCGAGTAGCTGCTTGGATAATTTTCCGATCCACGGTCGTATGAACCCTGATTTTGTTGTCCGTAGCTAGGATAACGCTGACCCGAGGAACTATCGCGGCCTCCATAGTTGCCCTGTATCGCGCCTCCTTGACCCGAGGAGCCATCGCGACTGCCATAGCTTCCCTGTCCAGCGCTTCCTTGACCCGCCGAACCGTAGTTCCAGGTGCCCGATGAATTCTGACCACCTCGCCGATCGTAGCTTCCTTGACCGCCGTCCGGATAACCTCCTCGACCTCCGTCACTATAGCCGCTTCCCGTGCCACCGGAGGTCTGCGATCCACCGTAACCATCATAATGTTCACCGTGTTGATATTCTCGCTCGCGTTCCTGGTCTTCTCGGTCGTAAGGAAAATTAAATCCTTGGCCGTTGTTGTAACGGTGATCGCCGCGCCAGCCAGGGCGTCGCTCGTCTTCTCTTCCGGTACCGGTTGGACCAGATGGAGAGCCACCACCCGTTCTCGAATCGTAGCCATGACCACTGTATGGATCCGAAGAGCCACGAGAGTCATACCTCTCTCCATCGCCGCGTGTCTCTGGCTCGTTTGGATGCGTTTGATTTCGTATCAATTCGTCTTCCAAGGAATCTAATTGACGTTCAATTCATCGTCAATAAATAATAATCATCAACTAAAGTTGCAAATTGATTTTTTTTCCACTTCATAATTAATTAATAATAATACTAATATTTATAATAAAAACTATTACTAGTAATGTTATTAATAATAATAAAAATGACAATTACTATTTTATAATAATATTAATATGTGAATAGTCTATTTTTAGTTTTTGTTTATTATTTATTTTTTTAATATCTTCGCGATATTATTAGAGTAGAGTAGAGTACAGTATGTTATGACGTACCGAACTCTCCCCAAGGGTCTTCACCCGGTCTGAGTGTTTTGTATTGATCATCATCATTCGTGTCATCATCCTGAACGTTAATATCTCCTCGACTCTTGTGTTGCTGTTGCCTCCATGGATCCGCCGATCCGTTGTATTGCTAGTGGAGAAAAAGAAAACAGATTTTCATATCTTGTCGAATTGTGAAAGCTTTTCAATGGTCCATGGTATGAAAGATTCGTCTGACATCACTGTCAATGCTAAATTGGGTCGCGGCAAGAGCGCACATAGGCGGCGTCCTCTCTTTCAACAGCATGATTCTTATACATAAACGATACAGAGAGGGTAGAGAAAGAGAGCTATAAAGATAATACAAACGTTGAAGAATATCCGCCAAGATTCAACGAATTTTTATATTATCTTTAACACGAGCCAAATTCGTGGTAATGCCGCTTATACGAGCTTTACTCCAATTCCCTTGACCCCTCGATCCTTCCTTGTCTCTCTCTCTCGGTTTACGAAACATTTTTTTTTTTTTTTTTTTTTTCATCCACGATTCATTATCGAGAAGAGCTACTTTTAATCGACAACCTGATTATTGCAATCTTGCGGCTCGAAACTGGTGCACACGTTTAATGTACTAAGAACTCAATTAATACTGAAGTAAAAAGTTAAGTATGAAACTACTTTTGAATACTCCTAAATACTAAATACGAAAGTAGTTCGAAATCTTAAAAAAATGCATTACATCTCCTATAATGCATTGTCTTTGGGGAATGACTCGTGGGTCGGCCGGAAGTACTACAATGATAGCCCTAATCGTTTGCAACACGGGTAGAAGATTCGGAAACGCGTTGCGTCACGAATTCTTTGTGAACCCGAGACTTCACTCCCTTCCTTCCTCCCTTCCTCCCTCCTTCGCCCCTTCACAAAAATAAAAAAAAATCATTTCGTGTTCATTTCTATGTTACAATTATGGATCTCACGTGTATTTATTATTCTCGCTATCCACAGTGTATTATACGAAGTAATAATCGATGTGACACGAATGAGCGGATTGCGTACAGAGAAGCGACACGGGCAGGAAGGTCGAGACCTTGCGTAACATGACAGATTCGACATGACGTAAAGGGTGTTAAAAGACGAATCGTTGTCGAGATGTTGCGGGTAAAATCTAGAACGCCATTCGATTATCATTTTTATATTCAACGATGAATCCGTGTTATCAGTTGATACGCAAAGCGTTGAGCGCGTGTACGCGCAATGACGATTATGCTTTAAATAACTTTTGCGCATGAATACTATAGTTTTAAAAGATAAAAATTTGTTGTCACATTGTAACTAATTGTCACAACAATGTATGTTGTTTTGCGCTCCGAATGCTAAACATTTAAACAGCATTTTTAAACTGTTAATTAGAATAAGATGTAATAATCTACAGCTGAGAATTCTTTAATTATTAAACTTTTTTAAAAATAAATTCTGTGATATGAAAGGCAAGTCGAGATTCTATTGTCAATCATTCGATTACGATTTTCGACCATCGAACGTTTTAAATAGAACAACCAAAATCTGTTGTTAGAATAATAAAACAATATTATTTTACTTTATTTATACGTCATTAAATTTTGTATTTCAACAATGAAAATTGTAGATTGGAATAATGAAAAAAGTGTTGTTTTATGATACAATAATATCCGGAGGCAAAATGGTCTTTGGATATCTTTTTTTTATCACCCATTAAATTTTGATTGCCTATTTCCAAACCTATTAATAAGAGCAGTAAAATGATATTGCTCTATAATCCAATATCATTCTATTTTGCTTCAAGATAGCTCGCTATCGTTCTTTTTTCTTCATTCTCGTAACGGTTCAAGAATTGTCCCTTTTATCAAACACATCATATTTCCCGCCGCCTTCGGTCCGCGATGTTATACATACGGTTGTATTGCGCAACGCTACACGACCGAGTCTCGTCGAGTCCATTGTGGAAAACGCGAGTAAAACCGTTTGCACGCCGTCCGTTCCTCCCTTCCTCCGCGGGTCGTGTAATCATCGTCATCGTCGTGTTTTACCACAGCGTATCTCACTCGGGCACTCTGTCAGCGATGCCCGCGGATCCGCGAACGCTGCCGACGCGCGCTTATTCATTGAGCCTCAATCGGTAGAACACGGGATCGTTCTTAATCCACGCGTAAGCGCTCGGTAAATTAATTTCCGTCTCTAATTCCTCGATAACCCGCGGCACAGCTTCGACACAGTATCGCGCGGAATCCTGTAGACCGGCCACCGATCTCGACAGGCGATAAACTATTTTTGGTCCACGCGCCAAATACGAACGAAAGTCCTAAATGCATATTGCCTGCTGGTCAACGTTAAAGCGCTGACACTAACGCAAACTCGCGTGAATAAGCGCCGCTCGCAAACAACCGTAGGCGGACCCGTTTCGATCTCCGAGCTTTACTATAACATCGTCCCACACAATCGACTTTGACGAGGCACGGTTCTATGAGATTTTTTTCGTCTGATGGAAATCAATGGAAAGTAGGCTAGTTCTCGTTATATGATTCCAGGAAACGGTGTTAAAAACATTCTTGCATATGTCGTGGGCGCTTTTTTTTCTAACAAACGATAAAATACGAATCAGAGTGGCAGAAATCGGAGAACAGGTAGTCTAACCCCCTCCGCTTATCCATGTGGACTCTTGCAACTCTCGGCCGATTGGCTTGAAGGCCCTTAAACCCCAAAGGGCCGGAGACGGCAACTTTTTTTTTTCTCAAAACGAAAGCATCGAGAACGAGAGAAGGCAGAGAGAGAATCTCGTCGTCGTCTGGCAGCCACATGGGTTGCAGGTCGCGTGTTTATAAAGGGAAGCCCACGCGCTCGCCCTCAGGGGCCACCGCGTACCCAAAATCTTTTGTCGTCACTCGTGCACTCCCGTTCGCGAAGGAATGTGTGAGCGTCCGAAAAAAATTTTAATAATTTTTATAATATTGAAAAAATTTAAGAAATTGTTGCATTCGTGATCCGAGTTGCGCGATTTACACGTACATCGTAAAACAGTGGGGAACGGATAAATCGCGAAGAAGAAACGAGATGGGATTGTGTTATCTGTCTCGCGGGGAGACCGGAAGACGTTAGGTTCTTCGTCCCTGAATGCATTGTCGCGAAACGGAAGCGCTGAGGCTAGCATATTTCTTTTTTTCTCCTATTTTTTTTTTTTTTCCTTTCACAAATCGAGCGCAACGTTGCACACTGCCCTCGGACCGCTTTCCCCTTCTCTAACGTCTCCGGGATTCGCGAAGTCTCGGGCGATTCGTCGTGGAAGCGAAAAGTGACGGAAATGCGAGAAGCACGCGACTTCCCATGAGGGAACGTGACTCCTAACTCGGATTCCGCTGAACGCTGCACCGGACACTCGCATGCGTTTCACATATATAAGCACTCGCGCACATATGACAGGTAATTATAACGTAAAAAAAAATTATAAAATGAAATATAATGGTTTTAACTTACCCCTGATACAACGACGGTCAGGCAGACCACGGATGCGACGAATCTGTAATAAAAAGAAGAAAATAAAAGCACTTTGATTTGGTTTTTTAATTGCGGCGAAATAGCCAATTACCGTTTGAATCAAGTTGCGAGTGAATAATATTGAATGATTGTCGGTACGAAAATCAAAACTCGCGAAAGACTTATGAATAAAAAAGAATGCGTCGGAAGAATGAGCAAATATGCCGTTTGCCGACGGATCGCCTTGCACTAGAGACTTCCGAAGCCAATCCCCGAAAGGACGGACCGAAAAAAACGAAGTAATAAAGGCAAAGGGGAATGGAAGGAGAGCTCCGGCAATCGGTGGTCCAAAGCATGTGAAGAAATGAACGTGGAAGAAGAATAAGAAGAAAATGAAGAGGATGAAAAAAAAAAACGTCGCGGTATCCTTTAAGGAGCCCTTCCAGGAACACTTGGGCCAAGCGTTTCGAAAGTGACTCGCCTACTCGAACGCGATCGCGAGTATCTCCCCTCGTAGGGGAGCCGTCGGGACCTCGTCCTTGAAGAGGCTCGCGTATCGAGGTGAGAGAGTCCGCGGGGGATAGATTGCGACTTTTGCTTGGCTCGACTAGCCGCGCGTTGGATCCCGTCTCGTAGGATGGTTCGATCCAACGGATACATATCATTGATAAATTCACAAGAGCAAATATTTTAAAAAATAATTTTCGGGTGAAAAAAATGTATATTCTGTATAAGAATTGGCAATAAAAAAAATCAGTGTAAAAAGTTTAAAGGTGAAAAGCAAGAAAATGACAGAGCGTAAAAAAAATAAAATAAAAAAAAATTGTAAAAGGATAAGGGACTCACCGGAATGCCGACCGGGTCGGCATGGCACCCTATTTCCTCCCCCGGGTGTAAGGGAGTCGGAGCCACAGCCAAGCTTTCCTGCTAGGCTCGCGAAGTGTTTTTCGTTTTTTTCCAAATAAACTTTATCGCGCTGTGCGCGCGAAGCGTTAAAAACCAAGAGTGAACGAGAAGTACGAGTTAAATGTTGGAGCAATCGGTTAACCCGTAGAGTCGAGAGAGAGACACGGAAAATATCGCGCGGCCGGCACCGAAGAGTCGTGTGTGAACCGTCCCATCCAGGGAGGGCTCTGAATGAACTCGGAGGGAAGGTGGAGGCGGTCACGAGCCACGCCAGCTAGAATTCCTCCGCCGAAAGGATCGAGAGATCGGCACGATCGTTGCTGCCGCCGCTGAGCCGCTGCTGCTGCTGCTGTCTTCTTCCTCTTCCTCCACTACTACTACCACTACCTCCAGCCTCCGCGGTCCTCTTCTTCTTCTTCGTCCGTCGTCGACGTTCCGTTGTTGCGCTTGGACCCAACCACCTCCACAACGACCTCCTCCACTTCGGCCTCTGTGCGTTTTCCTCTCCTCTTCCCTCTTGTCGGGGGAAATCGCCGCGGAATCTTACGAATCTCTTCTCTTCCACTAATTTTTATTTTCTTTTATTTATTCGTATATGAGTTTTTTTTTACGTATTTGAGTTTAATTTTTTCAACTCGTTCTCGATTGTTTTGTTGAATTTTTTTTTCCGCCGATAACGGAGCAACAGTTCGGAGGTGTTTGCTCCTCGCGAGTGTGCCCCGGCCCGTTCAAGTATAATACTCTCGCGAGAAGTGTGGCCCCGCAGACCGTGTTGTGCGCGGCGGTTACGTTACCAGAGACCGAGCCAACGAGGCGAGGAAGGCCTGCGCTCGATCAGTGGGCCAGACTCCGTTCGCCGGACGTGTCCCGCCGCCTTGGTGCGACGTGCGGTCGCCAGTTCGAAAACCGCGCATCTCCCCGTGAGTGTTGCGCGGTCTTTGCCGGACGGGGCTATCCTCGCGGGCCTCGTAATACACACGCCCTGATATAATACCAAAGCGCGCACGCCGCCCGAGCAGCGGGGCGGCTTCGACCCACCGGGCAGCAGCATCATCATCATCATCGTTGTCGTCTTCGTCGCGCTGCGCTACGAGGAGAGAGGAACCCGTGCCACAAAACCGTATCACTGTTGGCGCAAGGATACCGAATTCGTTCGGCTCCGGAAGCGGAGAGGCAGACCGCGCTTCTGTTGCGCGCAACGCGAGCCCGCCGCGGCTCTGAGAGAAGGAGAAACGCGAAGAGAAACGCACGAAGTCCAAAAGGAGAGAGAGAAAAAGCGCAACGCAACGAAGGGAGTCGGCGGAGCCGTGGAGTTAACCCGTAACCGGGGAACGTTTTCTCCGCGAACGAAAACCCAGGCGAGAGCAAGACCGGCCACTCGCCGCGGCTTTGCAACCGGCAAATATAATATTTCAACAACTCAGGGGGGTCGTTCGTAATATTTTGTATTTTTTTCTAAAAAAATTCTTTTTTTATTTTTATATATTTTATCGTGAATTGTTTTTACGATAGAGTTTTTTTTTTTATTTGACCAAAACGAAAGACGATGCGACGACGGTGTCGTGTAGTTGAAGAGAACTCACTTACGTCGCGTTGAACGAGTAGACACTTCATTAACGACGAAACAGGAACAATACGTGCGGAAGAAGTACTGAATAAAAATAAATAAATTCACAGAAAATTAAACGACGCGAAGAAAGAAGTGCAAATTTGTTTTGGAAGCCGGTGTAAAGCCGAACGAGAAAGGCAGCGGAAGGAAGAGGAGCACGTCGGAAGGATGGGGCCCAGGGGTGGTTTTTTCACCTCCTGCGGTCTTGGCAAGGCGAGAATCTTTCTCTTGCCGAGCACCAATTGCGTCCTTGGCATTATAATCCTTGTTGCATTGTGCCCCTGGCGAGTCAATACTGCGGTGAGTAAAAAAAACTTCAACATTTTTATCAACTTTTTTAAAAACATTTAACGTAAAGAAAAGTGATGTACTTTAAAAAAAAAAAAAACATTTTCAAAAAAGTTAATTTCTTATTTCGTGTGTGCGTCTGTGTGACGTGCACGTAGGTGGTCCCGTCTGACGGACAGGTAACCTTGAGTTCACGTCACTCAACCTATCCACCCACACGCGTTCGTACTAATTATATCGCCGCTTCTTCATTTCTCGATATGAATAAAACTTTCCCGAGATTTTTGCTTTTTTTTCTCCATACAACACGGAGAGTATGTTAATTCTATCGTGATTACGTATATATATGTATACATGTGAAGTAACAAACGTGACGTCACTGTTGAATAAGAACGTTGGTCGTCGAAGTACATCGTCATCGAGACTTTATTCTATATTGACCCACTACCCCTCATTTATCTGTTCCGTGAATATCTTAGGGATTTTGTCATCGCCACGTTGCAATTTATATTGCACATGCTATTAACGATTATTAATTACACGGCGATGAGGGATACGTTTTTTAAAAATTGATTTATTTTTTCCTTCTTTAGCTCGAATTTAGTATGTTTACTGTTGAATAACGGAGCACTTTATGACACACCGCTTAATCCATAAAATGGATACAATACCCTCGTCTGTTTCTTAGCTCTTGATACATTGATTTTATAACTTAACATTTTTCTTCGATTAATATCTGTGTGATGACGAAAAATAAAAAATTTCTAAATGAAAATTAATCTGCCGACATTGAACGATTTTATCAACAAATTGGTGTTAAATTTCGACAAAATGTGCACCGTAATTTTAATAATTAATTTTAATTTAACGAGCAGTTTAGTGATTTTATCTGAATTTATTCTACAAATTTGACGAAAGATTATAAAAAGGACAGTTCAGAATATTTGCATTTTTTATTAATGTACCATGTTGGAAATATAAACATTTCTGAGTGTATTAAATTTAGAATCATATTTATCAGCGGATCTTCCGGACGTGAATCATTGAAGTCACCGGTGCTTCGGCCCCGTTTGCTATACTCGATAGCGTACCATCCTCAGCGACTTCGATGCCCGATCGGTACACGCTGAAAATTGGCTTCCAAAATATAGTTCGCAATAATAAACCAATAGTAAATTTTGCTTTACTATTGGTTCTCACTACTGAGAGTTAGCAAATACTAACAAAAGTGTAATTAAATTTACTATTCGTCTATAATTGCTGACTATCTTCCAGACTGCCGTTTTTTCAACGTAAGAATGATCAGGAATTCTTACTCAATACTAAAAAAAAAAAACACGTGTTAACCCTACCCGGACTTTGCGACGATCGTTAATAGAAAAATGAATCGAGAGGAACGATGAATGGAAGCGCTTGAGAGACGTCTAGTTGCTCTTTTTTTTGAGTCAAAACACAGCGATAAGGAATTATCATGGAGAGAGGATCGATGGGTGGGCAGAGAGGCATGAGTATGTTTGCCTGCCTCGCCTGCTGGCCAACGATAACCCATTAACGACTTGAACTCATTCCCTCTTCTCGGTAATAGAGATCCTACAAAAACAAAAAAGAGCTCCGAATTCACTGAAAATAAAAAAAAATGTACGAAGAGTTTATCGCCAAGAATTGCCTTGACTTCTTCTCGATTCGATAACGATTGCGTATCCAAAATAAAAAATGTGTGTTAGAAGGGAAGCGGGAGATGCTTTCGCGGAACCGGACACGCATCGCGTCCGCGCATTTTTCAACAGCCTCGGGGTGCTACGAATCGCTAACTCGGTTACCGCTCGTTAAGATAATCTACGCTTAAAATGAAATCACAAGGGCCTATGTTCGTATGCCTGTACCCTTTTCATTTACGTCACGCCAACTATAAAAATATGATAACTGCATAAAGAAAAATACATTAATTTTTAATAATTTTAATCATAATCGTAATAATGAATTTCAATATCGCGGTATTATTTCGATGTTAAAATTTTTTTTCTCGTCAAACTCGTAATATTAATTGCTTCATTATTTCTGGCGAGGTTGTTTTTCCGTTCGGCAATCCTCTCTCGTATTATACGGTGTTTAATATCGTCGGTTTGTGTACTCGATGTTTCATCTCTCTCAGCGAGGTTTCCTTGTAACTTCTTACACAGAATTAAGGGTAAACGCAATCGCTTACGAAACGCGCACGCAGGCCGCGGCGGAGCGTATAATAAAATTATCAGAAACGCGGCGCTTCGTAGTTCAATAGGTCAATATTTCAACCGATTCGTAAAAGCGACGGAATCACAACCTGACTATTTCGGGAGAGACGACAAAGTCGACTCTGTCGTACTCGGTGTTTGCACAAAAAAATTGACTTATTTGCTTTTTTTTTTTTTTCAACATTTTGTCGCAACGGCACGTCGAACGTGCGGAGCTCGGATCTCCGTAGCGCCGAAGATCTGTTATTACACTGCCGGAATTCGCTGACTCGGTTCTAACGCGTGCACGCAACGCACAATCGCGATAGAAGCTGCGACATTTGACCCACTCGGATCTACCAGTTGAACGCGTTTCATCATTTTTTTAATGTTATTTTTTTCCGCACCGAAGTTGAAAAGATCACGATTTTCAGGGTTTTCCTAGTAATATCAGAGATCAATGGTACAGTAGCCGAAGTTCCGGTGTAAGAAAGTAAACACGCTACGCCATACTCGTCCGCGTAATAACTATCATTATCTGTATGGTCGGGTATTTCTGTCGATTATTTTATTATTAAATATAAGCTCATCGGTCGCGGAGGGTATGAAGCAATTGACCAATACAACGTTCGACGCTGTACCGTATAACTTGGTATAGTTTATAGGGGTCAATGCTTAATATCCGCGAACAAGAGCTTTCCAAGATTCGCCCGTCGAGTGAAGCAAACTCGCTTTATTACGAGCGCATGTATATATGTATACAATATCGTCTCGGCTTACCGCAGTCCAGACGAAAGAAACCGATGATGTATAGACGAAGAGAAAGAAAGAAGAGAGGGAGAGAGTGAACGTTATAGAAAACATATTACAATGGTCGTTTTGTATACCTGTGTCGTACTGTTTTACTTGCGCACAGCCTACGGTCTCCAACCTACCCACAATTCCGTTGGAACGTCGTCATCCGGTCGAGGACGCTTAATATTACTGCATGTTATGCAGATATACCTATCCTACCGTCAAGAAGTCTGCAGCTTCTTATTTTACTTCCCTCCTCCTTCTCCCCTCTGCTGTCTTCTTTGTCTTATTCTTCTCGGCTTCTTCTGTGCCTCTTTGCTTCTTTTGCCTCTTACCTTCGTGCCTTTGGTGAGTGCCCCGTTGGCTTCGGAGGCACAACCGGTGCACGCTTGAGACTCTATCTCTGCTCTCATCCTCGGCGATCCTGTAACGTGGGCCCGCTATCCGCGGCACATGTTCGCAACTCGACCCTGAAAGTCAAACGTCACGACTCCACTCGTTTCCCCCGCAATCTCGAGAATCTTACATTCGTTGGCGACTTTTTTTTCTTCGACTGATGAAAAAAATACAATGGAAAAATCTCGTTATCAATTGTTTGATATTTTATGTAAATTTTATTAATGTAAAAGAGAAATAGAAAAATTAAATATACGAAAAAAAAAATAGTCGACTCTATCGAATTATGGGGGGACGCGTTAAGATTATTAAACCAGAGATATTACGAAAATACGATGGAAAAAAATGTCATTTGTCGAATACAGATTTTAGCAAACCAGATACTTTGATGGATTTCGATCGGAACGAAAAATTGTTGTAATAAATAAAGAAATATTCATTTCAAGACTAAACTCAACGTTCAGTTACATGAGAAATTTTTTTTGAGGATAAATAAATTTATTTCGCATATATGAATTTTTTTTTTTTCTTTTTTTCATCAAGCACAAAAATTTCTGCAATTGTGTTAACAAAAATATAGACATTCATTATTTCGCGCTCGATGACCACTTGACGGTTATTCAATGACGAACGTAACTTTGAAGAAAGGGTCATACAGCGAGTTAGCGGATATTTCTCGACGCTGTTCGTTCGGTTATTATACAAGCATATATCGCGAATGTGACTGTGCAGCGTGTAGCTAATTGCAAGGGACAATGGACCGACTGAGCGGAGAGTGCGAGCGATAAGAATGAAGCCAAGGCGCCGGCTCGCTACGTCTCTCTTGCCGTCTTTGAGTGCGTGTTCTATCATTGTTAAACAATTGTTTTCATTAAACCTGCAACGCCCGACGCCCGAGGGTCATTATTCCCATTCAACAAATGGATAAGCTTCGTTCCCGGTGCTTCGCCTTCGATATTCTCATGCCGAGAAGGAAAACACGAGGAAGTCGTTGGTCGCGCGATGAGAGTCGCCTTGCGAACTTCAAGGGATTCCGTATAAACGAGAATGGCGTGTCATGAAAATGTTTAACCTTCGAACACCACACATGGAGGTTCTGAATCCAAGTTGATGTAAATTAATCTTGGATTTCTTTTAAGTTTGCCGATTTAGATCTCATTTAACAACGTGTAACTTCTACAATTGTTGCTATATCGATGTTATCATATATGTAAAAAAATTATTTTTCAAAAATATAATTCAATCACATTTTATAAAATTTTATAGCAATAATTGATGTTAAGCAAAAATTAATTGCTATGAATAACAATTTATTTATAAACAATAAGAAATGTTAATTCATGATAATTTAATATTTTTTTTTATTGAAAATATAACCACGATAAAAACATGGGGTCTCTCAGACCCATGTGTGGTATTAAATCGATGCAAAAATATGTGCGGTGGTTTAGGGTTAACCGTAACTTTTCTCCGGCGCCTGAGGCTGTGGAGAGTAGTTAGTCTCGAAACGAAGAATCGTGCGCGACCGGGTTCAAAAAACTCCTTCGAATGCTCTAAATATTTAGAGATTTAACGCGAGAAGAGCCAAGAGTCGCATGTCGCGTGTGTGCATCATCCACATAGTTTATGTCTTCCCCCCTTGAAAATTTCTTCGTCGCT
This sequence comes from Cryptus viduatorius, assembly GCA_964006125.1. NCBI lineage: Eukaryota > Metazoa > Arthropoda > Insecta > Hymenoptera > Ichneumonidae > Cryptus > Cryptus viduatorius. The sequence continues at coordinate 617,545 of OZ023225.1, read as the reverse complement.
CGAAGAAACAAAAAAAAAATTCTTCGAACTTAAGGCAAACTTCCGAGACACAAGTGGAAGCACGGAATGTTTTAATTTTATCTCCCTACCGCGTAAACTATATAGCGCCCTATTTTTTATTTTTTTATTTTCTTTTCTTATACGATACATTTATCCGTCTCTCGTCGTGTTTTCATGTCTATTTTCAAACTGATGCTGTCATCGCGACAATGCGCGCGGTGTATTGTTATTAACGCGTTACGAATACAATCGAGAATTCTCGTTGTAGAGAAATCTATAAATTAGCGAAATAGCGATAGTGAGATATGAGAACGGTCGCAACGGGACTGACCTCTCGCGATCGATAAATCATCGAAACGACACATTCGTCAATAGCCCGTGCTTTCAGATTAGCGAAACATTCTTTTTTCTTTTTTTCTGCGCAAGAAGATCGAACAAACCTAATAATAGCAATGTGTGCAACGCGCATAAAGTCGAGAGTGAGGGAGAGATGATCCTACCGTCTTATTTAATTCCCAATTGGATTTATTGCACGTATGCGCGAAACGCGGGGAATTATGTCACACACGCATATAGTAACAATTTTCTCTGGTAACCGCACACATCGGTTGGAAAGGGGAGAGGGGTTTTTGAGGCCGGCGTTGCAATCGTTGCGTCATCACATTCACGATCGCTCGTCGCGGAGATGAAGGAACGAGACGCCGCCGCGAATAAGACTCCAAAGAGAAATCAGCGTGTACGGGGAGGGAGCGGACAAGACGAATCGACATCGACACGCGCGAGATGATTTGATTAACGATTCGGGGATGGAAAAAATACGTTACGTCTCGGAAGAGAGTATAAAACTTTTGATTTCTTTTTGTTATAAAAAAAGGAATTGAGTTTTACGCGGAATAATATCGGAGCGAAGTATAAATGGAGCGAAACCGTGCATGATGTATATTCAATTCTACGAATTGAATTTCTCGCCGAAAGAATAATTTCTGCTATCATATGTCGAGTCATATATCAAGTTATTAATTTCACGATTAAATGGATAATGTATACGGGTTTTAAATAAACGAAATGTGGGTGTTACGAATCTCAGCGCAGAGAAAGGTGGATGATGTCAAAGGGCAACATATTGATGACGGTAGCTCGTTGGAATGGAGTGCCTCGCGGGGCTCTAGTGCACCACTGCGAACACCGATCGGCCATCAGCCTCTATTTCGAAATAGAACTTATGCCGTGTTCCCCTTATATACTACGTTTATAATTAGCTTTCTGGAATAAAAGCCGGATGTTAGGTATAAGCTCCCCGAAGCACCCGACATATATGTATATATATATTTTTTTTTGTTGACGAATTATCTCTTTCGATAGTTTACCCCAATGACTTTTCGCTATGAAATCCCTACGGATTTCGTTTGGCAGATTGGACCAATGATTTTTGCCTAACTCGTCACAACAAATTACTTGTAAACCAATGATTTTTTTAGTTGCCGATCACTAGTATTTTCTTTCGGGCGGTACAATTAATTTTTTTTTTCATTACCGTTCGGAAATAATTTTTTTGGTAGTTTGAATCAATCATTATTTTCAATGCCGTTTATGAATGATCTCCATTGATAGTTTAAATCAATTATTTTGTTCGTTACTGGTAATGAATTATTAATTTCAGTAGTTCGAACCCATGATCTTTTTCTCCAAGTTTCCCGACTTATTCCTTTCAATAATTTATATTGATTTTTTTTCTCGAATGATTTTTTTCAAAACTTTAAACACTTGATTTTCATTTTTCTTTTAATGCTGTTACAGGTCTGCAACGACTCGTACAAATGCAACTGTACCGGAATAAAGGGAATTCCAGGCGTACTCGGAGTGCCAGGACCCCAAGGGCCCGAGGGACCCCCCGGTGACATTGGACCGGATGGACCGCTTGGACCGAAGGGCGAGAAAGGAGCAGGCGGTGAATACGGCGGAACTGGTGAAAAAGGCTATCGGGTAACTAAACAAGCAACATACTATTTTTACAGCTTACAAATTCGGGACGTGTATACCGCTACGCGCAAACACACGAACACCCGTGTGTTTAGCCTTTCACAACTCTGGATACTTCAAACGAGTGTGCGGACTTCTCGGGGATGCTGTGAATTTTTCGAAAAACAAATTACATTGTCCCTTCCCCCCTCGCAGTGTATATCTATCGACGCGTTTTTCAGTCCGCCGTGCACAGTGAAACGTTCAGAGAACGAAAGAATTAAAAATAGGATGCAGAAAACGAAGTTTCTTGGTAGAACCCGGGAGTTGATGAAATCGTCTTCGACGGAACGGTATAGAGCCGTCTTAGAATTTTAAAAGCTAACGGTGGGGCTTTAAATTCAACAGGCCGATGACAGGGCCGCAGCTGGAAAGTTAATGCTCGCGAGAACACATACACGCCGCGAGATAGAATTCACGGTATTTGGTGCCGTTGCACTACATTATTTTACGAGCTCGAAAAACATCGGTTTATTATCGTTGCTTTGGACGAAATTTCCGGTTGGCGATTTCATGCAAAAGCTCGACTAACATCCAGACCCAAACTTCTTTTTTTTTTTCGTCGATAATTCAAAGAGAACTGCGTCCGGGTTAAAGACAGGGAGACTCAAATCGCGAATTCATGATTTAGCAATGCGAGGAAATTACAAAAAGCGTTCGGGATCACGTCACCGCTCGTAACTTCTCCTTTTACCACGATGATTAGATTAAACGATTCTCCGAGCATTTTTTTACGTTTTTTAATTCATTTTTTCTCTCGATATTAAAGACGATAATGTTTCTACCGTGCCGTTCGCGTCAGTCCGTGAAAGTTTGCAACGCGACCGATTAAAAGGCCAGTTGGTTAAACGTTCGAACAGGAAAAGAAAAAAAATGTTAAAAAAATCTCCATGGGAAGAAAGTGGGTGAGTGAACGAGCTTCGCGACCCGCGTTGCGCGCCCAGCGTTGTCATTAATTCCGAGCAACGTGAAAAAAAAAGTAAAACGAATTTGTGAGTAATAAAAAAAAAACCCGAATGCGATCACCCGAAGACTTTCGTAACAGTTCGAGATCTCTTGTTTCTCGATCATCATTATACTGAACATAACATAAGCATAATATAAATGAGAACATACATGTGGGTGGGCACGCGCTACACTTTGTGGCCCCCAAATACTATCGGTTGACCATGTGTGGTTCATTCAAAAAGTTCAACTGTTTTTATTTTTCTCTCGTTTTTCTTCATTCTATAATTTCGAAAGCATAACCTCCGGATACGCGTTCTACATAGATTCATAGTACTACAGTCTATTATCAAAAGCGATTATCCGAACTTCTCGGTTGCGATGTGGAAATTCGGTCAACGGGCTCGGGTCGCCGTCGTTGTCGGCCTCTCCGACGCGGCGAATGATTTAAAAGAAGACGAAAAAAAAAATGAAAAAAAAAAATGTAAACTCGCGCAACGATACGTGGGAAGAGCAAATCTTCCGCATCCTCGGACAGACATTCCTCGTCTTTGCCGTGATGAGATCGTCCGAGATTGGGAACGCGATCGCGCGGGTTGGTCGATTTCTCGAGCGCTATTTTATAATAGTTCCAATTGAATCGAACAATCTGTCGGGAGGATAATCGTGCGTCAATTGCACTGACAATTACAAATGAAAGCGCACGCGTACCCCTAACGATCTCTAGCACTTCGTACAAAGTTCCGCATATTTAGAAATTTCGCTCAGTAGTAATAATAATGATAATAGACTTACAGTCCACGCCCCGTATTCTTAACTCGACGAGACCGGACCCGCTCCCTTTTCTGTATTTCCCCTATCGTCCCTACTCTCGGTCAGTTGCTGCGAATAGGGGTAGCAAGGGCTATGCGCGCGGGTTTCCCCCGCTTGAAGTGGGAAAAAGGGGCTGAGGGGAAATACAGTTAAGGGAACGATCACGAGTTAAATTAAGGGAGCAGTTAAGTTAAGGGGAGTTAAGAATACGGAGCGTGGACTGTATTGTTATATCCCACGGCTGCAACATAGTATACCCCCGCACCCCCGCGGCTGCAACATAGTTCCCCGCACAACCGGATCTAGCAAGTGAATTTCATTGCGCTACTGGCAATAATGGCCCAAGTACAGCTTCGCACTCACCCTGACTAATGTTAATGTTAATATTAATGTTCACATACATAATGAAGATACCAATGGTGAAATACACCGAGGAGGAGTCAACAAAGTAGCCCATCGTTGTAGCAGGTCCTTGTATCACGATGAAGTAAGAAAGCGAAAAAAAACATAATTGAACTTAAAAGAGAAATACAGTGTGCGCGGTATCTCTTATCTGAGGCGATGCAAATCGTCCGTTATGGAACATGACGAATCGCCGCGGCTGTTAGGCCCCCCTTTCATTAACGCTCATCAGTCTGCGAGAGGCAAACAACTTTACGAGCCGTGCGTCTCTCGAGCGATCTTTGAGTGTATTTGCTTCATCAGAGCGCAGTATACGAACGCAGCTCTCGTGTACACAGAATACGCGTAACAGGGCATTGATTAACAGAGTCTGCTGCCTTTTTATTTTTTTCATTCATTTTTGTATTCCATTTTTTGGCGACGCATAAGAAACGAAAGGGCGTATGCTGATGTCGTTACAACCGTTCCTGCATCGTTAATTACATCCTTCTGCCTTTGGGCAATTCGACACAGCAAACTGAAAGGACACGAGTAGCGGGTAGGTGACGTCAGGTTCCGTTCTCGCGACTGCTACATAAGTGGCCTCGAGCTTTCGCAAGCCACTGCATCGGATCAAACCCACCGGCCTCCGGAGCTTGTGCAAGCCGACGAAACGGAGCATTGCTTCCAGCACCAGCAAAAATGACCGTAGGAGTCATCACTCGCCTAGACTGCAGCTCTGCTCTATTCTATTTGCCGCTCTTAAAGCTCCTTGCAGCTTCGCGCATCGAGTTATGACAATCGTGGGTCGTGGGCGTTAATGACAATTATCGCGTTCTATGCCTTTGGCATTGATCCTCCGAGTGGCCGAGTGTAGCATAGTATGAACACAAGTACGGACATACTCTCGAGGTCGTTACTTCCCGCATAATTTCTATACATTCGTTATATGCGCCGCAGAACGATTACGGCATCCCGTTTTTATCGTCCACTATGACATTTTTTTTTTCTTTTTTCATTTTTGATAAAAATGAGTTGATATTCATTATTCAAATGACTAGTCGAATGAACAACGTAAATTGACGGTTCAGTTGTAAAAAAAAATCGAAAAATGTTGTGAAAATTTAAAAAAACTCTATATATTAGTTATATGCCCCACGAAACGAGATTGGCATCGCGTTTTTATTGTATTGTAAAATAGCATTTTTTTCAATCGAAAAAAAATCGAACGATCCACCGTAATAAAATAATTAATAACGATTAATTCAATATTCTAATGACCGAACCAGCAAGCAAAATAAATCAATTGCGTGTAAAAAAGAAAAAAAACTATTCGAAAAATGTTGCGAAAACGATGCTTGCGTCCTTGCATCCGGTGCATTGCGGGGCTCGGGATATGCTCTCAATTTCTGCTTGTTCGTCGTTGCAACGATTCATACAGAAAGAGAAACGCGAGAGGCACACGCGATAACAACGATGTCTCTGAACGGATACGAGGGGGCCCCCTCATTCCTGTCGAGCATTAGGTATCGCCGAGGCTGCGGGGGTGAGAAATCGACTTCCTGCGCTTCGCAACCCACGAAAAAATCCGGTGACGCAGCGGCCTCCTTTCTTTTCAATATTATTTCCGCGAACTTCACGTTCTCATCGAATATAAATCGAGTAATTGGTTTGACGTTTGATTCTCGGTTGCGGTGGTAATTTTCATCTCGGTGATATCCAAATTCATTTTTATAATATTACTGAAGTCACCAATTAAAATGTTTTTTTCTTTATCTTACAGATAAACAATGATTTCTTCGAGGAAATCGTTAATGTTTTATTAAAATACTAAGAATCATTAAGAGCGCATAAACGAGCACCGCATAACGTGTTAATAGAGGTCTGGAATACGTCTCATTGATTGTCAATTAAACAACAGAACAACCGCACAGCCGGCACAAGCGTATGTATATACGCAATTATAAGTGATTGGTATAGAAACTTGAGGAATCTCGAGGAAAATTAAAATTGATTCCATTTCCAATGGGACGACGCGTACTCGTGAGGGAATTTCCGAATAGAGTTTTGATGCGCAGGGAAAAAAGGCTTTGCAGAATTCAACTTGCCGGAGGATGAGTGAAGCAGAGAGTCGTACCGAGACAAAGGGCTTGTTATCGCAACGACAACATTCGCACTCTGCCCCCGGTAATAAAAATCACGCGAAGCTGTCAAGCGATATATACGGAGAGCGTCATTCACCGAGCCAATCGACACCGCGAGCTCAACTTTCACTACGCTCCGTTTTATTTGTATACTTCGTAGAGTTTTATTATTATTGATAATGGCGTTAACGAGAGGAACAATGGATAATAGAGCGATGATGAGCTGAATGAAAAGGAAAAATGAGAGGAAGAAAGACAGAAAAAAAAACGAGGCCGTGGCACGTGCCGAGCCGATAAGCTCACTTCCCATTGACAAGTAAACTCGGTCCATTCGAGAACGAGCGGAAGTTTCACGATCTCGTATACAGATACTCGCCACCCACCCTTTAACTTTCTCAACATTGTCATTCGCTCGGAAGTAAACGAGTCATCGACGCTATCAATTTCTGTATTCGTCACTCTCCCTCTCTATTTGTTTTGGTGCTCTCATCTGTTCTATAAACGTATATTCCAATACAAAAAACAAAAAATATGTACGTGTTCGGGGGAAAAATAACGCAATAAGGTCAAAGGATCCTTCAATATTTAGATATGCGTTTTTTTACGCTTCATTTTCTTTCGATTGAAATTATACATACGATACAGGCGAAAAAATATTGAAATATCAAAGAATATTTACTTTGATAATTTGAGATTTTTCCCCCGAGCGCATATATGATTTTTTCCCCTATCACATATGCTTTTAAAACAAATGGATATAATAAAACTCCAGCGTGAAAGTGGCTAACAATAAGTTGTTAACGTCAATTAATATTTCAGGTTTTTACGCAAAAATTTAGTAGAAAAAAAAGAACATAGAAATAGGCAATCGACAAGGTTTCTTGAAAACACACGATGTGTTTTATTCATCGCAATTGTTCCGAAAAAAACATTAAGGATTTCCGTCGTCTTACTTTTTCATTTATCATGCCCTGCAATGGCTAAAAAAAATCAATCTTGTAAATTTGCCAAAGAGTTAGACTTTATTTTTTTTTCTCATGAATCACGACGGATGTCGCCGATTTTTCGTAATATCATGATAAACAAAAAAACGAATGTATACAAATATCAACAAGCCGAAGGTCTTACGTGTCACGCAGTTTTATCCAATGTATTTTCTACTAATTAATCACGATATTTTTATTTTAATCGTTAGCTCAATATTTGAAATAGAAAACCGTGCCGGTAGTTACAAAAAATCCTTTTTCTTTACAAAACAATCGCTAGAGCCAAGAATAAAAATGATTTTCTTGGTATAGAATTTTCAATCGGATCGTTACATAGCCGCACGTGCGAGACTCGCCTATCTCATAAAATATGGCTCAGCCTCTTCCCTTTTCAGGCTGCCAGTAATCTAAGACCCCTGAGACACCGACGAAGCGCGATAGAGGCGATAAGAACAAGACTCCTCGGTCATTGCGGACACGCAACGATTTCTCCGATCCTCGAGTATACTTCGTTTTGCGTGCGAAAAAAATGAAAAAGCGTCAATTGCTCGCAACGACACCTAATACAAGCGTTGCGTTGTGGTGCTTCGAACTTTAGAAGCTCGTCTCGTTACCGATTTCGCCGGTTATCTCATTAACTTTTACGATAATCGCAGGGGCCCCACTTAAATAGGTCGAAACGATAACGACCAATCTCTCGTTTTACATGCGCACATTCCGTCGTGCGTCTCTTGCGCGACCAATGGGGAGTACACCCGATTCCACGATTCGTTCGTATTTATCAACGACGCCAATTTTTATCTATGACAATAAAATTTTCATCGCACTGTAGAATACAGAAAATCGCGCTTTACGATCTGTAAAAACCACAATGGGCCGTAAAAACTTGAGTCGAGGAAAATTGTCACGAAAAATATTGCGCAAGAATTGTTTCGTCGTTCAGCATCGGGTTCATATACTTCGTTCAACCTTAAGAGATTTAACGTACACACACGCGAGAGAAACAGCGGCTACGAGAGGCGAAGGAGTGCGCCAAGAAATTGACTCTCGCTCCTTAAAAGGCGAGAATTTTACTGCAACTCTGGATCTCTCTCTCACTCGCTCTTGTGCATCAATTTGCGGATTATTTCTTGACAAGACTGAATGAAATAAATTGTGTCAAAGATTATCATACGGCCCGTGCGTATAACTCAAGGAGAGCGATGACTCACGCAAAACCTAAATACCGCGGTGCACGAGAGACCCGTAAAATCAAAACCTGAAAAAATCTTTTTCAAGATCCTTCTTCGCTGCAAATGCGGTTCGTTTGAAAAAATCGAAGCCAACTGACTGAAGACATAATAAAAAGAAAAGGATTCGAGTCTCGTGGCGCAGCTAAAGAATAATGATTATAATTATTGTGTCCCTTAAATTGACCGATAACAATAATAATATGAATTGATATTACAATAATTTGTTGCTAATGTTTTCGTTTTTATTATTTGTCATTAGTTATATAATGATAATAATAATAATTATTATTATTAACGACTAACCAGAGGGATAAAAAAAGGTTTAGAGGTGCAGCTATAAAAAATAATAATAATTCACTGACACGGGTTAACGAGATGGAGCGCACGTATTCTCCAAACTTTCGAGGCTCCAATTCATCGTAAAAACAATCCCTTCGCTAATCGCTTGACGCAGAACACGCGCAAGATGTTTCTTTGTATTTTATTTTGTCGTCGTCGATGCGACATGATATCCGAGATCTAACGAAATTACATTATTTTACAGGGTGATCCGGGAATCCAAGGTTTCACAGGAATCCCTGGACTTTCGGTGAGTCGTCGCTTGCAGCTATAATTGTTAATAAACTTGTCATGAGATGTATTGCCTTGCGTTACAATGCGTTATCTCTCTTTTAATACATTTAATAGATATTTTAATAATCGTTTGATAACTATCAGGGTCGTCCTGGAATTCCGGGAGTCAATGGTCCAGACGGATTAGATGGCTGCAACGGAACTGACGGTAATGCGGGAAGTCCCGGCATGCCTGGGCCCCACGGAGGAAGAGGACCCCCAGGTTTGGCCGGTGACCAAGGTCCAGCCGGAGAACCCGGAGACGGTGGTATCAATTCTGTAGGCGTCAAAGGTGTTCGTGGGGACCCTGGACGCGATGGACCCAAGGTTTACCTCGCAACAGCTCATTTACAGAGTTTTGAAAATTTCCTCCATTCAGTAGCGTTTTTACGAAACGATTGAACCATTTTTTGCAGGGATTCGACGGACCTCAGGGCTACCCTGGCGAGACTGGCTTCCCAGGAGAGACTGGAGATCTTGTGAGTAATTAATTATCCGGTATGATATATATTTCATAGTATTTTTATCGACAAACTCGTTTCATTTATTTCAATTGTATTAATTCTAATCCCACTGCGAGCGAGCATACCGTAAGATCAAAAAACTTTTTTGCGATCCACGCTGACCAGGGATTGCACTTAGCGGTTTATTCTCTCGTTAACAAATCCGGGTGTAACATGAAACGGTAGACTATAGACTATTTGCTGACGAAGCACTGAATGATAAACAACGGCTCGTGGTGCTCGTTTCTCGAGTTGAAAAAAATCCACAACGATGTCCGTGTCTCTCAAGAGAATGACACTCGAATTTATTTCATAGATGGGGATTGGGGAGTAGAATTAATAGAAACATTTCAAAGGTTATTCAACACTTCACATTGACCGACAATGGAGTTTATTCTGATTGAAATGTATTACTGTATTCTATCTTGTTTATTTTTGTACAAAAAATAAAAAAATTATTTTTTGTAAAAAAATGAAGTTTTCTCGGAAATATTTTTTAACTTTTTTTGTAAAAAGTTAAAGGTATATTTTTTTTCTTTGGAAAAAATGAAAAATATCTTGCAAGGTTTTTTTTTTAAACAGTCATGAAAGATACGGTAAGAAAGACCAGGGACAGATGTTGTTTTACGAGATTCTATGACATTTTTTTGCTATTTTTAAACTAATCGAAGATTTTGGAATTTGTATAAACATGATAAAAACATGTCCATATTGATTGAATCAGGGTTATACGGGTCCGGTTGGTCTGCCTGGAATGCAAGGCGATGAGGGTGAAAAAGGTATAAAAGGTTACCCGGGATCGGACGGCGATGAGGGAGACAGAGGAGAAAAAGGTCTACCACCTCGAGTTTATTGGAATGAACCGACGGAAGTAAGAGCAGAACCCGGTCCTCCGGGCAGAAAAGGTATCCGAGGTGATTACGGTGATCGCGGACGAAAGGGTGAACTCGGTGTCAGAGGACCTCCCGGTCGACCGGGCTACTTTGGAGTGAAAGGAGGAAAAGGAGATCAGGGCGATGATGGACCGAGAGGAAAGCAGGGTGTCGAGGGTCCCGCTGGACCGGCCGGCGACAAAGGTGAAAAAGGTGCGCCCGGATACGCCGGCGAAAACGGCGAGGATGGCGTGGACGGTGAGAGCGGAGAACCCGGATTTCGCGGACCTCCGGGAAGGCAAGGAGCTGAGGGTGAACCCGGATTATACATTCCCGAATTAGATGAGATAATTGTTGGAAACATCGGACTTCAGGGTGAGATTGGACCGCCCGGTGAAAAAGGTCAACCAGGAACTCCCGGACGTCCTGGATCGGTAGGTTACATCGGGCCGACTGGATTGCCAGGACCCGCTGGTCCTCCTGGTTCAAAGGGCGTTAAAGGTTCGTCCATCAAGGGCGAACAAGGTGTCGACGGTTTTACTGGACACACAGGACCTCAAGGACAAATCGGATTGCCTGGACTGCCCGGACCGATCGGAGCCAAAGGATTCCCCGGCCAGACGGTCGTCGGGCCGCCCGGTCCTGAAGGTCGACCGGGTAGAAACGCATTTACCGGCCCTCCCGGCGAACGAGGAGATCCCGGGTACCCCGGTGAAAAAGGTTTTCCTGGAAAAGGACAGAGAATTAAGGGACCACCGGGAGAACCGGGTCTGCCGGGAACACCAGGAAGACCAGGTCGCGATGGATGGCCTGGTGCTCACGGACTGAAAGGAGTAAGAGGTCTTCGCGGAGACGACTGCGGTATTTGCACACCAGGATTTCCGGGTGACAAGGGCGAACATGGTGATCCGGGTCTAAATGGCTATCCAGGTTCACCCGGATTCCCCGGTTTGCCGGGTCCCCGTGGCTTCAAGGGACAACAGGGTAAACCCGGACTGAGGGGACCGCAAGGCCTCGAGGGAGAAGATGGTAGACCTGGAATAGCTGGTGTTCAAGGCCCGAAAGGACGACCCGGCTTGGTACAATGGCCACCGGGTACCAAATTTGAAGCTCCTATCGGTGACATTGGCGAAAAAGGCTTTCCAGGACCAGAAGGCTCCCAAGGTCGTTTTGGTCCCAAAGGTGACATCGGTGACCTTGGTCCCGATGGTCCGAAAGGCGAAAAGGGTGAACTTGGATTACCCGGATTTGCCGGAAGAGACGGGCGGCCCGGATACAATGGAGAACCAGGGAGGAAGGGAGAACCGGCCAGTGAACCACTTGAATATCTTCGTGGTGAGCCCGGTTTGCCAGGTTTCAATGGACTGAAGGGTCCTACCGGAGATACTGGAGCAACTGGAGATCCGGGAGATTCTGTTTCGCACGACATTGACGCCCAAGGAGATAAAGGAGTGAAGGGAGAAGTGGGTGATCGAGGTAAATTAATTCGTTATTCAGGCCGGTTTTTATACAAAAAAATCTTGCACTATACGATTCTATTTGGGTGCATATTCAACTCTTTCCGTAGATGAATTTCGGAATTATATACCTATAATAGTTTGGCTTAGAAGCTTGACCGACGAACGGAGAAGAGCTTAAAACACTTTTTGTGTGTCGACTGTGCGAAAAGTTTGACTTTATGGGCCTATGTTAAATGCGTAGATAGTGTCTTTCTTTGCACAGGTCAGTCAGGTTAGGGTACTCAAAGTCGAACTTTTCACGCAGTCAGCACAAAAAACGGTGTGTATAGAATGGGTGTAATAGGGAGTTCGGAACTCGTACTCGTAGAATTTTCTACTTTTTTCACCCTTACCATACATATAAAAACTATTATACTATTATAGGTGTATAGGTGTATATATAACTATTATAGGTGGAATTGAACCTCTGGAAATGTCCAAATTTATAACTTTTATGAATTGAGCGCTGAAGGAGTTTTTCTTAATTCATCAAAGTACCACGTCTGAGGCGTATAATCAGCAAACATGACATTAAAAGAAAGAAAAATACAAACCATACTTTTTTCATCTATGAAAGATAAAACGTATGGGAAAGACAGAGCTTTTCTAAAGATCTTCATGTACTAAAAGAAGAACAGTGTAGGAAGCAATTAAAAACTTCAAATTTTCAGCGTTTTTTTTTTGCTTATATCGTTGGTAGGATTCCCTGGTCGTAAAGGATTCCAAGGACAACCCGGAGATGAAGGATTCCCTGGTGTACAAGGACCTGCTGGATCTCCCGGCATATCGCTCCAAGGAGCAACGGGATTGAAAGGATATCCGGGCATGCCAGGTGACGAAGGTCCACGCGGTATCGCTGGAACTCCTGGCAAGGAGGGTCCCATAGGTTTCCTCGTGCGTTTTACGAAAACTTTCAATAGTATCTATTATTGGCGTTATTAAAAACGATTGTTTCTATTAATGCACAACATGCACATAATGAATTTCGCAGGGTCCACTCGGGCAAAAGGGAGATCGGGGCGATATAGGATCGACTACGAATTACGGTGAAATTGGAGAAAAGGGATATCCCGGAGCTAAAGGTGAGATTGGACCCGCTGGTCCCCAAGGAAACATAGGTAGAACCGGTGAGAAAGGAACGAAAGGATTTAGAGGCAGCAAAGGTGCTCCCGGTTGGGCAGGACTGCCAGGTCTGCAGGTAATGCACAGTATTCTCTTAATACTCGAAACGCTAAAGCGAACTATTCTCCTTAAATAATGTTTACTTCATCATGATAATTATGCACAATTATCAGGGTTCAAAAGGAGTTAGGGGCGACAGTATACAAGGTACACGCGGATTCCCTGGACTTCCGGGTCGGCCAGGAAACCCCGGACCGTTCGGCAATATCGGTGCCAAAGGTATGTGGTACAACAATTATGAACATTAGGATTGACACATAGATATTCATGAAATAACAGAGGGATGGCAGTTATAGAACGAAATTCAACAATTACAGCATAAAAAAGAACAAATTTTTTTGTTACGTTGTGAATCAAAATAGTACAAAAAATGGCCAACATTTGATTATTTGTAAAGGTGTGTTTCCATAATTTAAAACAAATCCGAATGACTGAATATAAAAAATTATGAAACAAGTTCAATTTTTTTCAATACTATATTTTTTTCCTGCTTACAAAGAAAAGGAATTTTGAGGAGTATTATTTCGTCTCGTATCTGGGACAGGTCAGAGTTATGACTATATAACTTTTTAACAGTGTATCGGAGGCTAATTTATCGATTAATTTGAAGGTCCCGACGGAGCGCCCGGATTCGACGGTATGAAAGGATTGAAGGGTGAGATCGGTTTCCACGGTCGTCGCGGTGAAGACGGTGATCAGGGACCCCAGGGTTATCCAGGAATGACAGGAATTCCTGGAATAATGGGGCGTCCAGGCGAGGATGGTGACGTAGGCGAAATCGGCGAACCTGGACCCCAAGGTGTACCAGGGTACGATGGTATAGTGGGCGCTATTGGCCTCAAGGGCGATATTGGAGAAACAGGAGGTCGAGGCTGGCCGGGACCTCAGGGCCCTCCCGGTTTCAAAGGAGTGACCGGTGACATCGGTGTTATCGGATTTGACGGTGAGCCTGGAGAAAATTCCTTCAGTGGACCCCAAGGTGATGTCGGCGACCCTGGATTTATGGGAGAAATTGGTCCGCCCGGTCGTCCCGGATTCGATGGTAGACCCGGAGCTCCTGGCGATATCGGAAGAGACAGCATAGGCCGCGACGGTCTCGTCGGATTAAAGGGCGAACCCGGAATCGATGGATTCGATGGAGTTCCCGGTATCAAAGGAGAATATGGTGACTTGGGTCCCGATGGATTCAAAGGAGAGAGAGGCGACGGCGGCTTGAAAGGAAGGCCCGGTGCCCCAGGTAATTACGGAATGCCCGGTACCAAAGGAGAACGCGGATCTGTCGGTCCAATGGGATTCGACGGCTTGAAGGGAAAAACCGGCTTAGAAGGCGATCCCGGACTCATGGGACATCCTGGTAAGTTTTCCAGTTGATCCACCGTTTAATTGGTGTATGTTGCATATTAGCAATTATCGCGGGGTACCATCAGAATACCAGTAATAAGTTTAGTTCAAGACTAACTTTTGGAGAAATGCAACGATATTTGATTTTCTCTACTAGCGATATCTATACTTTGTGATGGTATTATGATGAAGCTTAGGTGTTTATCGTATTCTACTCGCAAAAAAACACAAAATAGAGTACTTAACGGTGTTACACAATCGATTTTTAGTTGTCTACAAGTCGACGATCAACGTGCAAAAATGCGATACAGAAGTATTTGTTGCATTTTTTGTGCATCCAATCGACCGCTTGTAAAAAGTTATCCCGACTGCAGAATTGCGATGTAGTTACGCGCTCAACATGGAACGCTCAATATCATATCAGTTTTTGCCTAACGTCATTGCGAACATCAGTGAAAAAAAGTCAGGGAAAAATGTATTGTTTTCTTTTTGACACAAATAATGACGAGCAAATCGACGGACAAATAAGTGCACAACTTTCGTGTCGTAAATATTTTTTCTATCGAATAATATATATTGATATATTTTTTTCAACAATTACACTTGCTTTATCGCAATGTAGCAAATCGACGGACAAGTAAATGTCTAACTTTCGTGTCAAATATTTTCTTATAGGCTGATTTTTTTTTCATTAACAATAAGACTTTCTTTATCGTTCACTTGAAGGAATGCCGGGAGACTCGGGACCACCTGGAACCCCCGGACTCATGGGTCCAGTAGGATTGAAGGGTGAAGTGGGCGAACCCGGTTTGCCTTCTTACTTCGAAGCTACCAGAGGAGAGATCGGTAATTACGGATTGGCCGGACTTCCCGGACGAAAAGGCGAGAGAGGCGATGTCGGAGACGTCGGATGGATCGGTCGCAAAGTAATTATAAATGTTTTTTTTTATTCTTTATTTGTCCCTTTCCATTTTTTTAAATGTTTGAATCATTATAGGGTGAAATCGGTGATATTGGATTCACTGGCCCCGATGGTGTCGAAGGATTACCCGGTTTGCAAGGCTCACCTGGCGACCCGGGACCTCGAGGACGACCTGGTAATTTGCACGAACTTCTTTTGTTTTGTAATGAAATACATTTTGCAGTTAACAAAAATTGAATATCATAAACATTTGAATTCAGACATTGTTTCCAGTTTCGCAATCGCAAATGTAACCTTTCTTATTGGTTTTTTTACCACTGAATCCATCCATTTTGATGAGAGAAGAAAATAGTTGGTTGCACGGGGAAGCATTGGAGAAAATTAAATTTTTTAATCTGTTCGGATAATATGCACATATTACTCAATTGTTAAAATTCCGATTTTTTTATTCAGGTTTACCGGGACAGTTTCCGGAACGTGGTGAGGAGGGACGAGCCGGTCTCAATGGACAGCCTGGTCTTTCCGGGCGTCCGGGACAGAAGGGAGCTCCCGGCGAGTACGGACCTAACGGGCCGAAAGGTATTCCCGGTGTTCCAGGAAGAACAATTCCAGGACCCAAAGGACCACGCGGAGATCAAGGTATGATTAAGCGCCCTATTCTTACAAAGAGATTCATATTCATCACAGATAATTGTACTAACAGAAAGTGACAACTGTGCTGAATACGAACGCATAGGCGGAGACACGGCCGGAAATACGGTTTTATGCGATGATCGAGCGCATACAGTTACAAGCGCATAAAATAGTAACAGTGATAAAGTCATAAAAAAATATTCATAATTTTTTTTCCTCAATGTAATTGATTTATTGTCGATCTTTATCTGATTTTTTTAAAGGTAAACTTTATATTTGTCCAAGTTTTATCAAATAATTATATTGTTATGTGTCGTTTTTATTAGTCCAAATCTCTATTTTGCTCTCAACCGCAGTCAGCTACGAAGTATTGTTGCTTTTGCTAGTAAAATACGAAGATGCTTTAACATTGAATTATCGAAGGTCATCGCGGATACATTGGACGAACCGGAAACCCTGGAATGGACGGAATGGTTGGTTTCCCTGGAGGCGAAGGTCTGAAAGGATACAGAGGAGAAATCGGTTATTCAATCGGTGCCCCCAAAGGTGTAATGGGTGATATAGGATATCCTGGTAGAGACGGACTCGCGGGATTGAAGGGAATGCGAGGCGATGATGGAGCCTTCGGTTCTCCAGGAGCGCCCGGTTTCAAAGGAGAAAGAGGTGACACTGGCGATACTGGATTACCCGGACCGCCAGGACCCGATGGCCCACAGGTCAGCTAATTTATATACATTTTTATTATCAATATTTTTACTCGGAAAATGTTCAAATTCGCTAGAATGTCATTTGTCGCATTACAGGGACCGAAGGGAGACAGGGGATACAATCGGTATCCACCGTTCCCGAGAAAAGGAATGTTGGGAGACACAGGAGCTCCTGGTTTACCAGGTAAATAATAGACTACACACATTAACTCAGCAACTAAATTTTTCAAGAGCGTTAATGTAACGTTATGAAACTCCTATTAAGTAACATAAATTGTAATGTTACGAAGTTGTTATCGGAACACCTGAGAAACAGGAAATAAGCGGGACGGACTTTACAGTTTGTATGGCACTCGAAGATATTTTTTGCCGTAGTATGTCCGCATATCTCTAAGGCCCCGTCTCTTTAATTCCTTAGAGTGCCATAGAAAGAACTGTCTGTTAATTGGGTCTGTCTTTTACGGAATTTCTATTAAATTTTGTGGAATTTCGATAATATTTTTTTTTATTTCGGTTACGTATTATGAAATTTCAATTAAAATTGTAAACTCTTTAAGTGGAATCTCAGTGGATCATTTTACAACTTGCGACTTACTGAGAGTTTCAATAAGCCCCTTCTGTTTTAAAATTTTACTAAAACGGCAACGTAATTGGTTACCTTTATCCACAGTAAAAATTATCCAAGTTCCGCTTTTAGTTAACAAAGCGAATGAAAAATGCGTAACTCAACAACCGTTTGTCGCTTATCTTTCTT